>VZRU01019450.1:174226-237168 GCA_013398155.1 Pedionomus torquatus | reverse complement strand
TCGTCCTGGGAGCTTGATACGGTTTTGTGTGTACTGTATACTCCCTTTTTCCTTTTTTTTTCTACATTTCCTTTTTATTGTGCTGCTTATATTTTCATTAAAGTAGTTTAGTTTGTTCTAAACTCTTGAATCTCTTTAACTCCTTCCTCTCCTCTCTTTACCCAAAAGGGGGAAAGAGAGGGGGGGCATCTGTCGCTCAGGTTTTGGTGGGTTTGGCTGAGACCACGACACATGATGACATATGGGGTTTGCTATAAGATTTCTTTCTATGCAAGACTTTTTCTATGGAATTTCTCTATCACTATGTATTTATCTGTGTTCTTCAAAAGAAATATTTAAAAATATGGTTATGTTACTATTTTATTATTGCTATTTATGTCATTATTTGTATTAGGTAATACCAGCAATCTCCAGCTGGGTTGGGTCTTCACTGGTTTCAGGCAATTTAGGTTTCAGAAACCAGAACTGTTTTCAGACAAAAACTGTATTGGCATTTGGGAAAGGTATTTAAGACATGAACAGAGTGAAAAACATGGTGTTCTGCAAGTATAAATCAAATCTCATTATAGTTGATAGTTTTTACATTCAGCTGAGACCAGAGGAAAAAGAGTAAATGGCTTCATTTGAGGATGAGAGACCTTGAAGGAGAGAATTGGAACAAAAAGAAGAAAGAATATCCAGAGAAAAAGCTGTGTCTTAGCAATAGAAAATGGATGTTTCTCTGTTCATCCAGTCCTTGCTATTGCTATTGTAGTCTCTACTCACTTCTTTCTCATATTCTGATTGGCAGCCTCTAGAAATTTTTTCTGGGCATGCAATCACACTTTTTTTGAGGAAGGCTTTCCTGAACAGCAGACTGCACTAGTTCGAAAGGCAGTTCTTGGATTTTATTTCTCATTTACAGAGAACAGTACCGCTGGTAACATCAGAGTTGTGAACATGGATTCCTGATGATTGTTTGTGTATGACTAAAGTTTTGCATTTACCTCCAGTCAACGCACCTATGTGTTTCAAAATGCTCTGCAGCTAGTGTGCAGGAGTAGCTCAATCTGAGGGTAGCAGGAGCAAGCAGACCCAGTACAGCTGCCTGAGTGCTCCTGTGCCACTGTGCATCTACCCAGAACACAGACACTTGAGTGGACGCTACTTGCCCATGTCCTAAGGAAAGACCAGTTTACTGGTCTTCCCTTTTACTGAGGCTCTGCTCAGTAATGGGGGTCATAAAATGCTTAAAAAGGCTTTTTGAGGCCTTCAAAAAGTAAAAAAAAGAAGTCTCCCACTCATTAAATCTTTCTTTCTGAGCAGAAAGCTCAGAGAAAGAGGATGAATCCTGGTGTTTGAAATTGTGTATGATTTGGGTGTTACATGGTCAAGGAAAAAAAGGTACTTGCAACCTTTAGAATTTGTGTGCATATCCTGGCAGGATTTTAGGCATTTCCAGTAAATCCATGGTGCTGTTCAGATTCTCCTGTGTATTCACCAACAAGAATATTCTTTAGTTTCTGTTTCCATCAAACATAGGTATGCTTCTGTAGGAACGTTTGCAGATCCTGACTGACCACAGGACTTCCATGTTTCGGACTTTGGACCTTCTACCCGATGGCTCCATTACACAGTGTTGCTGGAAAATTAAGACTGATGTAGCCCCAATATTTAAATGGCTTGGTGTTGCACACACACAGTGTCTGCAAGTCAGGGAGGAACTGAAATATACCCAATATCCCCAATATTGAAAAAAATAATTATTTATTCAGAAAAAAATACTGATATTCCTGAAATGGCCAGAACCACATTTTCTGACCCCTTCAGGAAAAACAGAACAGTTTTTTATCAAACTTTGCTGGGGCTGAGAACAATAGATGAAGACCGAAAATGGAAAAATTAAAATTAAGCAGGTTTACTATGGTAAAGCTAGAAGCAACTGAAAGAAGAGTAATAATGGAAAATGTTGGCCTCTTAACATGTCTGTTACTACCACCTTCAGATATATTCTAAAAAAAACCCCAGATAAATAGATAAAGCCACCGAGACAGCTTTCATCTCCATCTGGGCTTTCTCCAAGTTCTTTGAGCTGTAATTAAGACACCAAAGGATTGTGTTAGCTTCCAAGAGGTACTTATCTGAAGTCACAGAGAAATCATCTTTACACAGAAAAAGGTACTTTGCTTTTGAAAATCAGTTCATCGAACCAGATGAACTGCACTGGCAAGGCTAGATGGAAAAGGATTTGATTTGCAAAGAATCTAGTTCTTCAAAAATACACAAAATCTCACTTAATTTTATTGTTTACAGAGATCCAAGTATTTCCCACTCACAATAACATTTCAAATATGAAACAGAAAAATAAAGCTTCAGGTTTTGCGAGTTTTCATAATTTGATGTAAATCCCTGTATTGCTTTCCTTACTGAAAATAGAAAATACGGAAACGATGTGCACTTCAGCACCATGGATTTATCAACAAGCCATAACATCGTTCATTGACTTAAACAAAGGCAGATTACTTGGTATGGGTATTCTTTAGGCACAGTACTATTTGCCTAAAATTGCATAGAGCCTGAAAAACAATTCTGTAGAATAAATAGTCATAATTATAAAGCCATGTCTCAGAAGATATCAGTACTCAAAGTGAGTTGCAAATTGGAAAAAGCAAAGGTACAAAAGGTATTCCTGATGATTACTTATTTATTTTAGATTGTGTATTAAGACTTATACAAAATTGTTCCTTAAAGTGTGTCTAACAATAGAAGGTCAAAGTTTTAGTGGTTTATTTTATAAACAGTATTTGTGACAAAGACTTGCCAGAGCTGGTAAGAAGGAACATTGATAAGACCTCAGTACCTAGTAGTATGGAGTAGCATATTTCATGTGGGAGAAATAGTAATCTGTTTTTAGTTCAGCTGTACTCTAAGAAATGCACCTTTCCTCCCACAGTAAGAACTTATTGTACTTTCACACCTCAGTGGACTGTTAGTAAAGTATTTCAAGAACAAAATCCAGTAAGAGTCAGTCAAGTGTGTTACAGACTTGAAAGTCACTCACTGAAAATTGGAAATGCTCTACATGAGTTAGTTAAGTCCAATTCCTCCCTGATTAGTACAAATACTTCAGCTTTTCCTCCTCATTCGTTGGTCAAATCCCTCATATGCAGTACAAATCCCTTTTCTGTTTGTTTGTTTGTGTTTTGTCTTATGATATCAAAAATTAATTTATTCAAATTCTGCTTATTTAGCAAGTTAAGTTTCCAATGGCAGTCTGTAGATAATATGCAGCTCAAACTACGCTTTTAAAAATCACATTATATCTTATACAGAGGTTTTGCCACTGTTAGATACAATATTCCACTCACAGAATAAATTAGGTAGTTAGTCTTACCATTTAAAAAAAAAACAAACAGTAGCATGTCAAACACATTTCATCATATAAGTTCCATTTGAATTGCTTATAATGTGAATAGTAACTATCTGAAATGAAAACTCAACATGATTGGATCAGATTGTTCTTTGGATTTTGTTAATTATTTTATTGAAAGTAGTTTGTCCATTGCAAAGTATACAGCAATACAGTTCTGTCAAAATGTAAGATAATCCTTAGCTGTTTCTTTGAAGAGAAATGACTCCATGCTTTGGAAGATCTGTTTTTGAAGCCAGCACAAGCATAACCCTAGAGAGAGTGGTCAGATAATCAAACAAGATTTGGTCACGCTGCACTTCTAGGAAAGTCATCCTTTTGCAAAAGTTCAGTACTTGGCAGCATGTCCTTGCTAAAGTTTTTTTCAGATTTACCAAAAGTCAGGCAATCTGAATGATCCCACCTATACTAAAAAATAATACCAGACTACAGCTAAGCACCAGCATGCAATCAGCTGCATCCTTTTTCTAGTGAGCAAGACTTCACCTCACCACCTTATGAAAGAAGTAAGAATTTAATTTATATGCAAGAAAGAAGGTTGAAAATTAATATAAAAGATCAGTAGTTTGTGCAAAATTACACTTTCTATTGTAGATATGTGTCTCACACAGCCTCAGTGTCTTTTGGGACAAATGGGGCACAGTTTGGAACTTAATCCTGTTCTCTGGAGTAGACTGGTTCATTCCTTCCACAAAGGAAATATACGCACTTTCCAGCATTTCTCTGCTCTTCAGTCAGTAGTTTGTATTTGATTAGGAAAGTGGGACATATCCTCTTTCACTAGTTAATACTGGTTAAATTAATACTACACCTACTATGTGTTTGAAGGTGACCTGTACTGTAAGTATTGGGGGCCTGTTGGTAAGAATGAGATAGAAAAATAACGCAAGAGACCCAAGTTCAATGAATCCAGCATCCTGCTATTTCTGGTAACCATGGTGATAATTTGCCTATCTATTTGTTGATAGCAATTGAATGAATTGATTTTTCTTTAAAATTTCTTTTTGCATTTTTGGTTATAGTAATTTTTTGTGGCAATAAGTTCCACAGTTTATAGTTAAGGAACAGAGATCTCCTTGAGTCAGCTTTTAATTGACAGCCTTTTAACATCATATTTCTTTGCATTTGAATCATGAGACAAAGAAACAGAATTTTACCATTTCTAATGTTTTTCTATATAATATACTTTGATCATGCCTTTTCTTCTTTTTCTTCAGTGATCAGTACTAATCGCTCAGTTTCTTTTCATATGCAAGTACTTCCAGTCCACTGGTCATACTTTTTGATATCCTAAGAACTAACCGAAGTCCAGAAATGTCCCTTTTGCAATAGGTAAGCAGCACTGCATCTCCAAATGAGTTCATAACATTAATTATAAAAAAAATTATAGGCCAATGTTAATTACTATCAGTCTTCATGTAACCTAACTTCTTGTTGGACTCTCAGCTACAGCTGCAAATCAAGGAACCTTGAGCAATTTCCAGGTCTGCTGTAGGCGCTGCTTCCAGAAATTTAGAGCCCTCTGAGACATTGGAGAAATGTGAACTTTCCTTTTCAACGTGAAATGAAACATTTAACGTGTTGATGAGTAAACTCCTTGAGCTAGGCCTCTCCAAAGTGCCTTTCAATCTCTGTGATCTTACCCGACTCAAATGACTTAGTGATCTCTGCTACTTATATAAGTAGAATCTCCTCTGTCCTACAGTTCTTTCAAAACTATTGATAGACGTTGAACACTAAAAGATTGAGTGTGGTAAAACGCTTGGTGTGTTCAGTTGGTTCATTTGCTTTGGTTTGTTTTTTAACTGGTTGTTTAATTGTGCTCTTTGTTTTTTTCTTCATTACATTGTTGCCACTCCTCTCAAGATTACTTTGCTTTATAGAATCATAGAATATCTCAAGTTGGAGAGGACTCATAAGGACCACTGAATCCAACTCCCTGCTTCTCACAGGACTAATTAGAAGTAAACCCTATGACTAAGAGCATTGTCCAGACGTTCTCTGAACTGACAGGCTCGGTGCCATGACCATTTCCCTGGGGAGCCTGTTCCAGTGACTGACTCCTCTCAGTGAAAAAGTTTTTCCAAATGCCCAATCTGAACTTCCCAGGCACAGCTTTGTTCCACTTCCTCGTGTCTTGTTGTTGGTCACCAGAGACAGATCATCAGCACCTCCCTCTCCACTGCCTCTCCTGAGGAAAGAATAGACTGTGATGAAGTCACCCCTCAGCCTTCTCCAACCAGAGCAAGTCAAGTGGCCTTGCCTGCTCCTCCTAAGTCTTGCCCTCAAGGCCTTCTGCCATCTTGGTTGCCCTCCTCTGCACAGACTCTAATCGTTTGATCTTCTTCTGATACCAAGGTGCCCAAAACTGCACACAGTACTTGAGGTGGGACCAGACTTACGCAGTGCGACAATGACCTGCCTCAACCAGCTAGTTATGCACCCCAGGACACGCTTGGCCCTTTTGGCTTTTTCTTCTATAGAACCTTATTCAAAACCATGACTTAAGGGGTTTTATTAAATTACATGAACCAGTTTTGCTTCATCTATTCCTTAACAGATAGTCCAGAAAACTTAAAAAAAATAGAAATGTATTAACAAGATTTTTTTTCCCTTGGTAAGCATTATTTCAACTGATCTGCTAGGTACAGACTTAGGCCTTAATTCTCTAAATATTTTGAAGGGCGTTCTAAAGAGTAAAATTCTTACTATGAACTAGATCAGGTGGCTAATCTGGGAATTCTACTGGAAATAGTTCTACCAATATAATAAAAATTCAGGTATTCCCGAAGAGTAGTATTGATGTTATGACTTCAGTTCTCAGTAGAAGAAGCCTAATTAGCCAGGAGAGGGCACTGTGATAGTAAGTTCACTAACTCAGGTCTTACCCTATCTGGCATTACTTGGAGCCGTTGTACCTTGAGATTTCCTCTACTTAATATGCTCTTATCTTCTTGTTTGAAGAAGAAAAGAAGGACAAGCAAATAATTTTCTTGAAAACTGTCAATACATTTCTCCTAGTATAAGAATTGATCATACCAAAGGTCTATTGAGCTCAACAGCTATGATCATGTCAACAGAAGATAAAGTATAAGAATGGGACAAGTAAACGGTGGTATTTCTTGAAAATACTCTGCAGCTTTCAGAAATTTGTGTTTAGGGGTTACTTCAGCTAGATACCACAACTGTCTGCTTAATAACCTTCAGTGGAAATTTATATGATATTGTTCAATCACTAAAAATTTCTGTAATCTTTTAGCATCCACATCATCCTTACCAGGTGGATATTAGCTGCTGAATAAGATCGTCAAGTCTGTACGCTTTAGTTCAACCCTTCGTGATTCTTAACAAAAAAGAATTAAGTTTTATTGTTTTATGGAAGCCATTCAAACTACTTCATTTATAATAGAAATTGTTTAGTAAAAGAAGTATACCTTTTTTACAGCACAGAAAAGACTCTAGAATTTACAGTGGAGTTCTGTCTTGTAGGGGGGGCTGCTTCTGCTGCTGTTAATGACTGTTTTGCATTTGACATCAGAGCAGAATCAGTCGATTAGGCTTCTGCAGAACAAATGATATTGTAGAAATCCATGACTCTACCATTAGAGCAAATGTATACACAGAGGTGCTTATACCCTTTTTAGCATCAACTTGCATGTATTCCTCGTCTGGTGTAGTTCTAGAGGTGATTAGTCTTCAATACAGGCTCTGAGTAGCAATTTCAGCAAAGGCAGAGGTCCCTGTTACCCTGACAAAACAAAACAACCCTTGTACAAATGGAGAAAGAGTGGAAGAGCTCAAAGTTGAATGTTATACTGTAATAACCTCCTGTGTAATTTCACTGCAAAGAAATTTTCCAATTGTAGCGTCGTGTTGCCTTCAATTAGTATGTGAAACTTTTGTTGGCACTTTCAGTGGTGTCAAGAATGTCACCTTTGAGGTATCAAGAAGCATTTTTTAGTTGTGTAATGACAGCTTTACTTGGCATCAAAGTTTTGTTAACCAGAATCTTTTCTGTCCTTGCCTCCTAAGTAGACAATCAAATCAGACACTTCTGGGCTTTCTGAAACTGAGATCCATTGATTCTGCCTGTTTGAACATAAAAGCATCAGGATAAAGTATGATATAAAAGAATCTATACTTTAACAAAATGTTTCTGAGATTTGCCCTGATTTTTGATGGGAGCGGTAAGAAAAAAAAAAGCAAACATTTAGTTTAAAAGATGCTGACATTCTCTAGAGATGTGCTAGGAACACAATGGTAAATCATTTCCGTTCTTTTTCTTTCAGTTTGAAGCCTTCAAATTAGCAAAGCTGCTGTTTAGGACACTTTCCATGTAGATTGCTTTAAGGTAGCTAATGGAAAGATTCACAGAAAGAATAAATAACAATTATCATTGCAAACAGCTCATGCTAAGGAGAACTCTCCACTTCACAGCAGCAATTAAAGAAAACAAACTTGGTAGGATGGATAATGAACAGGATATAAAGAATAAAAGCATCACATTGGAAATCATTGGACCACTCCCTTCAGATTCAATCCTGAAAAGGATGAAGAAATAGAGAGTGTTCAAAAACAAGCAATCAGAGTTATTAGGTGTATGGCATACAGAAAACTGTTATATGAGGAGACATGAGATCAAGATGGAGTAATTTTGGAAGTTGATTCATACAAGCTACCCATTTAAACCTATGAAACAGAGAATCACAGAATAGTTTAGGTTGAAGGGACCTTTGGAAATCATCAGTCAAGTCCCCTGCTCAAGCAGGGTCAGATAGAGCAGGTTTCCAAGGACCATGTCCAGTTAGGTTTTAAATAACTTCACAGGTGGGGACTCCACAGCCTCTACAAGTAACCTGTTCCAGAGTTTGACAACTCTTACTGCAAAAAAAAACAAGGGGGAAGGTGTATATATAAAGAGATAGGTAGATAAATATACATACAGATTTAGATATAGATTACGTAGATACAGCTGTATGGATGTATGCACATGTATTTATCTCCATCCCACAATCCCATGCAAGTAAGAATGATATTTGCATGCAGGTAAGATGAAAATAAAGTTATAGAAGAATTCCTACTTACTGAATTTTTATTTCTTCCTGCAATTTTATATATCAGGTTATCAGAGCCTGTGGATTTGCTAAGAATTTATAATCGATTTCCAGTGCCTATAAAGACATACGAATTGTCCAAGATGTGTATTAAATATATGAAAATGTGATTGCTTGTTTAACTTGTTCTCAAAAGATAACTGATGTCAGACACTTAGTGGGATACTAAGCAAAATCATTGCTGTGTTATTCTCATTTTATATAGACAATCATAGTTATAAAAAAAAAATACACGTCTTTCAGAATCAGTTTTAGAATGTCATGCTTTTAAGTTTGAAAATATTTAGGAGAAATACTTCCAAGTGTAGAAATATTTTAACATTAAAACAAGTTTCTCCCTGTTGTGGTTTAGATGTGGCTAGCCACTATATGAATGACTGATTACCAAAGTATTTCAGAATCTTCCCTTAAAATATCAGCTACACTTTAGTACCAGAGACCTGTGACTGGATTGTGCAAATGCTACCTCTGCCCTGTTGTAGCCATTCCTGGATAAGCAGAAACATCACAGGATTTTTAAAAATGTGTTGCAATATTTTACTATTTCAATTTATTCCTGTCTGCAAATAATCAAAATCTAATTGTAAATTTTATATAATGTAAGAAATACCCCACAGCCACCCACCAGCATGTTTTCCCAGTAAATGACATAGAATGTTTTACCAAACAATAAAATGAAAATGTACTTTTTTTCAGACTATTGAAAAAGCAGATTTTATAAATCCTTTTCCTTTTCTGGCTTAGGTTTCTAATTTATCTAAATTTATCTGGCCCAAATTAATCTCTGCAGTCTATTCTGATCCCTGATACATGAACATTTCCCAAAAAACAAATGCTTTGGTTGCAATGCACAAAAATAAGTAAGCGTCCTGGGGCATTTCTTGTATATTAATTATAGCTCTGGTTGGTTTCCAGGAACAACTGTTTTAGGAAACTGCCCGTGGAAAGTGAAACTGATGGAAGAATTTGTATTGAAAATACTGCTCATTAAAACAAAAACAAAAAATAACACAAACCACAGACTGATTACTTTCAGACAGAAGATACAATAGTGAATGCAGGGATTTAGACATAATAGTCATGAAGAAAAAAGAAGGAAACAAGGAAACAAGCAAGCCAAAGACCTGCGACCTCTTTAGTGACATAGCAGGAGACAGATAGATATAAAACATGTATACATGGGCACACAAAAGCATGCACACACACATACACCCATACGTTTCTGCTTCTTTTATTCTCTGGGTATTGCTTATTATGCTTATTATCTTGTCAAACATCACCTGCAAAGACAATACAGCATATTGTGTACTAACCTATCCTCTGGTCCAGAACTGTGCCATGTGGCTTGCTTACATATTAAAATTTTTCCAGAGCAGCCTCTAAATTTTCATGTGTCTCAGATTTTCAGTCTGCTGTTTTGAGCCTGATTTTTAAAAAAACCTGAATATTATCCTCAGTAACTGCAGAAAAAAAAGCTGCAAAATCTTAAAGATGGTTGGGAAGTAGACTTTTATTGGGCATCATGCACAGGCTGATAAAAGAAGAGCTTCTTGTCCCACTGTACCATGGTATTTCAGGAGGGAATGCAAAAACCACGGGGTTATGGATGATGTGGCATAGCTAGACATGCGAAAGGTTTTCTTCTACCACTCTCAGAAATTGCTAGTAAAATGTAGACGTGCCCAGATACTGTAGAGTGCAATGCAAAAGGATTATTGATAGCATGCCACAGGCTCTTTCTGAAGTTTTTGAGCATTTTATGCTCCACTTGTGATCGTTCAGGACTTCTCTCAGGGCCTCAGAAAAACCATTAGTCTTTAAGTCTTTCACAACTGCTGTTTTCAGCAATGCTGAATTAACATCATTGTTGTTAGATCTTCATTGAGCTATCCATGAAACCTCTAGCAACAGAATGACCACAAGAATGGTGGCTTAGTATAGTCAGCTCTCCTGCAGTAACATGTCTGTACATTTCAGATTAATGCACCTAGCCTGTAGGTGCTTATTTTCCGTAACTCGCACAGATATTAATAGCAATATGAAGTTTCCAACAATTCACTTGCTTTCTGTCTAAATCATTAAGGATGGCATACTTTTGGTTATATAAGGAAATACGTGACATACTTTTACTTCTATAAGTAAAAAGTTATGGCCCTCTTTTGCTCTGCATCTACTTCCATCTTACGAAACAAAGAATTCGTCTGCTTCTTTGAGGGAGGATGAAAAGAAGTTTCAGTAATTAGTGTTTGCAAAGTTCTAAGAAGTGCAAGTTCTAAATTTCAGTCACCGGGATCAAAATAATATGGAAAATTCTCTGTTACAGAACTTCTCTAAATGTCCCCAAGTATACACAGCCTTTGATCAAGTGATCAAGATGGTTCTGACACCTCTTCTCATGTGCAGTAATCTATTCCACAACATAAATAATCCTATAGAGATCTCACTGAAAGTACTTGTGGCTTGCAGGAGTATTTGATGCAAATAAAAGTGTCTACTACCAACCGAGAATGAGTAAAGACGGTCTACTTCAATTTTAATTAAATCAATAGAGGTATTTTCATTTGCTTCACTGGATAGGTGCTTTTCCTTTTTTGCAAGCTTTCTAGTACTCCATTTTAAAATATATGTTTTTTTCTAGCGAGATCAAAACACATCCAGTACTGTTGTAACAGAGCACATTCTCATTGCAATTCTTTGGACGAAAAGGGGTTTTCCATGTTGTTGTAGTCATTATGCCGTTTTACAGTGTAACATTTACGATGTTTAACACTTTTTTTGGTCATTTTTGTGCCACTTAAATAATAAGACAGCCACTGTGACATGCAAATAGTAACGAATGTTCTCCTAAGGTATGAAACAGATACCATACTCAACGCCTTTGCATAAAAAGCATCACTGTTTTTAACTATGAAAGAACAGGAAGAAAAAAAGTTACATTGAATCAATACCTAAGAACCTCTACCCCCTAGAGAGTTGTTAAAAACTGATAGGCCTTGTAGGTTGCCAGAGCTTCAAACTATTTCAGTACATGGTTGCTCTTCTAACAAGTGAAAAAAAAACTTGGAACAGACTCATTAAAATGCAGGCAAATATTCAAACATAACCTTCACCTAGTACAGCTTTCGCTTTAAAATGTAAATCGTTTGCCGCTTATGAGGTTAGCACTTTAGAAAAACAAAACAAACTCCTTGAAGATTTTTAATAAAGATCTACATTATCCGAAAGGGATTGGAATGGATAGTGCTCAAACGGAAAGAAAGGGATGACTTGTGTATATGCTAATATTCCTGCTATTGTAGCTCATATACATTCCTGCTGGCAGCTGTTTACCGAGAATCAGACTTGAAGAGGAACTCTTTTATTGGCTTTTATGGGCCACTTTGTGAAACAAAGCCCTGAATTCTATTAGGCCACCCATGCCTTCTCACTACTAGTCAGCCAACACAAGCATTGTTTTAAATAGCTGTATTTTCCACAGGCAACAGTTTCTCCATTTAAGGTTAATTATTATGAACCAGAATTTTAGCTTACAATATATGAAATACAAGGCTGCTGGTTACATACTGAGGTTTGCTCATTTCTAATTTAAATAACGGACAGATTGACTCTTCTACAATTGCTGGAGTGAGTCACTCAGTGGCCCAGTGTCACTGAGGTTGTACACATGTAACTGAGAAGAGAATATGCCCTCTTGTCTGGGCTTTGCAGTCTAGATCCACGTATGCTCTATGAATACAAACCAGTACTGCTTTCTCTTTCCTTAGCAGGCAATATACTATCATAGTTATTCATTTAACAGCCTCACACGATTGTCCTTAGGAAGCAAGTAATTTCCAGTGTCTTTAGAAATAGTTTCCACAACTGCCAGGCTGCAGCTCTTGAGGATAAAACTTGGGCAAAAATCATGCACATGACACGTACATTTTGCATATGATCTCTATGTGCAAGCAAAAGCATTGCTGGGAAGGAGGCTATAGTACCTTGAAAGTTTCAAGAATTTTCTAGTATACTCCATGAATACCAATTCCAACTTCTAAACCTGTCTGCCAATATTATTTCAGTAATCTAATTTAAGGGGTTTTATATTATATGACCAGTTTCTACAAAGAGACAGTCTTTAAAGATGCCAATGCACTGATTGAGCTCAATTGATTAAGGTTACCAAGAGCGGTCACTACAAATGCCTGCAGGGAAAAAAAAATAGTCTTTGATTTACTTTGTTACAAATACGCTTTTTTCATAACTGTGTCTGAAAGCAAATTCCTGGTCTCATGCTTCCCTTAAGCACACTAGCAAGAAAGGCCAATAAATCCTTTAAAGTGGATAGGGATAGATCACTTTTTCTCAGGTTATCACAGGTGATGTCAGCAGTTCAGCAATGGTATTATAGGACTTCAGACCATTTATGAAATTCAACCCCACAGTCTTCTGTGCTAGAACTGTCTTCCCCTTTTGAAAGGGGCATCGTCCATTCCCTGTGTCCGGTGCCATATAGGCCAACCCACGGTCAAAAAATCCAAAGTTGTGGTGGTGACACCAGCCCTGGAGCCACATATTAACTGATTCTATCAGTCTACTGCTCCCTGCACCTTCACTTGCCACTGGAGAGAGTAACAAAAAGATTACCTGCACCCCAGAGTCCTTTATCAAGCCTCCCAACTCCCTGAACTCTATTGCCTTTGGGCTTCAAGTTGCTGTCTCCTCTGTAGCTACATGAATATCAATAACGGATAATAATGAGTACCTTACTAGCACCAGGAAGTTTCCTGGTGATGTCCTTCACACAGTCTCCAGAAAGACAACAGACCTCTCTGTCCCCCTCAGAAAGGGGTCCCCAACAACTATAACCCTTCAGCTTTTTTCAGTGGGGGTGGTATTGATCCAAAGTGTATGCTTTTTTTAATGATGAGGCACCTGTGTCACAGAGTGCTCCTTACCTACTTCTCCAGAGTGGTCATCTTCAATCAGAGCCTCGTCTCTGTTACTATGAGGTACTTTATAGGATGAGATGGGTAAGGTGGGAGGTCATCCGCTGCCCCTACAAATCTGCTTCCACTCAGTCTTTTCTATTACACTTTTGTCTGCCCTCTCTATTAGACTTTTGTCTTTGGCCTGCCCAGGTTTGCCTGCAGGAGCTCCTAGACCCTTGCTGCTCTTCTCCCCATTGCCGCTTCCCTTCCTGTTGCTCCTCAGCTTTTCAACTTCCCCATTAAGCTCTGCAACCATGCTGAGCAGATCATTGACCTGCTCACATCTTATACAGCAGGTCTCACAGCCATCATTTGTAACTAGTAACAGGTCCTGGCGCTCTCTGCAGCCCGTGACCTAGAGAGCCACACGTTTCTGTGGGAGCTCTGTCTGGGTTCCTGCCTCCATTCCGGTTCGGGCTGTGTGCGTGACCTTCCTCCGAGTTGATACCTTNAATAATGAGTACCTTACTAGCACCAGGAAGTTTCCTGGTGATGTCCTTCACACAGTCTCCAGAAAGACAACAGACCTCTCTGTCCCCCTCAGAAAGGGGTCCCCAACAACTATAACCCTTCAGCTTTTTTCAGTGGGGGTGGTATTGATCCAAAGTGCATGCTTTTTTTAATGATGAGGCACCTGTGTCACAGAGTGCTCCTTACCTACTTCTCCAGAGTGGTCATCTTCAATCAGAGCCTCGTCTCTGTTACTATGAGGTACTTTATAGGATGAGATGGGTAAGGTGGGAGGTCATCCGCTGCCCCTACAAATCTGCTTCCACTCAGTCTTTTCTATTACACTTTTGTCTGCCCTCTCTATTAGACTTTTGTCACCTGTCAAGCCAACAGAGCCTTGGGCTCCCCTTTGTGTGTGCCCTTCACCGCTCCCGCGCTTTTCCATCTGCGCTGTGCTCCTGAGAGATCGCTTTTAGCCGAGGGGGGGGCATGGCTCCGCCCAGGCATTGCTGGGATTTGGCCCCGAGCAGTCGCCTTTATCAGCTTTGAAAGTCCTCAGGGAGAGCTCCTTGCTGGTCCTCTTAAGGTTTTTTTGCCGCGACCCCTTCCCGCGGTGCCTCTTGCCTCCGCTGCGGCCTGTCCCTTCCGCACACAGGAGCGCCCTCGGCGCTGCAGCCGGGCTCTGCCAGGTTGATAGACCCAGCAAATGGAACTAAAAAGAGTGGTGGAAAGGAAAGTCAGTGGTATTCTGTCAAAGGAAAGAGAGTCCTTTTTTCTAAGCCCTGCAATACCTGATTGTGGAGAAAATTTGCTATACTGCAACTGTGAAAAACTGTCAAACTTCTTTGTTTTAACTTGGGTTGTGCTTGTCTGCTGTCTCAGGCATATTTTGAGTTGCATCAAATCAGTCAGAACAGCTTCAAAAATATATTTCTGATTTCTTCATGCAATTTAAAATAGTATTTCACACAGATACATATAGAATCATAGAATCCTCCAGGCTGGAAGGGACCTCCAAAGGTCATCTAGTCTGACCTCTCTGCAGTTGCAGGGACACCCCCAACTAGACCAGGTTGCCCAGGGCCTCATCGAGCCTCACCTTAAATATCTCCAGGGAAGGGGCCTCAACCACCTCCCTGGGCAACCTGTTCCAGTGTTCCACCACCCTCAGAGTAAAGAGTTTGTTTCTAATATCCAATCTAAATCAGCTCTTCTCCAACTTAAAGCCATTGCCCCTCATCCTATCACTGCAGGCCTTTGTAAACAGACTCTCCCCAGCCTTCCTGCAGGCCCCCTTCTGGTACCGGAAAGCTGCCATTAGGTCTCCCCGAAGCCTCCTCTTCTCCAGGCTGAACAGCCCCAGTTCCCTCAGCCTGTCCTCATAGCAGAGGTGCTCCAGCCCCCTGACCATTTTCGTGGCCCTCCTCTGGACCCGCTCCATCAGGTCCATATCCTTCCTGTACTGAGGGCTCCAGCCCTGCACACAGTACTCCAGGTGGGGTCTCACCAGAGCAGAGTAAAGCAGCAGAATCACCTCTCTGGATCTGCTGGCATATGCGTATGCCCTGTATTTTTTCAGTGGTAAATGCGTACAAAAAGGTTGCTTTGGAAACCTCTGGTATCTCTATAACCAGGGTTATTTTTTTTCTTGAAATTCAACTTAATTTTCTTTTTGAAATTAAGAGCAACCATGATTTTCAAAACATATATAAATAGGAATTTTAGTTGGCAGAGTTCTACTTACCACCCTATGACAGGCCTGGCTATAGTGTTTTTCACTGAGAATTATATATTTATTAGGCCGTTACAAGTAATTGGAAAATGTCTGAAGAACTGACTTAAAGTCCACAGTCAGTTTAATCTGGCATATGTTTGTGCTGCTGCTGAAAAGGTCATTTCTACTCTTGTCTTTATGCTGGAGTTAATGTTCATGTGGTCTCGGCATGAACTGATTAAAACGGTGTAAGTAGAAAACTAAGGGAGGGATGGGGAAGGGTGGAAGTGGGAGGAAAGCTTTTTCAGGAAGAGCAGCAGTTTCCTGAAGTTTGCTGTGTGGCTGCATAAATGCCAGCCCTGGCATTTGGGGTCGTGGAGAAGGAGCTGCAGGACATAATGGCTGTGACTACTTCTTTGGGTACTGGCCTGTGCCAGATTTAAACCTGAACCACTGAGGGACAGGTTCTAACCCACTGTTTCCATAGCTTGCGCTCCGTTATGCATCTACTCCCTTGCCTCAGAGACATGACTAAGCTTCTTTGTACTGACCCACTTAAACATGAAAACAAGCAGCAACCAGCCAAAAAGCAATTTCTCTTACAGAAAAATGAAATGGAAAGCTTGATGTAGCACACTACATTTACCCCAACCTGTACACTGGTTTTGCTTATAACCTAGCAGACTGTGTTCTATCTGATTTTCATTTGTTTAGGTGATTTCTAACCATGGCAGTTCTGTTTGGTTATAAAATAAACATAAATTTAACAGTCCCAATAAAGGGAGAGTCTGTTGAAGCACAGCTGACACCACTGTGAATGTTTATGAAACAGTGAAGGTTGTGTGTCATAATGTGTCTGGAACAGTAGCTTGAGATAACACTGTCCCTGCCCACAATCTTTACTCATCTTAAAATGAGCCTGACTGATTTATCACTCTAAAACCTTTACAAATTACAGGCATCTTTCTTTCACAAATGTTTTTGGGGTTTGTTTGGTGGGGTGTTTTTTACATTTAGACTTAATGAATATGTGTTCATTTTCTAAATCTTAATCCCACTTCTCTCTCCAATTTTGGGGTTCTTTTGGTCCTGTGACTTTAGAAAAACATCATTTCAAAGACCCTGAAGAAGTAATATAAAGATGTACTGTTCCGTATATTAATAATTACTCCCCTTATCTTCAACCTTAGTTTTTTATAAGAACAAAGAAAAGTAGCTATTTGCTACACATGAAATTCCCTAGTGAATTGGGGTTTTTTATGGTTATAGTGCTGGATTTAAGTGATGTATGGTCTATGGTGCATGTGAGCCTATGATGCGTGGGTTCAAATACACAAACGTTTAATAGGCCTGTTCTAAAACCCAAGCCACATGAAGGACTCAACATGGATTGCACATGCTATGTGTTGTGATCAGTATTTAATCTATGTGTAACAAAAGCCATAACCTTATGGCAGTAGCTGATGTCAATACAACATATTCTGACTCAGGGAATGAAATTGGTGTGCTTCTGTGCCAGTATTCCAACCAGAAGGCTTTTTTTAAATCTTGCAGGAAAAAAAAACATACTTCTAGCTGTGATTACAGGGAAGGCATCGTCAGTATGAAACTGATTAAGTTCAGTTTTGTGTGTGGTGAGGAAAGGTGAAATGCACATAGTTTTTCTCTGTGCCAGTATGTCCTGGTTTGAGGTAAAACTAATCAATTTTCTGTTTTACAATTTTACTTTTTTTAGCTGAGCCTCTTCTAACTAACTAAACTCTGAAATTAACAGCACATTGTTCAGAAAACTGTTCACCCTCACAGTGATAAGACCTGATTATACCAAGCAATGGTATGCAGAGAGGCCCTTGCTTATACTTATTGCTATAGCAACCAAGATAATTTTGTTAGTTGTCCTGTTGGAGGGTTGGAAGTGGAAAAGCATAGAGGGGTCACAGCTCCAGGGAGGAATGGACATGACAGGTGGCCCAAAACTGACCAACTGGGGTATTCCGTCCCATCTGCATCATGCTCAGTGCAAAAGCTGAGGGATCAAAGGATCAACTCTCTTTCTTCAATGACTGACGTCCAAGGAGGACCCTGCCTGTTCACCCGCCTTTGACCCCAATCCGGGCATTTCTGACTCCAGATCTGGAATCCAGCTCCTGTCAATCACCGAGTCCAGTCTGGGACTTTTCCTGATGTCTGTTGGTGATGTGATTATCATCCTGGGAGCTTGATACGATTTTGTATATACTCTATCTAATTCATTATTTTCTTCTTACTTTAGTATTAATACTTTATTAAAGTAGTTTAGTTCATTCTAAACTTGTAAATTTCTCTTACCCCTTCCTCTCCTTTCTTTCGGGGGGGAGGAAGGGGCATCTGTCAATCTGGTTTTGGTAAATTTGGCTGAAACCGTGGCACAGTGCCTCCCAGCTCACTCTCACTGGCACCACAGTGTTTAGTGATGGATTTAACATAAAAATTATGTTCTGTTCCTGCTTGCTGTGCATTGTTCTTTTTAGCCATAGGACAGCCTTTCATTACCTTTTCTGCACAAATCAGTTACATCTTGTTTATTTTCATCATTTTCCATCTTTATTTACATCACTATGAATGGTTAAATCTTTCTGATTGTCTCTACATATGCATCTACTTCCCTCTCACATAGTTACTTGCAACACAGTCAATAAAATTATAGCATGAAACAAATAAAAGTAAATACTTTTTCCACTTATCTTGTAGATCAGATGGTTAAGGCTACATCTATATTTTTAGTGTCAAAAGACAGTATGCCGTATTGTCTCCATTGCATTGCGCATTCTTCTTTTTAACACAACCATGCTGAAAAGAAGGGCAGGTAGCACAGTAAATGCATACAGAATTGTTGACACTTGAAAGATGTGAGGCTGGGTCAAAATAAACAAGCAAATCTTAATTTATCAAGCAGTTTTAATCAATATTTATTCACACAAAAGCTTATATAGTAGCTTAAAAAATAAAAAATGACACATGGCTGCTGGATATTAGCCTGTTCTCCTAGACTATAGCAAATTAAGATATTCTGTGGTGCTGCAAGCTAAAATCACTGACCAATTTTCAGTCCTCAAATATGAGGTGCCATGCAAAAGCAGCGCATGATGTCAGTTGTTATACCTTTGATGTAGCTTTTGATGTTGATAACTTTTTGACCCTATCCCTAGTAGAAGCACTCCGTGTTTACAGTCTGTTTCTGACCACGTCTGCACACAGACACCCTCGGTCTAATAGAAGTGATCTGCTGAAATGTTCTCCTACAAAATGCCTTAGAGCATGAATGAAGCTGGAGAGACTGAGTTCTTGCATCGACCACATGAGCTGAACCTTTAGAAGTGCAGCAATTACAAGACGGTAATTGGTATTTCATTGATGATGCTATTGAGACAAGAGCGCAGAACAGAATGTACTTCCACACACCCCCTTCATTTAAAATACCACTGATCAGGAAATAGACTGAAGTGTCCATAGCTGAACTGTGATTTGGGCCCATACTGATTACATATAGCATTTGCTTTTGCTTTGTGAATACAGTTATCAAATTGCTCTGTATAAAGGGAATAGTGCAAGCACAAGAAAGAACTATCCAGTTAATTCCAACCTGTGAACATGGTCTATATTAATTTTATAGAAAACAATGCTCTTATGTAAATGTTTTCAGGGCTAAGGAATTTAATGGAGACTTCATACAAACATTCAGGATTCTGAATTGAGTCCGTTGCTTCAGGATTATATCCAGAATATATGATTATAATTAAAATTTGCTTATTTCAACAATAAAAAAAAAATCCCATCCCCTCAAAATATTTGTGATAGAAGTTTCATTTTCAGAAAAACAAGGATTTTTAAGTGCCTTGATAGCAGATGTTGCTGTTAACGAAATATCCCAAGGATACATGCATTATGAAGCAATCACCTGGAAAGGATGTAAAATAAACAAGGGAATTTCACTGCAGAGTCATAAATATCTCATTCTGCGTAGAGTAACTGTTTGTTACTGCCATCTCTATAAAACTATGGCTGTTACACAGAAAGGAAAACAAAAGTAAAACAAATTAGCCATAGACACCTGGTCAATGAAGAGAATTGGCAGGGCTAAACCAAGTAGAACAAAGCTGCAGGCAGGTCAAGAAAACTTCCAACAGTGCAGAAAGTCAGACCTGACAAGCCTCAGTCATGAGACCTTGCAAAGGCAGTACAAAGTACTGGCAACGCTGTACTACAAGTCTACCCATTTACATATGCAAAGTAATCATATTAATGGGTGAAATTTAACAGTGAGTCAGGAGCATGTCAAGACCACTGACTCCTTAATAAATAAAATGAACAGATGAAAGTTTTGATATGTAATTTTACTTCTTGTTAGTGGTAAATGTGAAATCTTAAATTTATCTATGTAATTCTGACTCTACAGTTATTATTACAGCTGATTAACTCCTTACTGCAAGTCATGATCTTTCTTAAGTCTCTCTGGATATGACTGAATGATGTGTTTTACATGAGCATGGAGGTGAAATAGAAGTCAACCCCACCAGTATTTGAGGGAATAATGAAATAAATACATTGCAGTTCTCTGCACTTGACTGTGTTTATAGGTTTATATCAGACAAGGTGATACTGGTCTTCCATAGCTTTTACAGAACCACAGAGCACTGGGAAAGCAATAAAGAGACAAGTCCTAGTAGTTAAAGGGAAATCAAAAGAGGATCTGAATGGGAGCATTGATTTAATCTCATTAGCCCCTGTGAACTCATAGGTCCTTCATGAGCTCATGAGACTTTCTCTTATTCTGTAAAAATGAGTGACAGTTCCGTAAGCGCTACCTCTGTACACTGCTTGGTGTTCTTGTGACTCACCTTGACATGTAGTTCATGCCCTTCATGGCAGCCAACAAAGAACAAAACTATGCAAAATCTCTGACTTGAGTTGTTCTTTTCTACCTTTCATTTTGCCTTTCTTTCCTGTGCATGCTTCACAGTCCAAGTTCATTAGCTTCTAATAGAAAACTCTCTTATTATAAATTATTTCAAAACTGCAGTGCAGTCAAATAGATGCCAAATCTCCTCCTATGTTTTGGGCATCATTTACACTGCCAACAAAGAGCTCTTGTTTTGGTGTTCTGTGATCTGCTCAACTCTCCCACATGAATAATTCCAGAGCCTACATGAATTTTCTTAATAAGCTTCTAGATCTTGGCCTCCATCTTTCACAGTCTGCTTCTGGGACTTTTAAAAAATCCTTCACCATTTGGATATTAACCCTCTCCAAATATCTGCAATCCACTGCTATAGCAGTGCGTCCAATTTTTGAGCATTCTTTTTGCCAGGACTGTGTATGAATGTTAGATCGTGATCTGATTGTTAGTCCAGTAGGGGCTCATAATGATTCTGAAGTTTAAGCTCAATGTGATAGCACTAGTCTTGAACTCCAGAGTGCAACCCATTGTTTCTAATGTTTTAAGGAGGAGACTCAGTCTTCCTTTTGTTACCTTATGCTTCCCCAGTGTGTGGTTTCCAGTGCACCATCTCTGCTCCTTCTTGTTCTGGGATTCTGTGAGGTACATGAAAGTCATTAGCAGATCTGTGACACACCAATCAAGTGAGGCTGGTTTAGGGAGCCTGAAGCAGAGCAGAGAAACTTGAAAGAATATTTTAAAGGAAGCCATACTCTCTAAAAGTAGCTTACCACTGTGAATCCAGGCTCGATGTGATACATAAACTCATATGATAACCAAAATCAGTGTACAGTCTTTCTGCAACAAGACATCCATGCCAAGAGTTGAAACTCAGGTCTCACAGACTACTACTTACTCTTCAGTTGTTCAAGAAGTGTGAATTCTCTTCCATTCTATAAATGGAACTGTAGTACCGTTAACTCAATGAGAAATGTGTGGGTGGTTCTGTCATGCTTTGTGGAACTAATTTAATCTCTTTTGTGTGGAGTTAACTCATCCTTTTTCCACAAGAAGCTATTGTATTTAAAATAGGGAACTCCTTGCTGAACTCCTATGCAAAATAGAAGTACACAGAAGGTGGAAACAACGGCAGGCTGCCCAGGAGCAATAATATTGCCTTAACATGCAAGAGAGGTGGTATGCATTTGTAGTAGGTGGACAACGTCTTCACAAAGCTGTTGTCTATCACCTTTCATGGCAATCAGAGAAGTTCCCAATGACTGAAAGAAAACAGCTGCTATGATCATCTCCAAGAAGAACAAGAAAGAAGATCCAGGTCAGCCTCACCTCAATTCCTGGGAAGGTCATGGAACAAACGCTTCTCAAATCCATTTTTAGCTACATGACGAACAAGGTTGTTGTGGACTGCTAGCATGGATTCAATGAGGGCAAATCATGGCTGGCTAATCTGAACCAGCCTTCCACTGTGAAATAAATGGCTCTGACAATGAGAGAAACACTAGGTATTGTATACCTTGACTTTAGAAAGGCCATGGACTTCCGTAGTGTCCCTATAGCCCAAATGATGATTTTTTTGTCTGAATAAGTGGACAATAAGATAAAAATTGCCTGGATCATCAAGCCCAAAATGTCACAAAATTCAACAGATACCCTGTTCTGAGTGGCATTCCTCAGGGATAAATCCTGATCTCAACAACATCTAATGCCTTTATTAATGACAAGCATAATTTTGCAAGTCTTTAAATGACACTAAAATGGGGCAGCAGGGGGGAGAAGGTGGAACTGCTATTTAATTTAAAGGGTCCCCCATAAGCTTTACAAATGAGCTCACAAGAAGTTGTCAGTCAGCTGTCAATTTAATACAGGTAAGTTTGAAGCCCTGCCTTTGAGGAGGAATAACTCCATGCAGTAGCAGAGCTCAAGGACTGAAGAGATAGAAAGCAGCTTTGCAGAAAATGACCATTAGGTCTTGGTGGACAAAAAGTGAGCCTGAGTCAGCAGCACAGAGAAGAAATCCACTGGGCTATGTTACCATGCATGTAGTCAGTCTTGACAAACAGATCAAGAATGATAGTATTTCCCTCTCTATTTGGCCTATATTCCCCCTCCTGAAATTGTGCCTGGTTGACTACATCCATTCTGAGTTTCCTGGTAAGTACCTGAAGCAAGAGCAGTGGAAGGCCCCCAGGGATGAGGACATGACTGAAACCCACGGTGTACACGGGGACACCAGGGGGCTGGGTTTGTTCAGCCTGCAGAAGAGAAGGCTTCAGGGAGACTTCATTGACATTCGCAATTACCTGCTGGGAGGGTGTAGGGAAGATGGAGCAAGACTCTTAGATATGCATGGGGAAAGGAGGAAATGAGCACCAGATGGAGCACAGGAAATTCTGACTCAAAATAAGGAGGAAAAACATACTTACTATGAAGGTGGTCAAGGACTGGCACAGGTTGCTCAGAGAGAGACCCTGGATTCTTCATCCTCAAACCCAGCTGGACACAGAATCCTAGAATGTTTAGAGTTGGAAGGGACCATAGAGATCATCTAGCTCCAAGCCCCCTGCCATGGGTAGCTGTGAACAACCTGCTATAATGGGATGTGGTTAGAGCAGGAGGTTGGACTGGATAGTCCCCAACAGCCCCTTCAAGCTCTGTGATTCTTTGATTCCAAGTCTGAGGTAATCTTTCCCGGAATGTTTTAAAATGTGCTAACTGCAATATGCTTAGTCAAAAGGTCTTAATTTTTTTAATTTTCTAAAGCATTGTGGCTGAGTCATGATTTTCCAAAATCAGCTTTCCAAGGAAGAGAAATGTGAGGATTTCATGGAGAACAGAAACACAGGAAAACAGCACTGCAGTTGGCAAAAGCTGACTCTAAAATAAGCAGCAGAGAAGTTGATCCAGTTGTAATCCCTAAGGAACTGTACCAGCAAGTGCTGATTTGGCCCTAGGAGCGAAGAAACTATCCTCTTCCTTCCTTTGTGTGTTCCACACATCTCTTACTATCTTTTCATCACCCGATGAGGAGGAGGAGGAGAGAGGAGAGCAATAATTATCAAGACTCCAAAACCCTGAATCTTAGGGAAATTGCCTCACCTGATTTTGTCCCATTCCCTGTTTTTTTTTCTTATCCTCTGATAAGAAGAATCTCTTGTATTCAAAACCAACAAAATCTTGTTTGAAAAACCTGTGGAAAAACATGACCTACTATTAAAGATAAGAACACCCACTGTTCTTGAGCTAAGTTGGGTGTAGGAAGACAACCTGTTCTGGCTACATTTATAGTTCTATGTATGAGATCAGCTTTGCTCAATTCCACTTAAATTTAATTATTTCCATGTTAATTAATCACTGCTGCAAAAGAAACATTAATTATTTTTTTTTCCTTTAAAAATGAAGCTTTAAACCAAAAGAAAATGTAGGCATTTTCATCTGGGGACTGTGTATCCATCACTGTGCTAGGAGAAGAATGCCCAATCTGTTACAGGATGCTGATGCAGATACGAAATGGTACTATTTGCAGCACAGTTTTACTACATGAATTATTTTGAGTCAAATATTATTTACTCTTGGAATTTAACACTCAGTTGAAGGCTCTGAAGGCAGACTCTGGAGAATTGCTGCCTATACTCTACTCGTTTGGTGCTTGCCTATGTTTAGTATATATATTCAGCTTGTAGCATACAGTGTGGCAAAAACAGCAGTAAAGGATTCGTGACATGTAGTTGGGCAAAATTCCAGCCATGCTTAATACTGACAAAGTGGTGTATTTGGGAATAAGGACAGTCCCTGGATATAGATGACAAAGTCAACAAGTGATTAGGAGAATAAGTATGCAAGGCTTGGGAGGAAAAGTTCCTAGATGAGAACAGGATACATCTGTGTGGGAAGCAAAGTTACAGATACTCTCTGCACTGATGAGAGTCTTTGATTTAGAGATGGAGAGTATAACATAAAAGATATCAGCTAAAATGAGATCGTAAGCCCAAGCCAAACCCCAAGGGACAGCATGGGATGAGGGAATCTCTTAGGCAGCAGATGTAAGTAGCTTCATCCTGGTCAAAGCCTGAAGGTTGGCACTTGCCTCTCAGGACAGTGTTGGCAGTGGGTGCAGCAGCACGAAGTTCATAGCAGCTAGACTGAATGCAATGAGCCTCTTGACACACTTACAGGTCTGATTCTCATGAACATGTACCAAAGGGTACATCAAAAGAAATTATTGAACTCCTGAAGGTAGTAACTCCAGGGCTGTGCAGCCACTTTAACACACTTCGGAGTTGTGACTACACGTTGCAGTGCAGCATTCAGTTCTGTGTGCGTATGTACTTGGAGAACATTAAACACTTTACATTTGTAGCAGCATTTGTCCTGTGTTGCCCTTTTTCATTTGAATCAATTTTGCTGGCATGACATGGTAGTGACTGAGCAATCTGACTGCCCTGACCTCATGACCAAAACAGAAATTCAGTTACTCTTCTAAGTCAGGTTCTGTATGGTGCAGGCACTTAAAGCCCTCATTTTTATCACTAGAAAAAGAGAAGTATATGCTCAGCATCTATGAGAATTTGGCCCTCTTATTGATTGTCTACCATTCCACATTTGATTTTCTAATATTTTTCATACTGCATATTTCACCACTAAAGGACATTTTAATACCACTCTGAAATATAATTTATGGAGTTAAAGTTAAGACCCTGGTTCATTGTGCATAATATATCCAGTGGGTGAACCTGAAGTATTTTTTATTTTAATGAGTTCTTTTCAGTGGTATCTATCCAAATCACTGAATTCTTCCTCCTGGGCATGAGAAGCTTCAAACCTAACAGTTCCTCAATACTCACAGAATCTAGCAATATTCAACTGCATTCTGTTTAATTCAGTCAGTGGAATATTTGTTTCTGTATGCAAACACATTTTATGGCAGAATATGCTTGTATTTCTGTGATGACTGAGCTTGATGATTCTTTCAGGCCAGCTATTTGTGTATCATCTTTCAAAAAAAATGTGTTCCATGTACCTTGCTCCTTTTCTAATAATCAGTGCTTACAGTGGCACTATGAAAGGTGCTGTCAGAGTTGGTGCCAAAGGTACTGTGGCTTGGAAGCTTCCACATCACACCTGTCTGTGTGTGCGTGATGCTGCTCCTGCCTGAAACACCACCCGCCCCGAGAGCCAGGAGCTACTGCCACATTCCCAGCGGCACACAATTAACCCATGGGGAGCTACTGCTGCAAGCCGCTATCCAGACCCAGCATTTCCAGTAGAACTGATTCATTCTGAAGACAATGAGATAATTCACTGTTTCACAAGACGAGATTCCCTCTCCAGCACTGTCTTTGGTTTAAGAAGTAGGAAGCTGACTGTGATACTGTAAGTGCCAAGCTATGGCTGGGAGCACTTGATACGTCTGTGTTCAGAAAGGGATGAACCACTTTTTATAGCATAGTGCTGCTGTCCTGTGAAATGAACTGTAAGGATGAGCGAAGAACCTGGGGTGGACCCAATGTTGCAGTAGGAAGGGCACTACAAAGACAGGTGGAGCAGAATATAAAATAGCAGGCCACTGGGAGTTAAATTAAAGAGAAGGGGGAGGAAGAAGAAGGGAAGGATGCTGGTTAGACAGATGGGGAGTGTAAATCAGCAGGGAATCTTCCCAGGAAATGCAAGCACCCTTGCATGAAAAACAAAAGAGCAGGGTTGACATATAAAATATGCTAGTCACCATCCCATTTCTATAGATCTCTATTATTCTGGATTTTTTTAAGGAATTGGCCAAACCTACAAGGAAAGCAAAACTGAGAGCAGTTCTTAGGATAAACACTGAGCTCACAGATTAGAAAAATCAGTATTGACAGTAGCTGTTCTTCTCACATTCTCCAATACGCCACATTATCTGTTCTCCCTCCCACCCCCCAGGCTTTAAACCTGCTTCAACACAATCATACAGGGTTGCCTTATATCAGAACAAGGAATACACAGAGATTTCAGGCTTTTGGCTTTTGTGTTTTGGTTTCTTTTTGTTATCTTTCTTTAATAAGCCTCTCCTAGTTGCTTGAAAATGTCATTCTAGACAAAGATCTTCTATAATTAAAGAGCAAAACTGTCCAACTAATTAGAAATTTTCTCTTGCCCTAAGCATAGCTCTGGGCATAGAAACAGGGAGTTTAAGGCAAACTGCACAGCAGCAGGAGTAATTGAATTATTTAAAATTAATGCCTACATTCTAAACCATGTTCAGTGGAAAAAAGTAAACAGCAAGATCATGAACAACAGAAAAATGATAGGGGATTTTCCTTAAGAAAGCAATCAAAGAAGAAGTTGCAAAAATCCTCTCTAAATTGCATTGAAACAGCAGGATTTTGTGAAAGTCACTCTCAGTCAGGCCCCTGGGGCTTCTGGCCTTGATTATGCAATTGCTGTACAGACAGGACTGGCTGCCAGCAGTGGCCTTCATATGAATTTCCTAAAGAAAATACTATAATAAAATACATGTTTAGGTGCTTTTCATTTAGAAGATATTGCCTGCGGTAGAAATCCTTGGGTTCTTTCTCACTTTCTGATGACAGAGGGAGAGAAGAGACTTGTCTAATTAGGTACATCTCATCCAAGATTCTCTCTTGCAAATCTCCCATCTTTGATAATGAGGTGTTCCTGCTCCCTCTGCAGGGGCTAAGAAGGCTGCAGTCATAAACCAGCCAGCTTTTGCATGCCTGAGAACGAGGTGGACACATAACCCTGACCATAACTATCCTCTCATTAGAGCAGCTCTGAAAAACTTGCTCAGCTGAGTGTTTGGGGCAAATACTGTCTGGGGTCTGGGGTCTTTTATAACTGCCTTCTCACTGGTCTTTTTTTTTTTTTTTTTTTTTTCAGTGTAATACCAATTAAAACATAAGTACGTTCATTTTGTGCTTGTGCTGATTGCATTTCCTGCTTTGCTAGGCTAGTTTTCAGGACACAAGATGGTATGGGATCAGCAGCTTACTTTCTTTCACTGGTGGGACATCAGTGCTACCAATGCTGCTTGGTAAAAATGAGGCAGTTAAATGTGACAGAACAAAAGAGAAACAATATATGAACATGCCTGTGGTAGCTGCACCAAAAGTTCCTTATAGCAAACTTTGAATACAACTCTGCTTAGCGTGCAAAGTCCTGGACTGCACCCATGCATTTCAATACAGTTTCATTCCCTTAATGAAGCTGCACTTCACTTCTTTACTTTAAAATACTTATGTGGCTGTCACCCAAGTGTTTGAAATAGAGATAACAGCTACTCCTCTTTCTTCTTCCTTGGAGACAGGAGAAATGGCTTGATTAATTTATTATAGGGTTTTGTTTGCTTTATCTTCATATGGATGACTGGGCACAATATGCTGAAGACTAGGTAAGAATAAATTATCAAAGAAGAGCTGTAGCAGACCTGAAAAAGGGGAGATCTGCGAATGTTCATTTCACCTGAGGGTGCTTTCCATAACCTGAAGTCCTTCTCCTACCAAGTTTTGTTACTAATAGGATGTACTGCAGCAGTTGTTAACGATTTTGAATTTTCAGGCTGTCTGGCTTCATGTCTGTATTTTGTTTGCTACCATCAATTCTGGCACCCATCCCACATATTTTATTAATTTATATTCTTCCTCATAGCGATCATCACAATTCTTTGTCACCTGAATTCTTTGAGCAACCAATCATGTACATACTCTTAGGCTTTGTGTAAAAAAAGACTTACAATTAAATTCTTATTTTCCGTGATGTAAATATAATATTCTTAGGATTGAGGATTAAAAGGTATTCTTTCTTATAACTCCTTAGCTTTGACAATGGAAAGAGAAAACTTATTTCTTACTCACTTCTGTGGGAAATGAAGAGGGGGGCTTCCATTATAAAATGGAATGAAAAGATGCCCATCTCCTAAGGGAGCTTTTAGCTGGAAAAGGGAGGTTTGAAACTGGTCTTTAAATGATGCTCTGCAATTATTTGGGCCCAAACGAGTGGGATTTTGTCAATAAACTCAGTGAAAACTTCATCCTTGGCTTTGAAGAAAGTCTCTTCATCCAAAGCTAATAAATCCCTTTCCAGTGGTGAACAGTCTATAATGATGCCTCTAGGGCAAGATGTGTAAACCAGCCAGAGAGGCCTTTCCTTATCATGGCAGAATTGCAGTGATGGGGAGGAGGGAAAGCACTAGGACAAAACACACCACTGCAATAGGACCTTAATTGCTCACAGAAAGTGATGCTGGTTCTTGGTGCCCCTGATGCCTCTTTGGGGTATTGTATGCACTCTCCGCTATCAGCCAACTGCACACAGGTGACATGAGAGGCAAAAAGCCTCATCTGGCACCAGGTAGACCCTGGAAGCAACTTTGTTAAAACCACTGTTGAAATGTAATGCCTTTGTCTCTTGGGGTTTTATAACACTTTAGTGTCCCTAACTGCATTCACCTAAATGTCTGCACGCACATTTCACTGGTGCAAGACTGTAATCATTTCTATATTCTCCTAAAAGCTGAGACAGAGAGAGGAACTGGCAACTGCTCAGTGAACTCTGTTGCCTGCTTTCTAAGACAGCAAAGATGACTGATTAGTATAAAATTGAATTGTGCAACAGTATTAATACTTAGAGATTTTGTAAGCTGTCTTATCTTCGTATTACCCTTCAAATTAGCCTGTGATTTCCTTTCATTATTTCCTGCACTGTTAATGGGTTTGTATTTGCCCTCGCTGATTATTTTTTTCCACTGTTCTTGCCCCTGCTCCAATAGAAACATAGTATAAATAAACACCGTAAAATGTAAAAAATTACCAGACTAAGAAAAGAAGCAACAAACAAGCTAATTTGGAAGGCGGAAGAAGAATACAGGAAGAATATAAAACAGAAAGGAAAGAGAAATTAAAAGCAGACTTTACTGCTAAATTTATGTATCTATGACATCCCTGACAGAAATGGATTTTTATTTTAAGATAAACAAACCCTCAGACTATGGCCCAAAGAAAAATCTAGTAATTTTATATGGACAACTTGAGATACCACTGGATAATGCTGGAAGTTTTCAGAGACAAGGGACCAGAACTTTCTGAAAAGTTAAAATTTGATATCTAGGTAGTCAAACACTAAATAGTTCTGAAAATTCCAGGCCATATTTGTATGAAAGTTTGTCATTATTATTTTTGTCTATAGGCTATAAGTGGATTGCGGAAAACTATTTTGCAGCACATAAGATTCTCTGTTTCCCACAGTCAGCCCTTCAGAGCTCAGAGACATACCCCAAAATTCAGAATGCTTGTTCAAACAGGTATGTAAATTTTCTGTTAATCTATCACAAAGTACTGGAGAACTGCATTAACCACGCATTTGAATGCTTTTGTGGAGAATCTAGGCACTTAATTTCCGGTACATTTACTCTTCCCCTTGAGGAGTCAAAAGAGACCTATAGATCTTTGGGGGAAATGGCTGGCTTTATAAATTATTGAGGCATAACTGCAATAATTAGCTGGCTTTTGTCAGCATCAGACTCCATATATAGCAGAGCTGCTAATCTCTTACTGTTTTTCAGTGCTTTTGTCTCCTTAGTAGATTATATCTGTATGATTGGTTTTGATCACTTTGTAATGAATATTGTATCACAGTGTGCTAAATAGACTAGTATCAACATGTTACTTATTTCTTTAGGATTAAAATGTATGTGAGTAGTTTTAAAAGATATTTGCATTGACTGGAAAAATCCAGTGTTTTCCAAACAATTAGATTCTGCAGATTAGGACAGTCCTTGATTGTACAAGATATTACTCTGATATACTCAGAGATATTACTCTGGGCATAGAAAGACCATGTGAAGCTGTTTCAGATCTAAATTAGCTCACAAAGGCAATTCATCATTGTCGCCATCCTGAGGTGTATACATCCATTGTGTGCTTCAGGGGATGGTGGCAAGTATTTTAATCCTGCTTTAAAGACAAAAAACTCAACAATGAGAGCTGAATAGGTTTATCAGACATCACAGGATTTGACACGTAAAATGAGAACTGTAGCTGTAGGATACTCTGATGTCCTAACTGTTAGAAGTGTGGCCTTCCTAGAGAAGTTGGATAAAGGTGGATCTGAATTTGATTTAATTATCCAGACTCAGCTTTTGAGAACTTCTGGCTGAAAAATTAATCTGATTTATTTCAGCATGTTAATAGCTGCAAGTGTCTCAAACGTACCTCACTACATCTACCCTCCTGGCTTTTCTCCATTGCTCTTAGTGCTTATACAATGTTATTCTGGCTTGGCTTATAAAAACTGCCAGGGCACATACAATTTCTCTTCTGTAGCAGACAGTGCCAGCTTTGCCAGTCAATGGGCTGATGCTGCAAAGTGATGATCTTGCTGAGTGTGGCCTCCTCATGTTTCAGTGGTTTGCTTCTCCAGCCACCATGCTTCAGTGGGCCATAGAAAATAGCTTTGGGCAACCTGTTGGCCACTCTACACACTCTGAAATATGGTAGAAGGTAGAGAGTCAAGTGCCAGGTATGATGCCCTGTAGCACCCTGATGCATCTGACTATTTAAATAAAGATGAATCCCACAAAACATTGGTTAACATGTGCTGAACTGAGTCTGCATCTTCTGCACCTGGTTTGGATGCTTTCCTGTTGAACAAACATCAAATCCCAAACAGCAGAGACGTTTGTCACCTCATCTAATAATTCTTTCAATGCAGAAATCCTGTGAAATGAATCAAAATGCTGCACTTGAACTCTTGAAAGCATTTCATGCACAGAGTATTGCTCTGCTTAGCACATTTCAAACTACAGTAACTGCTAATAAGATAAAAAGCAGTGACAAATCAGAGAATATCCAACAATCATGCATGACTTACCATGGCAAGCACATCCTTGCTGAAGAAGGAGAGTGCTCAACGTCCATTTCACGCCTCCTGCTGAAGCCTTTTATGCTTTTTATTTTTATCCTGTTTGTTAAAATAACAGCCCTTTATCAGTGCTGATTGCAGAGATTTTGACTCCTAGCCTGCTGGGTTCCCCCTCTGCTCTGTGGGGGTTTCCTAATTGAATATTTCCCCTGTGAAAAGAAAAGCTTTGAATAAGAAAAAAATAATTATTAACAGTCTTGAAACCTCCTCCAAATCTTCCACCCCAGTCCTGCACACAAGCTCCTTTTCTCTCCCCAAAGTGCAGAATATTCTTCTTTCAGTAAGCAGCTTCAGCTTTTTTTTTTGAGGCCAATCACATTTCCTATATGCTGAACATTGTAAATGAACTGCAGTAGGACCCTAAGATGAGGAGGAGGGGAAAGAGATATGTTACATGGTGTCTGGTTCAGTTAGAGCCACTAGTGCCTTATTTCTCACATTTGTGAGTCAAACCCAAGGAATCATTTACTGTTTGCATTGAGAGCTTGCATTAACTGTTTCTGCTGTGTTCTGGGGGATGGCATAAGACTTTGAAGTCATCAAAGGATGAGTTGTAAACTCTTTTTTTTGGAACTATTATTCCTATTAAAGCACCAGCAGGCTGCATGCTGTTCACTTGAGGAAGGACAAAAAACTTGCATTTCAGCTTTCAATGTGTGCAGGAGCTGGCACTTTGGACTGAGACAGAAGGAGGACTTCATTTGCCAGGTTCTTACACTGACCTGATGGTTACAGCAAATGCTCAACTTCCATCCTTTTCCATCAGAAGCTGCTGCTCAGGTGCTCTTGCTGCATCGCTCAGCAAAAGAGGCACAAAAAGCCACAGCTTCAAAGCCTACCTGGCTTGCCTGTGGAAAAAAAAAAAATAAATAAAAAATATAAAAAATGTCAGTGAGGCTGTCGTGCATACCTTGCTTCTTCCAAGCAAGGAAGACTTTTCTAGAAAAACAAGGCTTGTCTGTATTGTTCCTTGGGATTTCTCAGCTAAGTGTTTCCTGATTTTCAGAAAGCTCCCTACCCCTCTGCACACAAAATAAATAAATAAATGGGGAGTATGTATGAATAAGGAGGAAATCAGAGAGGATAGATAAGCAAGGGAAGGACTTAAAAAGGGCTGAAGGGAAATTCTTCTCCCTACATCCCTGATTCTTCAGCCTGCATGCCATCATGGATTTATTTTCAAAAGGGGGCTTTGTTCTTCAGATGCTTGTGGAAATAGTCTCATGAAGATATTCCTTGTAATCTTTCAATTGCATCAGCTCACAATAATGAGAAAACCTGAGTTTTTTCCACTCTCCGTTTAGGCGAGTTATATCCCATCAAGGGAAGGAAATTTGCACATTCTGCTCCTCCTTCCCCACCTCCAGGGTTATGCATCCTTTCATGCCTTTTCCCATATTTTTTTCTCCACTTTATGAAGCAGTGAATCCATTTATCTGTTATCCAACTGCTTGTGCTGCAAGAAGATTGCAGCTGGAAATTATCTCTCTAGTTGGAGTGAGCAAAAGGGCACCCCTCAGTACCCATCTTCAAAAATTATCTGTTCTCCTATCAAGAGATCTACTGTTGAATTTCAGCTTTGAAGCAAAATGATCTTGAGAGAAATGCCTGTTAGGGACAGTCAACCGGACACTAGTATTCCCTGCAGATCATTAACAAGAGGTTAGTTACATTCTAATTCATTGAACAATCCATCTGGGGGGAAAAAAAAAGTGGATTTCAACAAGTTTCCCCACCTGTGTACGTTGCTCTGCAAGGTCAGCAGGGGCACAACAGAAAGGAAAGATCCAGAGAGACACGAGTCTGCTGCAGACTTGGCTTAGGTGTTTTCAGGTGGATAGACAATATGGAATTCTGGTTGCAGGACAGATTCCTCCGCCTGAGGAGGAGGAAGATGGGCTGGGCAGGATGACAAAGGCAGGGGGTTCCATGTCAGCAGGTTGAAACTGCTCTGTACAGTCAGGTTTGGGGGAAGTCCTGAGCAGCCTGAGCTGCCTCTCCTGTCAGTATGAGGGTAGGAGACGAGTTGTGATGGCTGCTGGGAAGCACCGGAGGGAGGCTGCCTCTTATTCCCCAGCTCTGCTTCTGTCTCTTATCTGAGCAAAGCAGCAGTGGCTCTCGCTTTGTAGGGTGCATAAGCAACAGGGAGAATGAGGTCCTGGACATTTAGCTGCTCCAGAGAGCTTTCTGCCAGTTCTAATTATGCCTGGAAACAGCTCTTGTTGCAGGCAAGGAAAAAGCAAATCATTCTTTTGTAAATGAAGCACTTTGATACAGCTGGGTACAGAGACTAAAGGTGGGTAAGAGCTCAGAATTCCCACAGGTGCTTTTTAGAGTAGCATGGCTCTTCTTATGAGGCCGCACCTGCTACGTGGAAGACCACAGCCAATGAGCTTTTGTACCCTGTAATCTAATATGCTGGGTAGCCAAGAAACAGTTAAAGGCCATAGCAGGAGGATGCGTGGTGCTAAGTCGCTGTGGTTCTTCTGGCTGTTCACAAGTTGCCCAGCAAGTGCAGCACGAGGGAGTGAGTTATTAATAGTTCTGCTCATCATGGAAACAGTATAATCCTAGCATGAGGGAATACATGAGCCATGAACTGTAAAGAAAAAACTTCAGGCACAGAAGACAGCCTCAAAACTATTTAGTAATTAACAAAAATGTGAAATAATGTGTTTAATAGGGGCTACTTGTGAAGCTACAGAAAAATGCCTGAGCATGAAATAAAATTTAAATGAAGCCTTACACCTGAGCCAGATAGCAGCGTCCCAGCACACTCTCACAAACTCTGTAAATATTGTTGTGAAGAGATCAATTAGAGTGCTTGGCATACAGGTGCCTAATAAATTCTGTATGTGCTGGAACATCTTCATCTAATTTTGATCCATATCCATGTCTCCGTTAGAGTTCATATGTGCTTCTACAGCTATGAACTACTTCTACAAGGTATATGCTTTTAGAAATTGTTGGCACAAGACTACAGAGCTTAATTTCTATCAAAAGCATTTATAGAAAATGGGTATACTCTTCGTTTGACAGTGTTCTGAGATAGTTAGTAATTTCCAGTGAGGAATTTCTGTAATAAAATAGTATGTTTTGGTTATTTGTACATGCCAAGCACTTACATAAACACACATCTAATTTTAGTGCCCAAAATGTATTCACAGTTTCCTGAAATTACCAATGCTATGATCATGACTCTCAGGCAAGAAGAGGAAAATCCTATTAGTGCAATCCCACAGAGAAAAACAGTATATTTGGGAATAACAGTAGCTACTGAAGGCCTTGAGGATAATATATGGATATTTGAGTAAATATCATAATATTTGTGAGTATTATGCAGTATATTTATGAAGAAATCGTCTCTGTTAAATGCTTATACCTTGATTAAATCCCATAAAAATGCCAAGTGTATTTCCAGGCATATTTCTATTACCACTTTACAACATTTAGATCGCTTACATTCAGAAGGTATGCAAATGGTTTTAGCTAGGTCACCCTTTAGCTTGTATTTCTAGCAAATATAATGCCATAGGGTATTTATCTTGTCAGAAGACATTTATTTTATTATCATGTAGACGATTATGGCTATATTTTTTCCTCACATATTCTACCTTGATAATATGCTGAATTCTCAGATTTTCAACAATCGCTTACAATGCAATTACTTTAAACATAATATGTTTTGATGTATATGTTTTGATATATAGTGGTTTTTAGCCCCAAATTTCACAGACATTTAAAATTATTAATTTTTTATCAAAACTACCAAAATCAATAAAGTGGTTATGGTCCTTCTACATACATGGAATTATCATTGATATTGGGCCAAAATACTGTCATAAATGTTAGAATAATGTGCAATAAAGGATGCAAATCCCTACACAAAGAGTTTAGAAGAGACAGATGTAGGCTACTTACTTTAATATTTCCAGTGAATTAAGAACAATTCCAATTTATAGGAAAAGTTATTATTCAAGAATTTGTTTTAATTCAAAGTGTGGAACACAAAAGAAAAAGCAATTTATACTTTAAAACTAGGGAGTTGAATGTGGCCTATCACCCTCTCAGATGTCTTATTAATCAAGTCCTAGTGCCATTTCTATTACTGCTTTAACATGAATGGGAAAACAAAATAAGAAGGCATTTGAAATCACATCCCCACATCCTAGCTGACTGGCTTTTCAGCTATTAGGCTAATAATTCATTTCTAATGGCTTTCATTTGTTTCACATTCTCTCAGCTTTCTATTAAGGTTTTATCAAAATTGGGGGGTTATTTATTTATTTATTTATTTATTTATTGTTTTAATTCACTCTCTCTCCAAATGCATAAATACAATAGTTTGAAAAATAGTCTGGCTAAAAAGGAAATATATCTGTAGTACAGAATGCAAACTGTCTTGGGTGAGGTTCATCAGAGGACAAAGCTCAGGCAAGAATAAAAATTAAGGTATACCAGAAGTGGGTTCTTTCTGAGTCATGATACTTCCCCAGAAAGAGTTTACATGCAATGAACAGGAAAAGACATGTAACATTAATAATTAATACTAAATTCACCTAATTCTTTTGTCAAGAACATCATTAATAATGTCTTTGTAAAAATGAGCTGGTTGTAAAAATGACCATCAAATAATTAATTAATTCTTCTATGATACCTAATAAACTGGATTAGCCAAATCTGCCTGGACCAAAATCTAGGCAGCCTAACCCAGGTGAGGTCCTATCAGTAGAGCTGTTGTAGATGTTTTAGATGTACAGGAGATATCCTACTCAGGCAGCAAACAACCTCTACTCTAATGTAAAGTCCTTAATTTAAAACCAAATTAGGGTGCTCCTATACAGCAAACGCAGTATAGGCATATATTTAAATGCAGGAATTTTATGGCTATTTTATCCATCTCCTACAGGCAGAACAAAATAAGCAAAGCCTGCAATGATATTAGAGCCAAATAAAATTTTCAGAAATAGATCTTGAGTGCCTGGATCACTATTTCCACCTAACCACGATTGCAAAGGATAAAGACTACATCGGCGGTACTACAAGAGGGCTGTATTTCTAGGGAATCCTGCCTGGCTTCTGCTAGCTATTCGACATTCCCATAGGCAAGAAGAGTTCTTTTGAATGTGCCATGGGGTTTTTGCATATTAACAAAGATGCAGACCTTTAACTTCTTAAACACCCAGTGCCATTTGATTGCAAAGTAGTTCAGTGGAGGACAAACAAGAATGAGGCTGTATAGAGCAGCACCTCTGTGGGTGGGGGATGATGCCCATGTCTGTCAGCATCTGGTGAGTGCAGCTGCCACTCTCCCTGCCTGCCATGGAACTGCCTCCTGGGCAGGGTTCCCCAGGGACCCATGGCAGGAGAGGGGCTGGCACCATTCGGAGAGGAGCAGGGCATCTGGCAAATCCCTCCCATTTTCTTTCAATGGTACAGCATGTTTTCCAGAAGAAAGCACGAAAGCACTCTCCAGAGGAGCACACAAGCACCAAATATTCACCTGTTAGCAAAAAAAAAAGGGAAAAAAAAAAAAAAAGCTTTCAGTAATTGTTTCAATAGTGTGGATGTATTAATCCCTGTAGCTTAGACTGGTATCAGTCCTTCCCACATTTTATGTACTATATTTGCTTATTAAAAAAGAAAGTGCAAAAAAAAGGGGAAAGAAAAGCTGTGAAATAAAGTGATGTGCTATTGAGCTTGAGCCAATCCCTCTGAGCAGGGCTCGTTGCTATGTGATGTTAGTCAACAAGGGAAGAACAACCACAGAGCTGCTTTAATTACTTAAACTATTCACCTAAAACTTCAGATAAACCAAGTCTCCAAAGAGAAGGAAAGCATAGCTTTCTCTGCTTCTGGGAAGGGAAATGACAAGCTTACAAGACAAAAACAAAACAAAACAAAATTAAAAAATCTTCATTTCCGTGAGGTTTCTACCCAGAATTCCTCCCATGACATCTGGATTGGGAAAGTGAACATATGAGACTCAGAAAAGAGGGATCCCATTTTTGTAGGGAAGGTATTGCCGGCTGTACCTCCTGCACTCCAGCCTCGGTCTTCTATCACTAAGGGAGAAATAACATGAATCTGATGCCCCTGTGTGATAACATGCAACACCACTGTCTTTTTGTTCAAACATTCAGGGACAGTCTTCCCTACTTGGCTGCTAAAGAAACTTGAAATCATGACAGCTGGACCAACCTTTTCCCAATGGGCTGGTAACAGTTCTGCCATTTTTCCTGAAGGTACCTGAGATTTGGAGAACAGACAAACAACTGCTCCTGGAGAACTGAGAGAGAGGCCAGTGGGATGCACTGTTTTGTTAGCTTAGATGCATGACATCAGTCCAAAGGTCTCTGCTCTGCCCCTGTGGACCTCTCATTTTGTGCTTGTGTTCATACCTTTCCTTCCCACAAACAGGTTATACTATATTTTTGCAACTCCTTTATACTGATGCAGTAAACTTTGTAGAATGACTTTCCTTTTCCGAGTAGCTGCACAGCAGTTACATGTTGATGAGAACATGTCAGCAGACAAGGTAAGACAGAGATGACATGTACGGAGAAATGTACTTCCTGAAAGCCAAGCTGCAAAGAAGGAAGAAAGAGTTAATTGCTGCCAAAGTTGCTTCTGGTAAGTGGTGTGTTTTATTTTTCACATAATTTGTTAGTATGTTTCTGCAAGTTGAGGCTGCACCTTCCATAATTGATTATTCTTGGATACCCTAGAAGTTAATAAGGAATTAATTTCAAAGATATGCCAAGATGTGGAGAGCTAAAGTCTGTTGTCACTGTGAAATCCTGTTTTTCTGCAATATTAATAAACATGGCTCAGCATTTGAGTATAATTGTTTTAATTTACTTTTTTTCCATCAGAAGGTGCTAGTAAACACACATCCCCTTTTTAGAAATATTTTAAAGTACAACACACAAGAAGGACAAAGTCAAATTCAAACTGCAATGAATTCTGAAACGGGGGCTGAGTTACTGGAGACAAACTACTGAGGCATGCACAAGCACCGTTGGCCCAAAGAGGCTGCCAGGTAGCCTCCTAGGCTGTCAAATAAACCCGGAAAGAAAGTTGTGTTGCTGACTTTTCAAGCTGACTGCTGTAAGAGTGGAGATAATTTTCTTGCACTTGACAAAACAGACAGAAATAGACAGTGTAGCAAAAAGTAGGGAAGCGTGTTTTTGTGTTCGTGTTCTCAGGGCACGTGGCAGCTGGTCAGTCACAGATGGATGCTCTGGGCTGGCAGGTCAGCCATGACAGCTGTTGCTTTAAACCTTGGCTTGCTTCCCTGGTCTGCAGCATCATCAGGACAGGTTTAGTAAATATCTTTCCTTCCCTCATTCCTTGCAGGCTAGGGCCAAGTGAAGGGGTCGCTCTGTGTGATGGGGTTGGTGCGGTGTAACACAGCTCACTTCCAGGTCAGAAGGAATGACAAGAGAGATGAGACAAGGTCAGGGTCAGTGAAGAAGGATGCACAGCCATGGGATGATGGAGCAAGAGCTCTCGCGGCTCAGAGAATCTGAGCTGGATATCCCAACAGCTGAGGCTCATGCATAAAGATCAGTTATCCATCCCTGCCAGTCTTATGCCAGTGCATCTTGCAGCAACTCATCACCTCTTTGTTTTGTTCCATAGTGGTGGGTTTCTCTTTGGGTGTGTATATACAAAGCTCCTCAGACTCTAAACTGCCGTCTGACATACATAAAGTAATATATTTCGGAGTCACCTACTAGACCTATCTTTTCTTCTTCACTTGAAGGTCTTGATAATACTACAGTCCTTGAAAATTAATATTGTGTTTGAATAATCCTATAACTTGTCTCCTCTTTATATTCGTTCTGCCATCAGTCATAAGAGACTATCTAATGGCTACTGACTACTGCCAAAGGTAATGACATATAACATATGATGAACTTTCACCAGTTTCCTGCAGGTGAACTAGCTGATCAGTCACCTCAATGGAGGTATTTAAGAAATGTGTAGTTGCCGGACTTCAGGGCATGCTCTAGTGGCTGAGATTGTAGGGAGGTTTTATGTGTGTATGGTTGGAATCGGTGATCTCAGAGATCCTTTCAAACCATGACAATTCTGTGACTTTGTAATTAATACAAGTGTCTTTTTCTATTACACAGGATTGCTACTCAGAATTAACCCTCTGTTCGTAAGATAGCAATAACAAAAGGAAGAAATAAGAGAAATATAACTGACAGTGCCTTAGGCCTTCCTAAGACCTCAGGCCCTCACAGTACACATCTTTGCAGTGAGATATGCTACAGTATGGGATGTCTGGTGGGAAGTCATTGCTAAAAATATCAGCTTGCTGGGCTTCCTGGGTAGGAAGTTCCATCAGGTGAAAACTCCTCCCTTCAATGCAGAGCTGTAACTTCTCTATTCCTTTGGGACCACAGGAGCAGCTGTGAGAAACTGTGGCAGGGAAGGGGAGATGTAAGGCAGGGACAACTAAATGAACCCTGTGCTCGAGGTAGAAGACATGATGTCTCATGTGTTGAATACAACTGAACAGAGTGCGGAAATATGTGTGTACTTTGAGCTCACAGCTTCCTAAACAGAAAAGTTTTGTCATTTCTAGAAATGTTTGAGAGCCCATGCTGAAGAACCAGAGGGCTCTGTTGCCTCCAGGAAATTCTGAAAAACATTTTTGTATTTTGGTGACCAGGAAGTCCCAAAAGAGATTTGTTCCAGTACAGTGTACCAGGAGACAAAGGTTAACTGTAGTGTGCTTCATTCCTTCACCTAAAATGTCACCCATCTCACTGTTCTGGTAGTAGTTGTTGGGGTACAGGTATGATTACAGTCAGTGTTTACACAGATGACAATCTACATGCATAAATAGTGCTACAGCATGATTAGTATTGAACAAAATGATCTTCACAATCTCATGTTGGTTTGGAACTGGAACATATTTATTAATTTGTACTATTTAAAACTTTTTTTCCCAAGTGCATTCATTAGAGAAAGAATGTTCTGTATGGTGGAAGAAATAAAAGGCTCTTTAACAATTAATCTTACAAATGTTATATATGTTTCTAATGCATGTATGCATAATATCTATACAAGTATACATATATAACTCTATTATATGTGCATATTTTGAATATGAAAATTCAGGAATGACATTGTTGTCAGTTCAAATAGCATAAGCATATTATATTTGAAAACAAAAAACAAAATCAAAATGCAGCATTTGGTCTTCCGAACCCAAGAAAATATTCCAGTTAAGAGGAAGTGAGGACCAGAGTATTCCAGTATTTGGAGAATGCAAATTATCATGTAGCTAATTTACCCTGGGCAAATGAGCAGTGTTCCTAGAGGGCAGGGCTTTTCTCTAGACTAAAATCCACAGAGATTAGATCAAGTTTATGTTTATGAGAAGGAAAAGGTAAATTTGATCACAAAACCTGAATAAAGGGGTTTTCCTATGTGCAGGAAAAGGATGTCTTCTGCTTTCATTATGTATGCTCTTTGCTGTGCCGGGAGACAGTGCTTTTCTCTGCTCCTCAAGTCCTTCCCCAGGACACACAAAGAAAGTCTTGGCATCTTTCAGCTCCTTGGGGGCTGCTGCAAAGACACCAGCCAGCCAGCATGGTTTTGTAGCCTGCTACAGATAGAATAAAATATAACGACAAACTGTGATTCCTGGAAGAGCAAGTTTGATAACCTGGCCACTGAGGAGAGCTTTGTGACCCTGCCACGTGGTGCAGAGGGAGAGGTGGTCTATACCAAACCTGTGTGAACTACACTATGGAGCAGTCCTGATGAGGGAAATACGGTTTCCTCTCTGCTCTCTACCCAGCAGAGCAAGAAGAGGGAAAAACAGCTTCTCCCTCAGCGACTCCAGAGCCCTGCTGACATGGAAAATAAGTCATCAATACTTCAGTTTAACAAGCCTTTGGCTAGATAACAGGTGAATGATATTTCCCAGAAAGCAAGGCCTCCTTTGACCTCTTTCTGCAGGTTTTGTGTGGTAAATTTTTTGGGGTTTAATATAAAAGTAAGTCTAAAACTTCTGAAGAGAAAGAGATTATGCAGGGTTAATTTCTACTTCACAGAGGAAGATGAACTGAAAAACGCTGAAAGTGAATACATGTATAAGAATTTCATCAGGGTATATATTCTTCTTCAGCAGATTGTTCAGCCAGGCTGGGTGTAAGACTTTGCCTGCTGAGGCTGTGGGCTGTGCTTTTTTTTTTTTTTTTTTTTTTCCAGTTTTATTTTAAGTATCATCCGTAGAAATCTTGCCAAGCAAGACTCTGGTGCCAACTCATACGTTCTGTATGGCCTCAAGTGCTGGGCTGTTTGGGGTTTTGTTTGGGCACTAGGAGAAGAACGACATTGTTTTGACTCACACACAGGATCCCCGAGTCCTCCCGTTTTACTGAGTTTTCAGGAAACAAACATATGGCTTCGGAAAATCCAGCCCTTCGTCTTGGGCTGTCAGCTGTAATGAGGAGAGGAGCAGCACAAAATACAGGCAAGTCACTTACACATATGTGTCTAGCACAGGAAGAATATCTTCAAAGAAAGCTGAAGGAGTTTGGATATTTCACTCGGGAAGACAGCACTCAGATTTGGGTACTAAACACTGTCATCATCTTTTTGGAAGTCATAGCCGTATGCTTTCAAAACATGCTGCAGAAGGGGCTGTATTGATCTGTTGAACATTGTCAGCCAGCTGTTCTCACAATCTCTTAATTCTCAAGTAAAAAAAATGGTCTTCAGCAGAAAAACAAATGTTCGCCTTTATGAGGGCTGGGCTTCTAGCCACCATTTTTCTCTGATGCTGCTCAAAAAAAGGTCACAATTTATTTTTTTTACCATAGGGAATGTTCCATCTCACCCACCAGTGGCTGAAACTGACATACTCAGACTTGAGAATGCAACAAATATAGATAAACAATTGAAACTCTAGGGATTTTCAACTTGATAGCTGGAACTCTTAGCAAGCTAAGAGAAGAAAAAAGCATTATCTAGAATCTCTGTACACTGGAAAACTGAAGGGGAGCTTTGCCATTTGCTGCAATACGTACAGATCAGGCCATCCACTAAATATCACTAGCCCCACTGTTGCATGTTGTATTGAGATTTAAAGTTTGCAAATAATAAAACAGAATAAAGCTATGGTATAGTTAGATTAACTTCAATAATTACTTCATTTCTGCTTTTCTTCTGAACTCCCTGACTGAGGATTCATATCATAAATATCAAGAAAATAAGCATTTCCTCCAGAATTTCTAAAGCTATCAGAAATGCATAGTAAACTCTATTGTCATTACGCTGAAGTTCGATAACTGATATATCCCACTCTGATTTGAATTTTTGGTCCCAGTATTGGAGGTAGTACTTTGCCAGTCCGCTTCCAGCCTTGCCAGTTAAACAAACGGCTATATTTTTTCGTTCCATACATGGTGCCTTCAGAATTTCTACCCAGTGAACTTAAAGGGTGGACACTTGAGATGAAAATGTAAATAAATGAAGTCAAGCTCCCAGCACTAGGTAGGCAGTAAAAGACAGCTGCAGTTCTGAGGACTATCAGCCAAGATCAATGACATTTCAAAAGATCCCTAAAATTGTTTACTGCCATTAAAGCACAAATGCCTTTGACTGGATGTGAAACTAAAGAATTAGATTCCTGCTCTTGTTCTAGTCTCTCTTAAATGAACAAGCTTTAAATACATTGCTTTTTATATGAAGTACTTTTGTTTCCTTTTATGTAACAGATTATTCAGAGCACTTTCTTTGGGATAGAGTTTGTCAGTCAGATGGAAGTTATTTGATTTCACAAACACATTCACATAGCAAGATGTGTGCCTTTTATACTGAACATTAATGCAAATACATGCACTCCACCTAACTCAAGGAGACGTCATTCTGCTAGAGCTCCCATGCTAATCTGCTGCTTTGCTCTGGCCCCTTTACACAAAATCAAAGTGAAGAAAAGGTATGAAGATGTTCAAAAATCCCTGGCAATAGCACCAGGGGAACTCCTCTGACCACACACAGCAGAAAGCAGCCATGAAATTGCCCTTTGAGTACTTCATGCAAGTTTAAACACGTAAATGGTAAGTGCAGGACCTGACAGACAGGTATCAAAGATTATACAGTTTTTAGGGTGAATCTGTATTACATGGGAGAGCCCCAGGGAGATGACTGGAGCCGAATCATTCCTGAAGCCATCTAAGTTACATGGCCTCCAGGCCAGACTGAAACACCCGAGTATTTATGCCCTATTTTAATGACCTGATCTCAATTTCACAGCACTGCTGTTCTGCCTACCTGTGGACAGCAGGATGAAGCTCACTATGATATTTTTCCCCCAAGAGGGATTTTCTGGCCAGGAGGAGGAAAAAATCAAACCTGCTGCAGTGCATTATGTAACTTCTTTTTATTTCTCCAGATGAAAAAGTGTTGATCCTTGCCTTCTTCACAGGCTGGCTTCCTCACTTGTATTACGAAGCTCTACCACTTTAATCTGATCCTTTCTCTGTGCTATATCATTCTCACTTTAGCTTGTGAAGTTTGTTCCAAATGGACTTAATTCATTTTAATCTTGACTTTTTAAGCAATTGACTGCTTTCAACTTTAACCAGATTGAAGTGGTAATTTTGTGTTGTTTACCTATAGAATGAAGGGGAAAATCTCTTTTTGTTTGGGAGAGATTAGAGGACTCCCAGGACTGAGACTACCTTAGGTAAGCTTGCTGACGTGTGGAACATATCACTTTCTTTACTCATCTGAATTTTTTACTCCGTCATTTTAATATTACACCCCCAAAACTATCTACCAAAGTTAAACACCTGAGATGTGGTTTATATGCCAATACAAACAGTTAAGGATGCTGCAGCATCCTACATTATTTCTTCATTTATTGCAGACATAAGGTGGTATATTTTCAAGCAGTTTCACTGGTATTTAGCTGAGAGATTCCCATCAACACAGCTGCTTTCTATGCAACTACAAACATTTGAAAACCAAAGGCTTTTGCATAGCAGCCTGAGCCACTTTGAAGAGGTGCTTCATGGCCCATTAACAAAGCTGTCATATATGGCTTGCCTTTAATTAAAAATTGATAGAGATTTAGTCTTGGTGCAACATTTCAGACTAATATGGAAAAATCCTTTTAATCTGCATAACAGATCAACATGCCACTACACTGCTCACCCCTGTACTTCTGGCTGGATGAAGCTGACACACAAAATGAGAAGGTTGTTCAGTTTTTGGTGCCAGTTGAATCCCCACTGTCTTTACCAGCACTATAATTAAGGATGCCAGTTAATCTCAGCAACGGTTTATGTAAATGGTGGTTGATGCAATAAGGCATTTTAATTCCCACGAGGGAAATCTCCAACTTGTTTCACAACAGCTTATCAATAGCATTTTTTCCTGGGTTTGAATGTAAATTAAGAGGTCTCTTTAAGTTTCACAGTTCAGTATCTGTCTTAGGAATTTCAATAAATAAATAGTTTTCCAATTGAATGGTCTTCATCCTAAGAATTATTTCATAACATACTGCCTACTCCCTTGCACATGGCAGGCACCTCTGAAGATCGCACGTTTCTCTGGAACACTTGTCTGCAAGTTAGTTGTCTATGGCTACAATTCTCATAGATGCTAAAGGGTCTCATGTCTTAGTGCTACAATGCCCAGGGGAGAAATAACTCCCTTTTTTTTAAGCTGAAGCCTGTATATTTGTAGATACTTTCACTTTTAGGTCTGCCTTTTCTCATTAGTCACTCAATAAGTACTTGTAACTAGTGAGCTCTAAACTTCTTTTTATTGCTAAAGAAAGAAGAAAAGATAATGTTCTGACTGTCAATTTGAGTGCAGTATTTAAGACTCTGTCAGTTTTTTAAGAACACATTTCGGGCTCAGGAGACATTCCACAGAATCAGCAAATTCTGACAAGTATGAATGATTCACTTACACTGTATTTTTCTATTGTGTGGCTCTTATTTCTTCTGATGCTCCATTTTACAGGCAAAGTTGTCTCTGGAGTACAAATGAGTACTACCTGAATGTACAACATGCTTTGTATTGCAGCTTTGCATGAATGGATCTACTAGTCTACTTCTAACACGGATTTCTTCTAAATTTGGGGTTCTTCACAATATTCAGTTCTACTTAAATATATTCCTTCCTGAATCCATAAATAATTTCATGAAAGAAAAGCATTAATAAGCTTTCTTCTGTCAATTAGAGCACTTTATTCTCTTCATATCTTATCCATAGGAATGGTATTCTTTTCTCACTCATAAGTTTTTATACATCAGCCGTAGCAGTTTGCACAACATAAGCATAAAGAAAATGCAGCTCTGGAAGGATTTCAGTTTAAGAATGAACAACCTCAAGTTACTTACCAGAGTTCGGTCTGTAAAATCTGGTCCTGGCATCTTGCTCAAGAACCGTTTCGGGCCAGTGGTGCTTGACAGAGGTCCTGTTTGCTGATGTATTTCCAAGTGCTGTTATTACTAGACCATGTAGTTTTACACATGTCTTACTCCAGTAAGAAAACTAGTCTTTTTAAAGAAACAATCCTTAATGCCATGGTCAATGGATTCTATTTCTTCATGCACTTACCATGTGGTTTTGAGTTGTACCAAATGAACAAATCCTATAGCAGTAGGTCTTCTTTCAGGATGTAAGCACTGGCTGGAGGCAAACCCAGCTCTGAGGATGATGTCCTTTGGCAGGGCTCAGATTTAGGTAAACAGCACTTCAGTATTGGGATCGCTTCTTCCAGAACTCGGTTTTGAATTGTTAGTTTGTGGAACCCTGTCCTGACATACAAAAGGTCCTTACTTTATTGACAAATCCCTGAGCAATGGGTAGTCTTTATAACTGTTTCAAAATCCCTTCACATTTGTGTACTTTTGGCCTGCTCTGCATCTGGATGCATCTGCATCACCTTATATTAAGAAAGAAAAAAAATAAAAGCCAAAAGGGAATAAAATAATATATAAAATAAAAAATAAATATAACAAAACTAAAAATTAAAAAAACCTGAAACAAACAAAAAACTTCTAAAAACTCAATATGCTCCAACAGGTAAAGAAAACAGAGGAAGTTAATACATGCTAGTTAAGCCTTACTTTGCATAGTCACAGAAATGTTAGGCAAGCAGGCACAACATGAGTATATTTAATAATTCCGCATGTCATAACGGTAATGTTGGTCTATTTAGCAGCTATTACAGGGGAAGGAAGCAAAAGGAAACTCATAGGAAGCTAAATAACTGGTAGCAAATTCTTTTCAAGAGAGTTTAAGAATCCTCCCTATTCTGTAAAAACAAATTTTATTCAGTGATGCTGAATAGCACCTGTAAAGTAAAACACTTTTCAGCAGGAGAGGATGAGTATTACAGCTTCGAGGATATATTGATTACTGCAGTGACAAAAGAGGTTGTGCCAGTGAAATGGTGATATGTTCATTCTTCTGAATCCAAATAATGGGATTGTGTGTTGTGCCTCTACATTCGAGCACATGTAACATTCACTACTGGGTTTTTATCAGGCTCAAACATGTATGGGATAGATAAACAGGTTCTCTATTCTGTACACATAGAATTGAAGGATAGGCTAGATTAAGAGACTTGCCCAAGGGCATAGAGGAAGACTGAATCCAACCATTGCTCTTGTCAACTGGTGCACCATTCATCAGGTTGCTGATTAAGTGGAGGGTCCTACATTCTATTATTGGTGATGCTGGTCTGACAAGAAGGATGCATTAGTCCACATAAAGTGGCATACAAATGAACCATGTTAATTTAAGTACCATTAGAAGCATAAGACAGAAGGAAGAAAATCAATGCTTTGTTTTATAGTCAAGAAAAAATCGATAAGGAAAGAAATGGTGTTTTCTAGGATCTCAGAAAATGTGTTGGACTATTGGGAATAGTTAGAGGGAATTAGAACTATTTAATATAAGTTGCTGGTGTCCTTTCAGACAATGATGGTCTCAAGCTATCATCCTATGATAAGAACATGAGTAAAATCCAAAAGTACAAATTTGTGAGAAGGAAGTAATTTCAAGTAGAGGCTGGGTTTGCGGGTTTTTTTTAATTAAACTGGTAGCCAGTTGCAGCAAATATATGAAAATTGCAGAAAAGATGATAACAAATAAAATTTAAAATGTACAGCAAATAAGAGGCTTGATGTAATCCCCAAAAAGCACAAGGCAGTGTTACATAAAAAAACGGACAGAGATCCATTTCTAGTTTTGCTTTTCTGTCTTACAGTAGTCCGTAGCACATGACTAGGGAAAAGCAGTAAAAACTGGGCAAAAATGGAATAAAGTTTTCATGGTGTTTACTCTTGCTTTTGGCAGTCTGAACTTTAGAGGCATTCTGAACCAGAGGTTGCATCTGGACCATGCTAGGTAATAGTCTGACATAACTTTTATCATTTTTTAACTGCTCTTTAAAGACAGTATTCTGTCAAAACAAATCCCACCACTTAAGTGTGTATAATATTAACAGTTAGTGGGTTTGGTTTGCTTTAAACTTGTTTATGTCTCAGTTGTGCCCCTACTTTCTACAGTGCAATAAATGCTGAGGAATTTTTGCCTGAACTCCTTCTGCATATAGTTCCATATCCAACAGATTTGTTTCCCCTTGCTCCTTGTGCCCAAAAATCATTTCTTTATTAAACTGTTGTGGTATTTGACATTTATTTTCTCTGAAATATAAATAATTTGATACCTCTAAATAACTGCCATTGTATCTCATTTTCTTTCTGACATTGTTACTAGTTTTGTCATTTCTAATGTTTTGGGAAAAGTTCTTCATAGATTCGAATTGTTTAGTAGGTGTGTTCCTCAAACCCCCTATTTTTGTTCTGTCAAGTTCTGGGTTTACATTTAACTTGCTAGTTTTGCATTTTATGTTTTATAACATATCTGTGTATGTATATAATATAATATTGTCTTGATATATGCCTATAATACATTCTGTGTTGCATACAAGCTATTTTATATTTTATTGAAGTTCTACATTTAAACCACTTGTTTCCTACTTCCTTCATTTGAACATATTTTCAAACTTAGAAGTAGTCTACTAATTCTGTTAAATCTCCTCTACTTTGCTTTTAAAACTGTGTCGTCTTTATCTTCTTGTTCTACTAATTCCTTCTTGGTAGGAAATCTTAGTTTAGTCTGGGTCATCAACACAGTGTCTCTAAGAAGTCTTCCTGATATCTGAAAGCATTTTACCCTTTCCAACACTTCTTTCAGTCCTTTCTCATAGCATTTTAGTAATTCCCTTTGTTGAAACCAAAATGTTATGTGGATGTTTTAGCTTTTTAGCTCCTATGACAGAGTGGATCATTGTCAGATCCACATTCACCACGTTCTGTGTTGCTCGAGATTTAACTTTCCTTTTGTTAATTCTTATTGTTCCAAGAAATAGTCTAACTTAATATGCAAATCCATTATAATGTCTAAAAATTTAGTCTCTACATCACTTCTTGTGCAGTGTATCCAAGTGCTCGCTGGGTATAAGTGAGTTCTATTACTGAATTTTCTATACTTACAGTATATGTAATAGTCTTCAACACAGCCTTTACCACCATCCTGGTTGGGTGTTCAGTTATACCTCATGTACCACATTTAAGACACACTGGTTGCATTCGGGTATGAAAATTTTATATGTAATAGTTCTGTATGGTCAAAGTCTCCCAAGTCTTTCACATTTTATCTGTACCATTTTGCTCCACTTCACCTTCTTTTTTTCTTTCCTATATTTAGAAAAAACAGTCCTAAAAGGAATATCATTCTTCTTCTTGGCAATCTATCATAATCTGTCTCTAAATTTAGATCATAAGCACTAAATTAGTTTTATAAAATGGTTAGAAAAATTGCAATAATAAACATTACTATGTGGCCCAACACTGCAAGCATTTCTGAGACAATACTAAAATCATCAAACATGCAAAATATCACAAGACAGTAACTGGTAGAGAACTGGAGGTAAAGTACTGCACTGTACCAGAAGTTGCATTGAAACTGGAAGCCTCCCACCACTCTGAACACACGATTAACTTCAGAGGGACTAGGCGCTGCTGGGAAAGATGGTCAGAACATGCAGAATAATGCCTGAAATAACACTTCACTGGCCTCCTAGAGGACATGAAGGACACGGAGGACACATGACTCCTTGAGAGTGCAGTAAAAGACACAAAAAGAGTTGTTGTGTGCTAGATTAAGCCTCCAAAGTTGGGTATTTTCCCTCTGAAAGGGGACAGTAAAAATGACAAAGGGAGCTAACGCTGTATAGTCATATATCTGTATCTAAATAAGTTTGTTTTCTGAACCCATTTCTATCCACAAGATCTTTTGGAAATCAATTTCATAGTTCAATATGGAAAGCATAGTCAAAAGATGTCTTCACTTGCTTTCTTGCAGTTCTGATATTATGAAAAAGAGTGAATCATCATTCTCTATTCACCTTCTTCATGTCACTCCTGATTATCAAGTTTTCATAGTCATCTCTTTTGCCGTTTGAGGAGTCTCAACGCATGCAGTGTTTCCTTGTTGGTTCAGTTTTTTGTTCATGCTTGTCACATTTTTCCGTTCCTTCCCTCAGCCAACTGTATTCATTAGGAGATGATGGGCATCAAAACTGCATGTATGGCAGTTCTCCATACTTTTCAAAATAATGCCTAACACCTTAGTTCTTTTTTGATTAGCATGAAGCCAACATTTTCTTAGAGCTATGTACTATAACTCCAAAATCTCTTTCCTGAGTGGTAGTAGCTAGTTTACAGTTCATCATTATGGGATAGCTGGAATTCTTTTAGTTTTTAACTTTCTTTCTCATGCTTTACTTTAATGATGCAGAATTTCATCTGCCATTCTATTACCGATTTTTTTAAGTATGACACATTCTCTGCAATGGCCCTTGGTCAGCTTCTTGTTTTACCCCTCAGATTACTTTCTTCCTATCCAATCTCTTTTCTAGATCATTTCTGAATACAGTAGATTGAATAGACCCCACATATGTGTATTTCCTTCCATTGTGAAAATTGATGCTTTATTCCTGCCCTTTTTTCTATGCTTTAGTCCATTACTAGTTCATGAGAATGCCTTCCCTTTCACCCATCTTAGCTAAAGTCTTCTGGGAAAGACTTTTAAAGGCTTTCTCCCCTCCAGATTAATGCTATCAGCTGGACCCTGTTCATATATACACTTCTTTGTTTCCTGAAAGAATGCCAACCAATTTTGGGGGGGATAAATGTCCTGCTTGACTCTCCAGAATATATTACTTTGCTTATATGCCTACTATTTTTTATTCTTCACTATTGTTTTAGCCAGTACATAAATCGGTTTTTCTTTTGCAGACTTTCATATTATGTCAGGCTTTTCTGCTATCTCCAAAACTGTATGAAACCCTTAAGGAAGTTCATGTTACACTCTTCTGATACCAAGGCTGATGTGAGAAATTGCATGTTGCTGTTACATTTCAGTATTAGGCTAGAACTCTTGGCTGAATCCTGAGAAATGGTTGCTGTTCTCTATATCAATTTCATTCTCAAACCTTCAGGTTGAGATACAACCTTGGATCCAACCCTGTAAAGAAAGATTTTCCCACAGTGAAGAGATATGAAGAAATTAATTTAGCTTCTCTGTTATGGCCTTGTTTCCCCCAAGAGCTCCTCATGTAGTTTGTTTCAGATTTTTCAAGCTTTCTATTTCCCTTGCAAAACAAATATATTTTATTCTCCAGGGAGGGGAATGAAGGAATAGAATACACTGAGTCATCCTGCTATGGTCAGAACATACATGCACTGACACATACATGCAGACTTGGGTTGTACTTACATTTTGGATACTGTGGAGGAGAAGAGCATATGGCATAACAGGGGGAAGATGTGAAGATTAATTCTATTCTTACTGCACTTGACACATACACAGGAGTAAACCTATTGAAGCACTTGGATAAAAAAAAAAAATACTGTAACCAAAGCCAGAAACTCGAAGAAGAGGAGTGGAGAAGAAAAGGTCTTGTAGGTCTATCTTGAGCTAGAAGTAAAAGCAAGAAACAGAAGTGATTCTTTTCTCCCACAAACTAAAGCCTTTAAATAGAGTTCTGTACTCTGCTGGAAAGAGACTTTTTAATGAGAAGTTTCTGCCCAAAAGTCTGGTTGATTGAGTCAGACTGAGTGCAGCCATGGAGTTGTAGCTGCTTCACTTGGATTTTCATCAAGAGATATTTAGGTGGCAGTAGAATAACTGTTAATCGGTGGCTGGGTCAATGGCATACGATGCTGAAAATCTTCATGTTTGGGCTTTTCTGTCCTTACCAGTTGCTAGTGAGTCGGTCCCACTGGGTGATCTTTGATGCATATATTTCTTTCTTCACAGTTATGTAAATAACCCTTGATTTGCAGAGGGATGTTGCGGTCAATAAATCATAGATACAGGACTGGACAATATGAAGATGCAGCACAGAGAGTGTTACTGAAGTAAATGTGGCTTTTGAGAATGAAAACTAGATATGCTGTGGTATCATTCAGCCCTTCAGCTCTAAATAAAATTTAACATGAATTACTTAATTTGATCACAATCCAACTTTCTCATTCCTAAAAAAGAATGGGAAATCACTTCACTTATTACAATTCAGTGATCCAGAAACACTACAGAAGTTCCTCTCAGATGTACTCCTGAACATATCATTTCATATTCTTCTTTTTCATGGTGTGATGATCTCAAACGAAACTCTAAATATAGACAGTAAACCAGAAGATTAGGCTGGTTCAGTAAACCTTCTAACCATACTTTTTTTTTTTTACATACCTGTCAAAAATCAAAGGCTTTTGCAAACACAGCATGATGATACAAACATATCATCAACCCAAGCCCAACCCTCCCCACAAAACCTGTCCACTGGCTCTCTGTCTTCTTCTTGCATCCCTGCCTTTCTCACTTCCTGCATTGCCAGAGCAATTCTCCAGGTAGAGAGGAGGCATCTTTTATTTTTCATTGTGTGGAGAAGAGAAAAGATAGGAGGAAGGAAGAGGATTCTTTGGTTTGGTTTTTTGTGCGGTTTGGCTTGGTTTGGTTTTAATGTTTAAAGTATGCAATTCTGGGATGACGTTTTCGGGTCTTCTTTCCAAATTCTGCTCAGATGACTAGAGTTAAAACAATTAATTATTTCTTCATGCTTGTTCTATTTTGAATTTGAAATATCCAGGTTGTGATGCCCCAACAAGTTGGGCAAAGCACTCCAGCTTTGCTTGTGTTACTACTTCTTCCTCACTCTCCTGCAGCATCAATGCAGCAGAAAAAATACTGCATCTGTCTGTGCTGAGAGGTTTGACCCGAGGCTTGTCAGCAGGCTCCTACAGCCTTGATGTAATTGACTGTTTGGCTTTGACAGCCCTGTCCAGCAATTGTATCAATTAACCCTAGGAACTGCGGGGTCCTCACACCAGCACAACACTAGACTTCTAGACAAGAACTTCATGGATCGTCTAAAGCAGGTTTCTTCCTGAATCATGTACTGAAACCTCTGTTTAAGACGAAGAATTGTGAGACCCATTTGCTGTAACTCAACAACGAAATAATACATCATTTCCAATAATTCAAGAACCCTTGATTGTCCAGCAGCCAAATGGCAAGTACAACGAGTAACATATCTATCCATGCAGCTTCTTTTATCCTGTGGTGTGTTTGGCAATCTTGAGCTGTTAAGAATAGGGGCAAAATGTCATTCTCTAATTTGAACCCAACTTCCTGGCAAATTAATCTCTGTCAGGTACACATCAACAGAGAGAGGTTTTTTCTTGTGTAATCTGAGCACTGCAGCACAAAAGAGCACAGAAATTAAATTACAGCTATGCAACGCAGACTCTAAAAAGCAACACATAACACCAAACCTGGAACAAATATATGAACTAAGGCAGCAAAGGAAGCTGTGAATGTACTCTCATTAAATCTTGCTTCTATCAAAAGGCTGAGTCAACTTATCAAAGAAATCCCATTAGTACCAAAGCAAAAGCCTAGATATAGACCCAGTGAACTACTACTGGATTTTTGATTCCGCTTGGGGGATTTTTCTTCCACCTACAATTCACCATGGATTTGTTTAACAGTAGGAACTGTTTGTTTAAAACCTCAGGTGTGCTTGATATTTTCTTTTTCCAAAAGCAGTTATAACCTGTATTTTTCTAAAGAAAAATTAATCCCAACTGAGAAGAAAGCATTGGAGAAGAAAGGATGGTGGGGTTTTTTTCCCTTTATATCATTCAATTCTCTTTAATTGAAAAAGCAGAAAAGTTCTGAGAACCTGTTCTTACATGTTTACTCCTTACTCAAGGCCTCGGTAGGAAGCAAAAAAAAAAAAAAAAAAAANACTCCAGGCAAAAACCTTTGAGAAGGAGAGTTGGGAGTCTGTGCCATAATCAACTATCTCACTTCTGTGAAAAGCACAAAAGTGTTTTTCACTAGGCTTTTAGCCAAAGATAGCTAGCTCATATTAATAACATATTCGTACTCTGGGAGAAATCCAGCCTAGGGGCCTGAGCTATAGAGGCACTGGTCACCTGCAGCTCTGATCAACTTCAATGAGAAGTAGATGTCTCTGTAGATCAGAATTTACTGGAACAGAAATTCAGCCTCAGGATAAAATGAGACTTTTTAAAGAAATTTAATTTACAGAGAGAAATATGACTGCTTAGGGTGGTTGCAAGCTGCTACATAAGGTTCTCTCCAAAGGCCCCAGCCAGTGTTTGATGGAGTACTGGCGAGGGCATGTATTATTGTGGCTACAAATCATATCAATTGTTAGTCTCCTTAATTAAAAAAAAGCAAAACCACAAACCCCCAATTGGAAGTGATTGATTTCCAACAGATACAGGAGGAAAATGAAACTCCAACAGAATATCAGACATAAAAGAGTGAATGGTGTGATAGCTTTCGTGCTGGGGAATAATTTAAGTTCTCAGCTCTTTGAATTATCTTTATGTAGGAGTTCCTGGTATAAGACAAAAACTAAATTCTTGAATAAAAGTTCAAGAATTCATCCTAATAGTCCATGAAAATTGTAAATGTGCAAATAAACAGCTGTTCTCGAATCTGTCAGGAAAAAGAAATTGAAGTGGAGGCTTGTAATAAAAAGACGACAAAAGATGACCTAAGGAAAAAAGAACTGTAATTGCCTAAGTTTCAGAAATCAAACAGCTAGTGGAACAAAGCGCACTTCAGTGTCACATCTAGGTTGCTTCTTCAGCTGAGAGCTGTTTTGGAGAAAAGAGTAGTGGGGGCTGAACTGTAATCAGGAACCAAGTAAAAGGGCTGGGCAGATGTTTGTAGAGCATGCTAAGGGCTGAATTTTCAGAAGTCCCAGACACTCATTTGTTTCCACGGTGATACTGATTGTCACATTTTTCCAAGCAGTTTGGTGCCCAGTAGGCTGAGATCCTTTGACAAACTTGTTCCTTATTCTTGTAGTTACTTGTTTGGCTAGCCAGGACTGTGGAAAGTCTTCCTGCATCTTGGAGGTACCAGATAAATTGATCTTCCTTTTCTTCTTCTCTACTGCCACTGCTGTTCTTAGGCAGACGCTGAGATACAGCTCTGTATGAAATTATGGCACTAGTTCGGCAGCCTGAATCTGCTTTAGGAGTCAGTAATCGTGTCAAAGTCACATTACTTTTAATAATAGGGGAAGGAAAGATGTATTCTGAAAATTTTTGAAGACGAGATTTTAACACCCTGTGAGGATTACCAATTTAGGGTTGGTTGGTTCAGGCAAATAAATTTATGGCTGAGTCAGTTTAATATGCTTATATGTCTACAACAACCATTTTACCCTGAAAGCAAGATGCAACTTTTTATTTTTTTAGCTGGAGGGTTTTTTGGCAGTTCTTGGTCCATGACCTCTGTTCTAAAAACCAGTTAAATAGGATTTACAGAAGCGGGGATTGACACCTTAGAGCATGAGGCTCTAATCACAGCGGAATTTATTTGGATCATGTTTCTGAAATATTTTCTGGTTATTTCCTGGTTATTATTTCACAGAAATATAAGAAGAAAATACAGCTGGATTACAATCCGTCTCCAAGCTCTGAGCTGTAGATCAGGGTTAGATAAGGTTTGCTACATCTTCCTGCCTTGACAGCAGTGGGGACTGAGTCCTGGCCTCAATAAAATGTCCTGACTGAGGTGACTGAGTCCTTTGCAATAAGATGTTTTGTGTGTATAAAGCTGAACAGTATCAAGTGTGAATTTAATCACCAGTATCCTGGTGATTACAGTACTTTAATAGGAAATCAAGACTAAGGGGTTAAATTTCCTCAGGTGGGTAAGGGAGGGATTTGTAGGTCTGCATGGATTTTGTCCTTGAGCTAAATCCATGTGTCACCAGTGTCACAGGGGAGTTTTTCTGAGCATCTAAGCTCTCGCCTTCCTCATTGATCTTGGAAGTACCTAATCCAAAAAGTCAATTGTTTACCGTGCCCTGCCTGCAATACCTAGCAAGCAGTGCGTTGGGTAGCCAGGGACATTGTGTTGTTTCCTGTTATCTTTTTCCAAAAAACAGTGAATTTAGCCAGCATGACCACTTGCATTGATTATCACAGAGCACCTCTATTTCTTTCATATTAGATCTTGTACCGTGGTGCTTGAGCACCCTGCTTGCTACAGTGACATCGGTGACATCCTAGGGACATCGGCACACCAAGGCCTGGTGGTAGCAACTGAACAAGGCACCAAGTTTTTGCAAAAATTCCCCTGAAGTGGTAAGATGAGACAGAACTAGGAGCTTTACATTACCATTGCAGCTTGGTTACTGACATGCTGTATGACTTCAAGCCACTTGTTTCTGTTCTCCTTTCCCTTCTTTCCTGGTCACTGGGGGATGTTCTAGGGATATTCTAGGGATACCAGCCAATTCACTGAGCATTTCCGCAGTGCCCTGCACAGGGGGAACCCAGTTGCATCTGAGGTGTTTAGGTCCCATATGCAAACACAGAAAGATAATTCTTTTTTTTTTTTCATGTTTCCCAACTCAGGTTCTGGCCCAAAGACTGGTTACTCTGACTTTTTTTCCACTCTGCTCTGACAGTTTATAGCCCAAATCATGATTTCTGAGCCATGTAACTTTTCTTGGTATAGAGAATCTATCTCGCTAGCCTCTGCGATTGCAAAAGGTCCTGAATGTAATCATCTCCAGTAATTAGATCTAAAGACAGAACATTTGAGAATCTGCAATTCATCAAACTTTCAATATGTTACAAATCTTAATTTGCCCAGTTTTTAAAACAATGACATTATCAAATGTATATGAATTCATTTAAAGGCCTCACTGGGCCTTTAATTTAAAAAGAGCAACAAAATAAGCCATTGCTTACCTGGTACCATGTCAGAGGTACTTGCTAAGGGGCACGGGGACTTCTACAGTAATATAGGGAATGGTAATGACAGGAAAGCAAAGGGATTTGATGACCAGAATTAGCAGAATCTTCTTACAGATTGGTGTCTTTAAATGAGTTAACACCAGCACACAAGAAGGTGTAAGCTCTTCGTGTCTAGTGTAGTCTGGGTATTTACATAAGCACTGCCTCGTATCAAGTTGCTGCTGTGTAATACATGATGAAGTCACAGCACATCTTCAGGGACAACCAGCACAAGGTTGCTCTTCTGAGAGTTCCTTAACTTTTGAATTCTTGACATGGCAAATATAATTTCAACATACATTTCATCAGCTTCTCCAACAAAAATGAAAAAAAAAAAACCAAGATCAGTTGGGATATAAAGCAACTTACATGTTTGATAATGCAAAAATGGTAGAAGTAATTTTTTAAATTATTTTTTGAGGGCTTATCTTTGTGGGTGACAAGAGTTTATAACTACCATCTTTACAATAAGTGGTTTTATGCTAATAACGTCAACATGAGTATTTGAATAAGAACAATGTCTTTTAAATCATTTTTATTTCATACACATACCTCGTTCAGAAAACAATCCATGGTGTTTTACAAGTAATTTAAAAAAAAACAAACACTAAACAGTAAAATTCCTGTTATGGAAGTTTTAAAGAAAGTTTGAAATGGAACTAAATATTGGTGTGTTACAGGGCCAAATCACTTTTGACAATAATAGTGGGGTTTTTTCCCATGTCTTCCTGTAAGGTACAGGAGAATTTTTTTGTTCAATTCCATTTACTCATTAAGTTTAGTTCAATGTTTAATACAATAAAAGTCAAGAAATCCTGTGAGAATTGAAGAGAAGCAAAGTTGGCGTTTTGTTTTGGGGGGATTTGTCTGTTTTTCCTCCAGTAATACTAAAGAGCAGTGAAAGGATGAAATCTATTAACTTAAAATGTGGAAAAATACAGAAACTTTTTTTTCCTATAAACCTTATGATAGTCAATATTGCCTTTATTGAAGAAACTTACTGTAAATGGAAATATATCTACAGAAAGTTAAATACTATCAATAAATAATGTAATTATAAATAATAAAAAGTTAATATTGTTCTGGAGTTCAGATTCCATTTGAACAAAGACAAACACAATCTTACAAAATACTTTGTTCAGTTTTCCAACACAATGACAATGTAAAAAATATCAATAGTGAATCCTCTGTCTTTGCAAAAGGGAAGAACAAAGTATAGTATTAAGACTATGTTTATGGGAAAGATTGTGTATTTAAATGTTTCATGTTATTTTGTGCATGTTCACGTGTATGTACATGCAAAAATGTTTTGTTACCTCTTTTGAGCAAAAAGGCTCAAATATCAAATACCATTGTGAGCTATAATTAACCGCCAATTTCCTCAGGCTGCTGAAATTGTGGTGAAAATATGTGCATCAAAACCCATTTGTAGTCACTATTGTGTCCTGTAATTACAAGAAGAAATACTGCTCTTTGAATACACAATTAATTTTTCCTCAGAATGAGCCCATATGCACAGGTTCTGAATTGAATCCCCCTTGCTCTTCACAGGTCTCACTCTGCAATTTTTAATATTATTTAACTATTGTGGTTAAGATGGTAGTAACACTTTTCTGAAGTTTATATTGGCAAAACCTCCATCAGAGATGCAACAGGCATGTAAAAATAGAAAAGTGACTTAAAGCAGTAAAACTGCAGACATCTTGTATCGAAAAGGCAGCATGTATTTCCCTCTCTCTTTCATGAACCTAGAAGGGAACTGTTACTGAGGTGGAATACATGCATTAGAGGGCAGAGAAATTGATCTTGTAACAAAAAAAAAGAGCTTTTTTGAGTCGTACGAAACCAATCCTCTCCCCACATTTTGGAACAAGCCCCATTATGAGTACTTATAATGAGGATATATTTAAATTTTTTAAAAAATGTTAAATGTTTTATTTCCATTATATTTACACTGTACTTAAGAGAAATTATAAGCTAAAGTGGAAATTCTTATAACGCTAACCAGTAGCAGCAAAAATATTCTTCAAAGGATATTTCATAAACTTATGACTTTTAAAGTTTAAATCACCCACAGGTCTACAGAGATTATATTTTGTATTACAAGTAATAAAATTTAAAATAGAAAAATCATTATTTATTACCCAGCATACAAAGTGTGCTTTACAGAAGTATAGAGAGAGTCCTTGCACTGAAGAGGGTAGATTTAAACTAGATATTAGGAAGAAATTTTTTACGATGAGAGTGGTGAAGCACTGGAACAGGTTGCCCAGAGAGCTTGCAGATGCCCCATCTCTGGAAACATTCAAGGTCAGGTTGGACAAGCCTCTGAGTAACCTGATGTAGTTGAAGATGTCCCTGCTCATTGCAGGGGGGTTGGACTAGATGAACTTTAAAAGATTCCATTCAACCCAAACCACACTGTAATTCTAAGACCCTCAACTCTAAGTGACAGAAGGTTTTTCAAGTTACGTTTTCATGCACGTAAAGCAGAAAAAAAATAATATTGTAACACATCATTATCTGTGATAAACTGAATAATTTAAACACAATTAATGAAGACAATTGTAACTACAGCTTCTCTAATACTTCTTCAATAACTACTTATGAGTCAACAAAAGAGGCATCAGACTAGTAAAACAAGAAAGAATTGGAGCAGTATGCATTCAGTATCCTTTGACAAAGTGGCATAAAGAAAAGAAAAGAAATAAAAATGGGAAGATGAAAGCTAACCTAGTTTAAAAATAGTTATGGAACCTCGCTTTTTTTTTTCTTTTTAAAGAGTTGTTTAAACTGTTTCCTTATAATCCAGCCTTTCAAATACAGATGATTAGTTAGAGTAATATGTACCTTGGTTTTGTCTCTCTCTCTCTGTCTTCAGACTGACTGCTGTTTGAAGGCCTTATTTCATATGGCTGGACTAATACTATTGCACAAATTGCTACTTGTGAAGGCTGTGATGTGACCCTGCCTGAACAACTGCCACTTTAGCACACCACAATAAAAAATACCTTTCATATAGTGACTTTCTTCCTTTCAGGAAGAATAATGAAATGAAGCAAAATAAAAAGAAAGGGTCCTCTGTTTTCCCAGAGGAGTCACACTTTGGGAACATTTTCTCCTCTCTCAGCTTTGGCAGTTTCAGAGCTGCGGAGCTGAGAGGGGCACAGATAGAGCACACCTCCTGCTGCATCGTCTGCCCCCAGCACACCCTGTCCTCACTGTGGGCTCAGCAGACACCCTGACACTGAAGTTGATCTCAACATTGTGTGGGGTTTGCTAAACACCAACCCCCCGCCCCAGCTCCCCAGTTGCACTGGGGATCCTCTTCTGACCTCCCAACTGCCCAGCTTCGCAGACTCTCATGGAGCTTCCTCCTCTTTTCTCTCCTTTGTTTCACTGAAAATGGAACACAGGGCGATACAGTTTTTAGTAAGACAGAAAAGATGGGGAACACTCCCTGCACAAGATCATGTGAAGAGGCCTGCGTGTTAGGTATGTGATGTATCTGTACAGCTGTGATGTTTTGGATTTGTGCTGTTATTAAGCAGGTAGGTAACCAATTTGAACTTGGTGAAAGATCCTACATTTGGGTTCCCATCAGTCACACCACAGCTACTCTCAAAAAATGTTTTTCAAAACGTCAGTCCCCCTCATCTCACGGAGTTTAATTAAAGTTTTCCTGCCTAATAGCCAGCTGTCTTCAGCATGGATGTTCAGTCTCACTGTCTTGAACTCAGTAAAATGGAGAGGGTCATCACACCAGTTTCAGTCATTCCTCACCAGCACCATTTTATTTCAGCTACTGAGTTCCTTTTTGTTTTACATTCAACTGCTTCCTAGTAGAATTAAGCCAAAACCAGTGTAGACCATTTTGTGCACATGACAGCTCTGGTTTATCTAATGCAAAGTTCTCATCATACAGACAAGACCCAGCAGAAGGGAAAGCATCTTGAACGGGATGCAGGATTTGATTCTTATCCAGAGACACAGTTGTCCTTGCTACTGTTGCCTAGGGGGAGAGCAGACTGGGGAAACCTATACCTGTACTTCTTTCTATTCTGTGAATAAACACAATGCCTTCAGTCTCTAGAGCTTTCTAGGTTATTCCAGGAGTATGAAACACACATTACAGAAATTGCTAAAAGCATCCTTGAATGAACAGATTCTCATCCTTCTGTCTTCTTCTAGTTCAGAATTCACACTGAAGAAAACACAAATGTTCCTTACATATCTACTGTTTGATCACTTGGACTGTAATATAGGTTCATTAGTGACATGGAATAAAAATGCAACATATCAGGTCGCAGTTCTGCAAGGGTCCCATTCTACAGCTACTATTCATCACTTAATATATCTATGAATTTGTATAAAGAGAGGCTAAAGTCCAATAAAAGGTTTTTTTTAGAAAAACAAACAAGGGTGATTACCTCTGACTTTGCCAAGAAGACCAAGACAAGCTGCGGTCTGTTGCTATGAAAGTGCACTGAGGGTTTGCCCTTCTTGTGACACAGCAGTATCTTGAACCTTCAGCCCTGGCCGATCCATGTGCCATGTAACTGGGTCTGGGAGAGGCAAAGCTCCTACAAAGAGAGTCCTGTGCACTGAAGATCGCAGGTTTTGTACCAGAGTTTCACCTGGGAACAGCAGAAAATGTCAGAACCATAAATTGGCTTCTCTCTCCTCTTTATCACAGAAGTCACATTGCCTTCCCAAGTCCCCTATTTCCTTCTGTTTCACTGTAGCCACAACCAGCTGCTTCTTGACACCCAAGCTCACATGCTTGTAAGCACAAAGTCAGGATAAAGTAAGGACAGTTGTTCAAGTTGTTCGTGTAGAATTTGTGGTATATTGGTTTCTTGGCGTATGTTAGGAGTTAATCTATATAATAGAAGGCATAAGATTACTGGGTTTAGAAAAGGCAAAGGTTTAATTCTTTATTTAGAGATAATGAGATGACACATTTGAAGGCAAACACTTCTTGACGGTTGTTAGTCAGGTGACGAGAAAAGTCTAGCCTGACTGCTTCTAGATGGATTTAGTCTAGAAACCCCATAGTAATCTGGCATTCCATTTTAGTAATGTAACCGATGGTAGCATTTGATTTCTCAGTCTCTTGCAAAACATTAGCCTCATATTTTAAAATTCCAGAAGATTAAACCCTTATTTAGCTGGTGAATGTCTGACAGAGACATGAGACGGAGTCAATAGAAATAATTTTGTAAACCAGACAGGGCTCATAGACATTTATAGTGACAACCCAGCAGCAAAAAGACTTTAGCACCTGCATCCTCCTGCGGAGAACTTTAAGTGTTTGGGTTTTCAGAAATAACAGGCGCTTATGAAGGTACTTAACAGTAAAACATTATTATCCAGCAGACTTTCATTGTTCTCCTGAGTACCAGTATTGCAGCGGTATTTTAATGAAAAAAAAAAAAAATCTGAAAATTTCACCTAGCCTAAAAATTTCTGTTACTTTGAGAAGTACTTTGGGAAATCCAACCCTGTCCACGAGTAGAGCCCAGCAGGCTGCTAAGCAGCTACGGCGGCAGAAGGGTGTGCGCATCTGGGACTGCCCTGGAACATCTGTAAAGCAAAACTCCTAAGAGATTATCCTGGTTTATCATCTAAAGCTGCTTAAAAATAAATAAATACACAAGTAAATACCTTTTTGGGTTCCAAGCCCTTGCTCCGCTCCAGAACAAAAGCACCATGCTCAAAGATCACCCTCTAGCTCTACTTCTGCAGTTCTGCCCCAGAAGATTAAACCTCTGGCCTTCAGCCATTATCTTTATGAAAGATTTTCTGGATTAAAAAAAAAGGGTGAAGGAGAAAAATGCAACTATATATTAAGTATAAGAGTGCCCACTGGCCATTCAGCTGCATAAGCGAATACTTCAACTAGTAACTCACAGTAAACATTTCAACTAGCGATTCGCTTACTACTACTAGAACTGACACGAGAGAGTTAAGGCAGAGCCGCCCGACGCTGCGGCGCGGGCAGGGGCTGCCGCAGCCTCCGC
>VZRU01019450.1:146105-173494 GCA_013398155.1 Pedionomus torquatus | reverse complement strand
GAATAAGAGGTTAATGGAGAGCATCGTGCGGGCAGCCCGCCGAGTCAATTGGCTGATGTCTGTACCGGGACTCTGTTGGATTTTGGGAAGCTTCATTTAATTCAGTGCCCATCCTCTTCACGTGTTGTTTTTCAAGAGGAAAAATAGCCCCTACCTGTTCTGGTTTTTGTGTGCACCTGCCTTTGCAAAGCCCAACTCCCCGGAGTTCTGCGTGGTGCTCCCACCGAGCTAAGGACGACCGTTCCTTGTCCAAAGCCCTCCTATTTATAAGACTTGGCAGAGCTGGGGAGGAGGAGGAGGGATGCAGCACCGGGCGGTTGTTTGCCTTTTGCATAAACTATGGAGACAGGTTGCATATTGTTAGAGATGTTGCTTCGGTGGAAGCCGGGAGGGGAGGGATGGTGGAAAGTGCAGAAGCTGAAGTGTTCTTAATCCTTCTCTTCCTAGGGACTGTGGATCCGTGAAGCGCTTCCCTCCGATGTGAATGCAGTGTCCCCTGTGGGATGCAGTAGGTGATGCCCAGCTCTACTGCAATGGCAATTGGAGCTCTCTCTAGTTCTCTTCTCGTAACCTGCTGCCTCATGGTTGCCCTCTGTAGCTCCACCATACCTGTACAAAAACTGGCCAAGGCTCAAGACAAACAGGAGATAAAGGCAAGCCAGGAAAAGAGGGATCACACATCGACAAGGGACAGCCAGCCAGGCCCAGGGAAAATGAATGAGATCGGCCGGAGCGGGAGGGAGGAGGGCAGCAGGGACTGGAAGAGCAAAGGAAACAGGAATTACTCAAATAAGGAGTCTTGGACTAAGCAAAAGCAGGCTTGGAACAGCCAGGGGACGAGCAGTAAATCTGGGAGCATTCAAGTGCAAGAGCAGAGGGACGCCGCTCCCCAGGAACCTCAGGCAGCCGAAGATTTGTCTCTCCCAGAAGCTGTCGCGAGTGTCACTCCCGAGCCTCCGGAGGAGTACGCCTACCCAGACTACCGTGGGAAAGGCTGCGTGGACGAGAGTGGCTTCGTCTACGCCATTGGGGAGAAGTTTGCGCCGGGCCCCTCCGCCTGCCCCTGCCTCTGCACCGAGGAGGGCCCGCTCTGTATCCAGCCGGAGTGCCCCCGGCTCCATCCTCGCTGTCTCCATGTGGACACCACCCAGTGCTGCCCACAGTGCAAGGAGAGGAAGAACTACTGCGAGTTCCGAGGGAAAACCTATCAGACCCTAGAGGAGTTCATGGTAAGGGCTGACGCCAAAAAGACGTTTTGTGGGTCCTTCCACCGTTTAATGGGGCACTGCGTTCTTCAGGAGGTTTCTTGGAGGGTGTTCTGGGTGTCCCCCTCCCCTTTTCAATTCTGTGTTGATTCTACTTCTGCAGTGCTGTAAAATATTCCCCTTAAACATGACCTTTCTTGCTCTATGATACTATAACATTTTTAAATAAGGGCGCTGATCTTTATTAATTCCTTTGGTATTTACAGCAATAAATGATACTTGAAATGCTGCTGCTCGGTGGTGGTGTGGTTTTTATGAGAATTTCCATTTCTTTCCTTATTTAACTGTTAAATGTGAAACTTCTACCTTTCAGGAATTGAGCAGGCTCTTGTGGGCTGATTTCTATTCCTGGTAATAAGTCTGTGATGATACCTTTTTTAACCTGTCATTTTTCTTCTTTTTAACCATTTATACTGTGCTGCCAAGGTTGTGTAACGTCTGCAGTCTGAGAACGTCTGTGGGCCTTCTTTTTCATAAGAGCATGGCTTGCAGTCTGAATTACAATGGACTTGAAAAACTTTAGGAAAATATTTTTAGAATAGGGCCATTTTAGCACCACTGTGCAAGGTTGTTATAATTGAAAAAAGCAACTTATTGCAGTGCACTGAAAAGTTTAGGAGTTGGGACCAATTCCTTGGTTGCTTCCCTTGCCTCTTTCCCTTTAGTATTTTATTGTGCCTGAGATCTGTGAGCAGAATCTAAGAATTTGCTTGCAAATGACTGTTAGGTACCTGACTGGTTCAAAAAACATTTCTGAACACACCAGAGATTTTTGAGCTGAATATGTTGAGGGGAGTACAAAATCCAGTTCAGGGTTCTGTCAGCTTGAACCCATCTCAGGTTGAAGAAAAAATTATTATTTTTTTTTTTCCAGAAGGCTGTAAATAAGTGGCCATCTCTGCTTGCTGTGGTATTTCTGTGTTCTGGGAAACTTAACTTTGATTTGTGATGACTTTCCATGTTTGTCAACTTCTTGAAAAATAAACAAATAAACAAAGGAGCAGAATCACTCTTTCTGGAATAAATCAGACCTTTTCCCTTGTTCTCTTTAGACAGTAATGTGTAGGTCATCAGAGATTTCTCAAAGCATGGCAGAAAGCATCATATCATTCTGCCTTTTTCTATGTCACCCTCAAGGACTGCATTCAGCTTCGGGGTGGCAGTGTTTTACTCGAAGAGAGACACGGTACTTTTAACAGCAGCTAGTTGGTGTGACCTTTTTGGGGAGGAATTGTGAGATCCTTCCTGTTGCAGAGAGTTAATTCTGAGGAGTGGCCAAAACAGTGATGCTTCTGCACATGGTCTCTGTAGGTATCCCTGTCAAACTTTTAAAAGCCTGTCCCCCACACTCTCTTAGTGAGTTCATTGGCTTTAAATAGTGGTGTTTTATTAATGGCTGTAGAGCAAGTGTAAAATATCTTACTGTATTAAGCATGTGGTGAGAGGCTAAAACTGTATGGCTCCCTGTTACATTGGAACATGGCTGGTAGCCTTGGTAAAAAGGGAGTGCTGAACAGTGACGTTTACAGAAATGTTCCATAAGTGTTCTGGCTTTCAGCTTTCTTTTTAGCCCCGTTCAGCTGTTGGCCCTTGTGCTGATACCTTCCTGTAACAAAACATCGGTTCCCTTCTTGCTTTTTGTTAGCCAGCTTTGGAAGCATGAGTTTCCAAAGGGAAGGGATGCCCGCTTGGGATGTGCAAGGAAAGTTACCGATGCAGTTAGGCAGTGGAGCTGCAGGCTGTTTATTTGGATTTGTGAGGGAGTTGGTTCTTAGTTGGGCTTCAACGTTGGTTCTGATATTGCAAGCTCGAAAGTGGACCTGCAGCTGTTTGCCCATGCCACTGCAATCGGTGGAGATGTCTGCAAGGTAGAGTACAGATGTAGTCAGGTTGCTGCTGCGTAGTGGCACCAATTGCAAGTGCAAGTAATTGCATGCAATTTCCAACATCATTTTACAAGTTTAAAGTTGGTGGTGTTGGAGGGGTTACTAACATGCAATCTCTTGATTAAGGTCATGGCAGGAGTTATAAATGGATAGTAATACATTTTTTCTCTGCCTGCACCTACTATTTGTGGCAAAGAGACCAGAGATCGCTGAAGGAAGAAAAAGGTGACCTCCAAACTTTCAAGCACAAAGATTTATGCATAGATGTATAAATATGCATGCAAGCCTGGGAGTTTGCTTATATAAAATTCTCATATGGCTTGGCACGGCAAAAAATTGCCCTCGCTGGAGCCACTGCCAACTGGGAAGCTGAGTGTGCCAGGGAATGGGAGGTTTGATGAGTTTCTTCTGTAATTCACAGTCTTGCCTACAGGCTTTGCTTGTGTGTGTGTATGCACATGTTTTCTTGTTTGTAAAAAGGCCATGGATGTTGACCCAAAACACAACACAGCTGTGGGGGAAGGCTGAGGTCTCATAAAGCCGTTTCCCTCAGCACTGTTCTGCTCTCCTGTGGGTATTATGAGGCAGGGTGCCAGAGGGATCACAGCATCCATACAAGTGAGACAGGGAGCAGAAGTCTTGGTGTAATGCAGTGAGGATAAAGTTCTGCACTGGAGCTGCAGGTTGCTGGGCATGTGCTCCACTAGTTGTTTCTCAGTCTTCCAGTAAAATTTGAAAACGCAGGTTAACTTTTGAAGTAATAGCTTTACAAGGACCATAAATTCTCTTCAGACGTGTAATATTGTTTGGGAAAAACCTACGTTTTTTGAAAGTTATTGCTTCATGTGTTTTGTTTAGAATTTCTCTGCTAACAAAGTTTGTGTTCATTTGCAAATACTTCGGGAATTTGGAAGTCAACAAGCCTAAATGGATTTTGAAACATCTGTGGTATTTTGAATGCAAAGAGAAGTGAAAACAAGGCTGATATGTTTATTTTTTGTCAGCCTAACCCCATTCATGGTCTCCTGAGTTACGTAAGTGGCAAAGAAATAATAATAAAAATTTCAACAAAATAGCAAATGAGTTTGGAATTATGATTGATTTTATTTTTTTTTTTAAAACTTAGGTGCTCTCAAGGCTCAAGGAATTAAATTCATTACATATATGTAAATTACATATATGTATATGTTTGTTGCTTTGGTTTTGGTCTGTTTTGTTTTTTAATTAAACTTCAACATGTCGAAGGGGAGAGGAGAAAACTCAAATTATTTTGGACCAGAACTTCAAGGAGTACAAATGTGTTTTCACTTCTTAATTATGACAATTTACAATAAGTTGCCAGATAAACCTACTGCCCCTACAAAGCTGCTGTTTCCTTTGTGCCCCTCTGGGGGGAAATCAGCCTGTATACACGCGGATGTGTTTGATTTTTTTACAATGCCTGTAACTTCATTTATACATCTGCTTGTTAAGTTACCTTTAAACATTTCTGAAGAAGTTATTTTTTTTTGTCATCTGTAATCTATTTGTTACAGGTTTTATGGCTGCCTGGTGACTACTGAAGACTTCTGTGCCTCTTGTCTCCCCACAGTTTTGCATAGGCAGAACTAGAACTGCCATAGAGTTAATGGCTTTATCTGTAGACCAGAGAGACGTGGTATCATTAGTCTTCAGAGAGAGGTTGCTAGGTTGTATTATTTCCAGTCCAGCCTGGTTATGTCAGATGTGCTAAGCGTGAGTGCTGCTGGGCTGGTCGTTTCCCAGATGAACAAGTGGGATGCTCGTTGCGTTGGCTGCCACTAGGAACTGCGCTGCAGGGAACATGCTTATGTTATAGGAGTCGGGAAGAGGGAATGAAGGACAAGATGGGTGTTTTCATTCTAACTTACTTGGCTATTCTTATATATACACACTGTCTTATTGTGGGTCTCTCTCTGTAGTGATGATTATGTCTCCAAGTATTAAATTGCCATTAAGATGCTGAAAGGAGTGGGGTTTTTCTACAGTTCGTGCTACATCCTGATGATCTATAAAAAGCAGTACACTACTGTTTAGTCCAAAGATGAACAGAAAAAGGTTGACATTAATACCATTTTAGCAGCCGCTCTGGTTTACTTCTATGCCTGAAAAGAGCTTTGTAGGAAATAAGCACATAGAGACCTTTCTTAACTCTGCTGCCATTTCTCATATTGGTGTGATGTACAGGTGGAAATACTTCTTAAAGGTTCACTATAGTTACTCCCTTGAAATCCCATAATCTCCTACACAGGAAGGGTATTCTTGACTGCAGTGTCACATTAACAGTGTACTCTGTTAATGAACAATATAGTCTTCAAGTGTATATACTGCATAGAGTGAGAATGCATTATTCTGAACCATCATTATTAGATAAATATTTGATCAATTTTGTTTCTCCTTCAGCGGTATTTTCAATGCTTCATTAAATGGCATCTTATTCTAAGAATGTTAGGCTTCTGTCAAATTTGGAATTCTAGTAAACAACCTGCTTAATTAGAATATGTTTAGATTTTACAGATGAGAGGTTTTAGGAATAACATCTGTGTGCTGTCTTGTTTCCTGATTGTCATCAGACAGTCTAGTTTTTACATAGCTACAAAGTGGAATCCTGGGAGAGTGAATATCCGTTGTAGTTACTGGTCTCATTGAACTGCCATTGTTGGCAAATTTGCATTTTTTTAAGTGATGGTGAAAAAATGTTGAAACTAACTGAAAGCTATGGCTTTGCTTTATTTAGCTTGATCCTTGGAATGAAGTTCTAGTAGTGTTCGTCAAGTAGGATTAATTTAAAAGACAAATAAATGCTCCCCAAAAAGCATGTTTTCGTAACTTTGTAAGTATTGTTTCTAGACATAACTCCACAGTGAGGGATTCTTCCTGTTGGCTTGCAGATGGTTAGGAGCTCAAGTTTGCAGCCGCTAAAAATTTCATGTGCAGCTTAAGTGGTTACCGGGAGTACCTGAGCCTTTTGACTCTGAACTCTGCATCAGAAACCTCTTCATCTTCTGACAGTCCAGCTTTGCAAGTGAACATGGTAGCTTATAAACTATTACAGAACAAAGTTCTTGTCCGAAGCCTGCAGTAAAAATCTGCAGTAGTGGTCTGTCAGCCTCCTTGTAGCATTATATAAATGTATGGTGTGGTGTAGAGTCTAAAGCAAAGAGAAAACTGGGAGTAGTTGGCAAAGGAAGCCTGAAATAAATAATAGTCATAAAAGCAGAAAGCAACACAGCAAGAGACCCTATTTGGGCTTTCTAAGTGGAGGGGATGGCGTGAAAGGATGTGTGAGTGCATAAGCAAGTAACAGCCCTGGCAGGTGGGAAGAGAAGTGGCAAAGCATGGATGAGCATTTAGTTGGAGGTGACGCTGTGCAAGCATCAGCATGTTTGAACTTTGGAAGTGAGAAGGATGTGAAAGAGGCAAGCCAGCAGAGAATGGATTTGAGGAAAAATGTGATGGGCTGCCTAAGAAATAGGGAGAAGAAAGCAGATGATCTGCAAGTTAGACATCTGGGTGATTCTTCACAAAGAATAATTAGCTTTAAATAGGAGGTTGCTCTGCTTTTATTGGAGAAATGCGATGGGTGGTTGTCTGGTAGCAACTGGAATCTGGAATGAAAAAGGGTCTATAGAAAAATTACCTTATTCTTAAGTAAACCTAGATTCTGCACAGATTGTGGATTTAGAGGATCAATGGTAATAACATATATCTGTATTTTCATCCTGCATTCTGAGCATGGATGCCATTGTGGTTTTTTGGAGTACAGCAATGAGATTTACAGTTTACCATTTATTCTCCTTTAGCACCCTTTCTTCCCTCTACCTCCTTGTGCTGTACGAGGATGTCAGCGATGCGATGTGCAGCGCCTGGTCAGGAATACTGAAGAGGAATCAAGCAGGTGGCAAATGCAGACATCTGAAAGTCCATTTTTTCCTAAATAGGGCCTTGATGCTGTTTTGTTTGGAATTAATTTCTTTGAAGTAGGTCATTCAAGTAATTATCTTCTGGTACTCTTGTAGAGTTCTTCAAAACCAGTAACATTTCACTAGGTAAAAAAGATAACATGTATTTTGCTTCCCCTCTTTCTCTGAATTGCAGTTTCTTTTCAGAAGGTTACTAGGATTCAAGAATGGTTCAAATACAAATAGCCTTCGGAAAGTATCTGAATCAAAAGGATGTGTTTTTTCTGACTTCTCTTTGAAAATGATGATTTTCCATAAAATGCAACTTCCTGCAACCAAAAAGCTTTCAAATCTGGAAAAATTGCAATAAGGATTTCATTTTGAAGAAGTTTCATATTTTATTTAGCAAAATGGTTCTTTAAATACCATATGTTTTTCTAAATTACTTTCTAAACCTCTAATAGAATCAAATCAGATCTCATTGAAATTATGAACTTAATTTGCCAGTGGATCATTAAAAACGTGGTAGGGAAATTTTTGCTCTATTTGGGTTAAAAGTCTAAAGATTTCTTGTTCTCAAGATCCCTTTGACTTTTCTGTTTGGGGCACAGGTTCAGAGTAGAACTTGTGTATTTTTCTGCTGTGGTTCTGTAATTTTGCAGGAGACCAGCTACATTATTGAGATGAAAAAAAGCATTTTTTGCTAAAGGGGGGAGGAAAAAGAACTGAAGAACAATGCAGATGGAAAGATATGCATTGCACAGGGCATTAAGTGAAAGAGTTCAAAAGATTACTGGATTTGTGTTTCAGGTTTCTCCATGTGAGAAGTGTCGCTGTGAAGCCAATGGTGAAGTGCTGTGCACTGTCTCAGCTTGTCCCCAGACAGAGTGTGTGGATCCGGTGTATGAGCCTGACCAGTGCTGTCCTATCTGCAAAAATGGTGAGTGACGGCTGCAAAACAAGAAGGGGGGCTTCTGACAGAGAGAGCCATGTTTCTCCGTTCTGGTTTTGAAAAATAATTCTGATATATCCCTTTTTCCCCAAATGGAGATGGAGAAGAGTTTTCTGTAGGTTGTGTCTTCACAGTGTGAGGACAGATCTTCCCTTGACTGAGATGGACTCAATGACCTACAGGGATTTTTGTTACCCAGGAGACAATTAGGAGGTTAATACCAGATATACATGTGGCTTCTGATTAGAAATTTTGTATGAACTCATTGTGGATGTGGTTTATATAGGCCCACAAAACAGAACTCAGGCTCTTCATGTTACCCACCTTTCAGTGTGAGCAGTAAAAGTTACTTTTGTTCTCCCTCCTTATTTGTTCTCCATTCAGAGATTCTTTTCTTCTTCTTTTTTTTTTTTTTTTTTCCTGAGGCAAATCAAATGTACCTTATTGAGCTCATTTAATTTTCATAACTAAATGAATTAAACTCCCAAGTTTAATTGAATATTTTTTGTAACTAAATTAGACAGAAAGTCTCTCTACTCCCAGCAAGGGCTTGCATTAGATCAAAGTCTTGGTCTATTTAGAGGAAAAAATTACATGACACACTAGCTCATCACTTATAAAGAAGAAATGATAATTTATTAATAGAAATGAAAGCTGCAACATCTCAAATGAAATTATATTTAAAATGAAAAAAGACATTTAAAAATATTCAGATAATTGGCAGCCATATATTATTTCTCTAGAATAGGTGGATTCCATTACATTGGCTAAAACCAACTGATTAAAATTGTGGAAAAGCTAGAGGAGGAAAAAGTACAGCATATGCTTTCCACAAATTCAACAGTAGATGATAAGGGACAGTTAATTGCATTGGAGGAGTTTCATTTGTATGGGTATAAGAATAATTGCTTCACATCCCTTAATTGGTTGTTACAACCCTGAAGGAATTTGTTCTCTGCTGTACAGCTTAAGGGCACTCTGCTTATGGAGAGGAGGACAGGCGTTTCTTGAGGCATTTAGGGACAGATCCTGAAAAAGGCTGAGTTTGGGAGCTGGTGGTATGATAGGTAGCCTGTCTGGAGGATCCATTAGCACTTGTTTGATGGCAGTGTCCTTCTGAGGTGCTTACAGGTTTTTTGTGCGCACCAAGCTCTGCAGCACTTCCTGAGGCTCTGGTGACTGTTGTCAAGCTAAAGGTCTATTTTCAGTAGTCGGAGACAGAGTCACAAGCATGATGTGTGAAGTCTGTGTCATCTTTCCCACTGAATTTCTCGGTTTGGAGCTGGATCGACATTTCATTGGTGAAGATTCTCCCACGAGCATCAACATAATCCATTGCAGTGGCCATCTCCCAGCCGTGGCTTGCCTTTGGACTAAGGTGGTACGGCAGCACGGGGCTTGGCTTGACTGTTCATATAGATCCGCTGATATGTTTCCCAGAAATGGGGGCTGCTTAAAAAAATCAGACATAAACACACCTTAGATGTGAGGAGACTGCCCTTTCTGAGCACTAAAGCTGAATTACCCAAATTCTGCCTGCCAAGAAAAGGGTGGTCTTGTTCCTCTGCATCAGAATTCACAGTATTAATTGCATATTCCTTGGGTCTAGCCACAAGCTGACATCACTGACCCAGTTTCAGACCAAGGTGACCAGAGCTGACTGTTTCCACTGAGCTGTACTGTCACTTCTCTGCATGTCAGAGAACCAAGAGTGGCTTTCCTTGTTAGCTTTTAGATGAGGAAAAAAGCCATTAACAATAACAACAAAAACAAGATAGTTCAGAAGAAGCTCGGCTTTTCTGGTTCAGTGGCTTTGGTACAGTATCACAAAGAAATTTTTGAGGAATCTTCTCCATCTGGGGAGTGCATTAAAAAAAAATAAATCAGGCCGTTTGCCTTCAGAGCTTATTTTAAAGCATGGGACTTGCGCAGTTCACAAGGAACTTCAGTGAATTGCTGAATGTTTTTAATTAGATCGGAGCAGAAACCTACTGAGCAGGAAAACCTAGCCTGCCTCATCCCCTCATTTTCAAGCCTACTGGAACAAACACGCGCTGAATGTGAGTCGAGGAGACAATCATCGCGTTGTGCTTCAGGGTTGATGGTTGCAGCACTGACATCAACAACATCGTGTTAGTGACCCAAAAGAGCTTGGGTGAGGTACAGAGAACTCAGCTGCGTAACCTGAGTGGTGGGAAAGGTGGAGCCATGGCAAGCATCGGAGTGGGGTGACTGCTGTCGTGCTTTGTATCTTGCCCGTGGTACAGCAAGAAGGGGTGGGAGGTAAAGTTTGCATTCTCTACATTTACTAACATTTGTGTGTTAAAAATACACAAACTCCAAGTCAGATTTCCCTTGCTTTCCTGGCACTTCATAACATACATGACTTTCCCAACTTGCCTGGCCTGTGGGTTGCTGGCTGCCAACCGGCAGAGTCAGGGCTAAGCAGCCACATCCACCACTGGTTAAGACCACATACAAACGCCTAATTAAGAATTATGAAGGAGACCTAGTGCAAACCTGCCATTATTAGAAATGAACTCAGTCTCTTGGCAGGTGTGAGACACTGTGCGTTATCCCTTGTGGGAAGGAGTGGAGGTAGTGGACTTCCCCAGCCTGATTCCGCAAATTGCTGAGTATGAGGAGTGGATGAGTAACTGCCCATCAGGCTTACGCGGCAGCGCACATGTATGGCTGCAGAACTACTTTGAATATAACAAGTAGTAAATGGAAAAATTGCATAGCAAAGAACAATCCTATGTGTAGGATTTAATAATCTTCTATATCACATCCCAGCTTTCAAGAAGGAGCTTAGATACTTTCATAGCTGAAGATGAAGCTGTGAAAGTATCTTTATTCTTTGTGGGCCCAGACAGGAAGTACATTAAAGGAGTATCTGCTCTGAAAAGTAGTCTGTAGAAGGGATAGAGAAAATTTTGGGGCGAGGGGAATTTTTCTGCATTTCATGTCTCAAGTCACTAAAGCTAAGGGAGCTGTTGCGTGTTTATCTTATATACATGCCCTGCAAGGAAGTGGAGTGGGGACAGAGGGGGATGGAGGAGAGGCTACACAGTAAGTTATGTAGGTTGATGTATTGAGATTCGTGCTTTCAGTAACCAACAGCAGCAGCAACAAGAAAAAAACAACCAGAAAGTTAAATCTGACTTCAGAGAGTTGCAGTAAGTAACAAGTGCCCAATGCGGATTTCTATCCTGCTTTATGGTAGTAGCAATGTAGTTTCTTCACTGAAAGACATGGCAGTAGCAATAAGCTCAGAATTGGGCACAGACATTTCTACTGTTTGTATGGAGTGAAGGCTAAAGATAATAGGCATACAATTCCCTTTCCATTAGGAAAAGGCTGGACACTTGTCACTGATTCATCTGAGGGAGTGGGAGGGAATGGGGGGTAATACAGAAAGTGAATTATCTTCCTAGATTAAATTACCTTGGTTGTCTGTTCCACTTCTATTTCCAGTATTAGAGCCCTAATAGGTGTACACAGCTGAATGCATGAAGCGTGCAGCCTCAGAGCAGTCGATGGAGTTAAGGGTGGCCCTGCTCCTGCTGGTGTCTTTCCAGGAGGATGAGGTTAAACCTGCAGCCCACGTGGAGTTTGGAGGGGGAGGCGTGGTTGCTAGACCAAAGAAAACATTTTCTTCTAAGGTCCCCAAGAGATTCTTATTTCATTATATGGCTGAAGGATTGCTCCAGATAAGATAAAGCTGATCCTGGTGCCTTCCTAGCATGTATCTGCCTGTGTGTCAGTGCTGTTTCTCTGTCTGCAGTGGGGAGAGCCGAACTTTTCCTGTTGGTGAAAGCCCGCAGTTGTGCAGTCAAAAATACGAGCTCTGATGCCCAGGGGGTCACTTATGTTCTCAGGGCTGTAATGTCCACAGGTGTTCTGCCACTTCTCACTGGCCATGCAATAGGGCCACTTTACTCTTCATGCAGTCATCTCAGGTGCCTTAAGTTGGATGAGTAGGACCTCATCTCATATTTGGGTCCATAGTTATGGTTGAAATGCATTCTTCATACGGTTGAAATGATTGCCACTAGTAAGGTGCAGATCTAACTTGATGTGGGCAGAAGGGCTAAATGGTCATGGTTCTGTATACCCTTGCTGTGAGGTTGACTGAGTCACTGAAACTTGCTGTAGTACCTTTATGCACAATTACAATGTTTAGGCATGGGGTGACCTGAGAGCGCTTCTGAATGGCAAGTGGGAACCTCCATCTGTACAAAGGAGCTCTCAAGGGGAGCAAAAAACTGATAAAGGCTGGCCGAGCTGCTGGCCCCTTTTGCAGCTCTTTGCATGAGGGGACTTTGTCTTCCAGAGGGACTCAAATACAGTAAAAAAATGGTGCTGGTTGAGGTGGTACCATCGCTCCTGTAGCTGTCGTCCCTCTGAAATCTAGGTGGAGAGACGGGGTATTGGTCATTACAAGGCTGAGGATGTTTATTCTGGGCAGATAAGTGGAAGCAGCACCTTGGCTGGTCTCACATGAGCTCTGGCTGTTTGTTCTTTCCTGCAGACAGAGCTTTGCTCAAGAACCATGGAGAATTTGACCTGTAAAATTTAATGTCCTTCTGCAGTGTGTTTAAATAAAATATGATATGCCCTCGACCGAATATGCCTTGATCTCAGCAATGAAGAAAGTATGATAATGCTGTCTGGGTAGAGGTTGAGGTAGGATTATTGTAAACATCAGGAATTTGGTTGCTGTGAAATTTAAATAAACAGTGCCTTGCTTGACTTCTCTTCCTCTTTCTATTTTCATTTTAAATACCTTGTTCAGTCATGCTTTGACAGCTAATTTATATGTAGCAAAGAAGACCCAGAAGTTTTAAAGCCCTACATTAAGAAAGGGATCAAATCAGGGGGTCACGGTGGTCTCTTCTAGAAGTAAAATATAGGAATCATAAAATGATCATAGAGTCTAGTTTATAAGACTGAAGCAGTATTTCATTTATTTAAAAAAAAGAATTTACATTCAAAATAATAACGTAGTGAACAAGAAAAAATTTCAAACTAATCCCAGTTCCACCTATACTGTATGTGCCGGTGTGATTTGTTCCCTTCTGATGCGTGTAGTTCAGGCATTTGAATGCCCGTGTATGCATTTATTCCATGTGTCTGTGTGCATGAGTTGCTTAGCAAAAACTGCTGCACAAAATTCCTGATTTAATAGGCTGTTTCACAAAGTGATTTATAATATGGGACTGTTAACCAGGAAATACTAATGTTTCAGGGGAAAAAACACTATTAAAGTTGCATGAACAGCTGTATGTGATTAAAATTGCCTGGTGAATATTCAGGTAGGTTGAAAAACTGTAGCAGCTATTTTGGCAGCTTTTTATGGAAAAGAAAGAACTATTTGACTTGCTTCTTTTTGGCTGCACTGGGCATTTAAAGTGGCTTTGAAATCTGGTAGGTGAAGTTGGTGAACCACTAGAAGTAGTTTCCGTTGTTGGTTTCTGCTGTTGGTAGTGTTGAGAGGAAGGTCAGTCTATGTCATCTTAATTCAAGGAATTTCTTTAACCCCATTACCTGTCTCTGCTCACCTCTCTCATTTTCTCTCTCTGCTCTGGGAGAAATGGTGGCTGCAGAACATACATGTGCTTCTGTGCAGAAATCACAGAATTTTCTTCTTGGGCTATTTTTTCCACTTAGATCAGAACCTGTTTAACTGCATATGGATTACCATTGAGCAAACTGGGACGCAAACTGTGCCAAAACCACATCAGCTTGTTTCCAGCTCATGTACATGTGTTTGGATGCACACACATATGGGATCCAGTGCTGACTTGGTATTTTCATGCTGAGCTGGCTAAGTAGTAGTAGGTGTTGTTATTTCCTCTAAGGGTATTTGTTCAGTCTCTAAGTTGTGTTGACTCCCAGGGTGTGTGATTTTTTTTTCCTAATGATAGAAAGCTGTCAGAGGATGAGAAGGTACCTGTCTGAAGGTATGGCAACAGTATCTAATTATTCTGAGCCTAAACTGATTATCAGGACAAATCTATTTATGTAGTGTATAGTATATATAGTATACTTATTGCATATACATATTGTGTGTATATGTTTTTTAATTTTTTTCCACCAAGAGGCTAAAATGCTTTCAGTTGGGAGTTCTGTCAAAAGGCAGCAGGAAGTGTCCCCAAGTATATAACATCCTGTCATTTTGCTCAGACACATGAGGACAATCAGTAGTTATACTAGGGCTCGATATTTAAAGTTGTATTTCATACTTGACTAGGAGGATGTAGAATATCTTCTTAAAATACAAAAGTAGTGTATCGTATAAGCTTTCCAGAATTCACTTTGCCATATTTTCTCATTACAGGCTGCTAGAGTGAGCCTGAGAAGCGTTGCCTTGGCAGTCAGTTTTTCTCCTCTTACCTGATACTGCAGGCTTAACTCATATATCACAGCTAAATTCTGTTGTATCAGTCACTTTCATGGCAACTGCTTGCAGGGGCTGCCACTTTACTGTGGATTGAAGTAAAAGTCGATGATGATGTGCCCCAAACAGTTATCTAGCAGTACCGGTCCCAGGTGAGCGTGGGGAAACAAGCTGCCAGCTCTTCATGGTGGAGTCAGAACTTCAGTGTGTTGTGGCTCCTGGGTTCTTAAAAGATGCTTTGCTTCAGCTCCAGGAGCAAAAAGATGAAAATTGTGCTACGAAAAAAGAAGCGCTGGAATCCTTGGATGGGGGGAGAAAAATAAATTTTCTGGCAACTTTCATGCATTTAAAAAAATCAACCAAACAAACAAACAAAAAAACACCACCACCAACAAAAAAACACAAAAGAGAGAGAGAGGTCTGATGTAACTTACGGTGGTCACCACAGCAGTTTCACCAATCTCCCATCCTTTGTAGTCCTGGATACTGGTTCTATTTCAGACTGGAAAATGCCTTCATGCTAACATCCACCAGGATATTGGAGTAAACAGTGTTCTATTGCTTGATTTGTCTTCCCTGACCACTTCTCTTTTATATAGAGATGCGTTTGGGGATTTGCTTGTTTTCTAGTGAAACAGCTAACCTGTGTTCCTCAAAATGAAGTCTTCAGTTGCTTTGGGCTTTTGTTTGTTTGTTTTGTTTTTTTGAGTTCTCCATATAAGAATTTTATGACTTTGTATTGCTGCTTTATTTACACACATAGATGGTAAAAAAACAATAGAATTCTGGAGCTCATATTGAAAACTAACATTAAGGGAGGTGAAGATTTTCCTATGTCCAGCCTTGTTCTTCATGCTGTTCATTACAGAACAGAAAGTATTCTCAGGGCTAATTTTGCTTACCCATTCTGCTATTGGATGTCTCTTTTAATTTTGTATGCGTCACTAATTGGAACTGTGACAATGATTTGGTGGCATGTACAATTCCAAGGTCTGATATAATTGTGTGCATCTTTATGCTATATTCTTGGAAGAATATTCCCTACCAATAGAAAACTATACTATTTGATTAAATTATGAGCTCTTAGATTCTGAAACCCTGTCTTGCTCCAGATTGAGTTACCATAGGTTCATGGATTCCCTGATGTTGACTGAGCCACTCTCACTGCTCACATGAGCTCTCCGTTGTATTCTTTGCAGATAATCCTGTTGGTAAACAAATACTATTTACTAGCTAATTGCTACAGCAAGAAGGTAATAGCACTACATGGCTGATTAGTATTTTGCAGTGTGATTAAAAGGAGCAATAAAGAAAGATATGTAACTTGTGTCTTGCTTTATATTCTTTTGGGTTTTTTCATTGCTATTTCATTATCTTAAGTGGCTCAACCAGGAGTTTGCTTGGCTTTCAGGGAGGGTGGAAATTTATGTTGAAGTGTTGTGGCATGTTGATATATTGGCAGTGCATCCCTCTGGTGATAAATGATATATTCAAAATCTCCTTTCACTTCTAAGTGCACTGTAATTTTCTCTGCTTATTTTTCACAGAAAGTTAAGATTTAGGAGTTAAGGAAGATGTGAATACATCCAAGTTACTTACTGATTGATGGATGCAGGGCAGTGGCTGATTTCATTAAACTTAATTTCTTAACACTTCGGTTTTCTGTGGTATGTGCTTTGCAACTGCAGTGATCTTTCCATGCAGAGCAGGGTTGCTGACGCAAGGTCTGTCTTAACTCCTTGTAACTCCTCCTTCCTTGGGATATGTCTCAGGTTTTACCTGAGCATTACAGCAACTTCAGAATTTTTCTTCCAATCCTGTTTGAACTGTATTTGTAAGTGAAGATCAGATCAAGAGCAGGAAAACCTGTTTTCTCTCCTTACATCAATTTGACCACAGGCTGACGTGTATGCTTCTGCCTGTGTTTGGAAAAGGGCTCTGAAAGAAGAGTGGTGGGTTCTTAGGGGAGAAGCTAAAAAGCTTCTGGTATTTTTTATTGATATTTTTTAAATTGCAGTACTTGTTTTCCTTGTTGCTCTAAATAGCACCTTACTGTTTCAGACTACTGTACTGTGGAACTCCCCTACGCTGTGTGCTGTGAGAGTCCTGAATTAAATCCCTGTCGATTACCTTTACCCAGCAGGTCAAGCATCTTTAGCAGCTGGAGACACAAGTGGTTTCCTAATTTAAAACCTTGATCTTTAAGTTGAAAGCAGCTTTTACTTTGTGAACCTTTGGATTGCTTCCATGTGGGTAATCACCCATACAGTTTTGCTTCCTTGAGCGTGTTCAGTGGAACAGCAGTGATTAAAAAAAAAAAAAAAAAGTTTTGAAATAATTTCTTACATTTGCCAGCAGAGTTACCATAATAATTAACATTTCAAAGTTGACAGTCAACCAAAAACATTGAGTACTGTAATCGTTTAGAAAAACCCTCTAATGTTTTGGGTTTGGGGTTTTTTTTTGCTGCCTACGCTGTTAATTTTCATTAGAGGTATGACTTCCTACTGGAAAACATCACTTTCTTCTAAATGCCCCATTCTTTTGCTGGGTCTTCAGCTCTGTTTGCTTGTTTTCTGTGCCAGTCACCCTTGGGTAGGGTCCTGTTAAAAAGTTGCACACACATCCAACTTTCCTTGCAGCCTGGTAGATGATGAGTGTTTTCTCATTTCTTCTTCTGTTGCAACACATTGCTGTTGCACACTGGTTACTGACCACCTTCTTTTGAAGTACTTGCAAGCAGCAAGTCACACACTGTTTATCACCTGTGGAAAAGATAATTGTATCTTCACACGTGCTCACCCAACGTGATTTTTTTTTTCTTCTTTTCCAATGGAATTGATTAGATGGAGATGTGGCAAGAAGAAAAGAACAAATGTTGCATTGTAACAAGACTCAAAATACTCTTTTCTGAATAGCATTGGATTTATAAGATCTATATCCAAGAAATTGGTTTTTGGGCCTCTTTGTTTGAAATACTTCCTTGCAATGTTACCTCCTTTTTCAAAAGTAGTTCCACAAGAGTGTGGTGTTAATTGCTTTTCCCAGAGAAAGTGAATGTATTACTTCTTATGCTCAAAAATCATTCCTGTTTCTTTCTGATACTATGATCTCAAATCCTGTCAAACATTTTGAGTTGAGAATCACTAGTTAAGCTTGGCAATTTTGAGGGAGATATGCAGTTAAAGTTAGAAGAGAAAGGAGTAGTGACTGTTAAGGATACCTCATGAGGCCAAGTAACAAGACAGCACAATGGTAAATGAAATTCAGCCAAACAGTATGTCAGGTAGTGAAAATATCCAAATCACTTGGATATTTTGATGACCTCTTGTTAAGATTTCTGCCAAGTAGTTTTAGTTAAATATCAGTGTGAAACGCAGTATGTAAACATCTGCCAGACTTCATTAAGAAAGGCTTGCATTTATTAGAAGTATGCTATTAAATAAAGATTGATTCCTCCCACCTGATTTGTATAATCTTCTGTGTTTGCTGAGCACTCAGCAAGAAGAGGTTGCAGAGTACAGAGAAAGAGCAGCAAGAAGGCTGAGTATTCCCATGTGAGAATAGGTGAGGTCTTGAGTAGTGTTAACACACAACAAAGTGTGGTACTGGGGGAGAGGGACAGTACCAATGAAACTCTCTCCTGTGTGAAATACAAAGTCAAGCGAGAAGCAAGAAAATCAAAAGGCATTGTACATAAGAAGGTCTAATGCACCATGTAATTAACCCATGCGCACACTGCATAAGACAGTGCTATACACAGTTTCCTAGGATTAAAATAAAGATTGTATCTTTGATAGAAAGAATAAATGCCTTAACCTAGCTACAGTGAAACTGCTTGGGGTAACATGCTGTAGAGCCTAGTAGAAACCTGCTTTATAGGAGTTAATTTTTGCGTAAGCAGAAGTGTAATGTTACTGTTTCCTACCCTCCATATCTTAGTATTTCCTTTTTGAACTGCCTCTTTTTAAAGCACTTTGCAGAAAAATGGTTTGGGTATCTTGACTTTAGCCCAGCTGAACCCATCCTAGAAGTATGTGTAAGGCAAGAAAACAGACCTAATTAAGGGATCTTTAAAACAGCAGCAATCTTTTCCCCATACAACCGTTTCACAGTCATTGTGGTGTGTGCTGGGACACGGTGCCATGTTACTGAGTACAAGCAGATGATGGAAATGAGACCTAATGAGGGTGCCTTTTGGCGTGGTCTGCTTTCAGCTGTTCTATCAAGCTTTATTTAAATGACCTAAAGGCAAGTCACCCATAAATTGCGTGTGTAATAGCTAACCATACTGTCTAAGACTTCTTAGATTGGTCAGAGGGCTCTCTAGTTATAGTTTGTGTGTGTTTAATATAATCTACTGAAGGTCTAATTGAGAGAAAACAAAAAAAAAGGGCTCAGAACCAAATAAATTATAGCAGTTTATAGAGTTATTTGTTATGTCAATGCAATAGAGAATGTGCCACCACCCCACAATGGAAAGCTAATTATTTTCCTGCCATGGCAGCTTGCTAACCTGATATATTGCTAATGAATGGATTAGATGGAGGTTTGGCAGCCACTAACATAAGTGAATGAATATTTTTAAGACCAGTTCATGCTGATGCTGAGGTCCAAGCCAGGTAATGAATATGACAACTTAGAGGCAATTCTGCATGCATTATTTAGTGTATATCTTTTATCTTCTTCCATAGATATTTAAATTTAATTATACATGTACATCCTTAAGCACTCATACATACGTACAGCTGGAATACATGAGGAAGGCTCAGTACCTAGTTTGTAACCTAAACATGAAATCTGCAGGTTAGGTTTTGATTTCAGTGTGCTTAAATAAGGTATTTTTTCCTTCTCCCATGGCAGTTGTGTTTTGCTGTAATTAGGTAAGCTGCTGAAACATGGAAGAATCCTCAGGTCCAAGCACTGGGGGAGGCGAGGTCTAGGTATGTTGCCAAAAGCTGCCTTGCTGGCAGTAAGCAGGCCGATGTTGAGTGCTCCATTTGTAGCCCTGTGGGGCTGAAAAATAGCACCTTCCTTGATTTTTCTTGCTGGCAGCTCATGCAGCAGAGAAGTTTTATCCATTGCGCAGTTTTCGTTATGAGCAGGTGTTCTGTTTGTCAGTATGAGAGGACTTCTTAATTTCACATGAGTGGAGTGTTTAATTTTCGTTCTTCTTAGTTAAGTTTGTTCTGACAGCTGATTCTTTCCAGTCAAAATGGCTGGAGAGTCAAGTCAATTATCTTGCAATACATGGTTTTGTATTTATGCCTAGGTATGACTGATCAGGCTCTGGCTCTGGGTTCTGTTGTGGGCCCTGGTGCTCTCCCAGTGGCTGTGCTGCTGTCTGTGCAATCACCTGTCTACGGCTGTGCTCACCAGAAGATGCTTCTGTGAAAATCACTGTGGTATCACATAGGTGGAGGAGCAGTCTGGGAACCTTTACAGTCCCTGAAGTCAATACTGGGGAGAGCAGGAGAAGTTTACTGGACTCTGATTTTGAGAACTGCTACCAGAGACAAATATTCAGGATGGATCATTGACAGAAAGGGAAAATCTCCCCTATCGTGTCAGTGTAAATGTGACACATGGATTACAGCATCTAGACAACACAAAAGGGAACTTTATAGATTCACATGACATAAAACCCACTCGTATTTACCTCAAGCTGGGATCAGATCCAGAGGTGGTTCTCACCCCCTTAGGTCCAGCTGGCAGATTTCCAGCCTCCTGACTAAGCATATTCTTTATACACGTGTGTGTATGCACATATATATGGATAGATATGCTACAGACATCTCAGACACTGTGCTTAGTGAAAGCACTTACCTCTTTTGCACTTCCCTACAGTGGGCCATGACCATGACCTTCTTAACCTCCTAGATATCGGGGACAAACTTTTTGGCAGGGTCTGTAGTGATAGAACAAGGGGTAAGGGTTTTTAACAAAATGAGGCTAGATTTAGATCAGATGTAAGGAAGAGATTCTTTGCTATAATGATGGTGAGACACTGGAACAGGTTGCTTAGAAAAGTTGCTCCATCAATACCCCATCATTGCAAGTATTCAAAGTCAGGTTGGACAGGACTCTGAGCAACCTGATCTAGTTGAACATGTCTCTGGTCATTGCAGGAGGGTTGGACTAGAGGACCTTGAAAGATCCCTTCTAACCAAACTATTATATGATTCTACATGCAAAGACAGTAGAACGGGCTATGTACTGGAGTGGCAGCTGTAACTTCCTCACTGGTTTCTTGAGACAAGGTGACTTTCTTGATGACTTGCTGCAACATGTTCGTCCTTCCATCCAGACTGCATTGCAATGGGTACATGGGAAAATACCCGCTCCCATGGGCGCACAGACCATAAAACCATCTTTTTTGCTTAGAAAGCTGTAGGAGTGCTGTAGCAAGAGCTGCAAGACTACTTTTGCTGCAGAACATTAGAGAAGAGTTTGCCTTGGTATTACAGCCCCTGAGATGAAAGATGACATTTTGGCTGGCTGCCTGAAGATATTAGCAGTTGTCATGTCATCAGTTGTACCTAGATTGTGCTGTAATACATTTCTTACAGTTACAAGGCTCAAAGTCTAGTGTTTGTTGCCTTTTCCTCTTTTTAATAAGGGAAAATGGAGGTTTGGATTAAATCATAAAATTTCTACAGACCGTGGTGCATCACCCATAATTCACCCATGACTTTAATACATACACGTTGAAGGTCCCTCCTTGGCTGTGTGATCCTGCGGTGGGGGTAGCTATGGATTGGAGATGCAAGAGCAAGCTCCATGATTAGTGTGGCCTGAAGATGTGTTCCCAACTGGGCAGCCCTATAAAAAAGGTAAATTCCCACCTATTGTCACTAGAGGTCAGTGTTAAAGTAATTTTAAGGTCAAATTTCTTTTTACAGTGTAGTGGATTGTCTGTAGATTCAGGCTGTGAGTGGTTTTGGCAGGAATGGGATTTGCATGAAATTAGTAAAATACTGAGCTTAAATAGTTGGACTGAGTCATGGTATCATGGAATTATCAGAGCTGGAAGGGACCTCGAGAGATCATCTAGACCAACTCCCCCTCTAAAGCAGGATTGCCTAAAGCACATTACTCAGGACTGCATCCAGGCGGGTTTTGAAGATATCCAGAGAAGAGGATTTCATTAATTTAATACATTCTTATAACCCCTCTTGTTTTGATGGAGTGAGTGCTGATTTACCTCCAGATAAATGACAAAATGATTGGATCTATTATCTTTTGTTTGCCCTCTGTTCTCACTTGCCTGCTTTATAATTGAAAATTTGTGATCCTTTTTAAACTTGTGAGTTAGTTCATTAGCATTAGAATTGGTTAGTTCCGATTGAATATAGGTTAAAATAATTTTCCGCTGAGGGTTGGGAGCAGAAGTTAGATACACAAATACCATTAGAATTCTGTTTCGATTAGCTGTATTTTGCACATTGGCTGCTGGATATGTAGGAGGTGGTGTCCGTGTCTATGAAGGCATCTTTTGTGAAGTCAGAGACATAAAACTTCCTCCCCAGAGCTCTGCCTCTGACTTTGGCATAGGTCCCTTCAATCACCTTTGAATGTCCCAGCCAAAGAAGAACTGTATGTAAAAGGCAGATCTTTCTGCAAGTTGAATTTGAGTATTTAGTTCTTTTGACTTTTTGAAATACACGTGTTTTGTTAAAATAAGGACTAGGTTTTGTAACTCAGTTTTAGCCTGTGGCAGTATACATCAGTATATAGATGTAAGTCTCGAATAGCAAGATGGGTTCGTTCATGCAAGAACGTCCAGTGCACAGGCAAGTGGAGCTGCGGGTCTGTGTTGGGGTATGTAACGAGTTTGTAGGCTGTGCTCGTAGAAAGCTGATGGATAAACTAAATTTCTGGCTGACTGAGAATTCTTGCACCCCATGGCCTGGCAATGACACTGCCAGTGGCTGCAGCTCACTGAGCTGGTCTTAATCTCCATGGGAGCAAGAGGACTCTTGAGGAATTGCTGTTATACCTGTGGACTTCCAGAGTTGCTTATCTTTGGGGTTGCTGTGTGCTTTGTTCATAGCAGGTTGCACTTAGCAATAACTGGCACTATGTCTAACCCTTTCTGGCGTAGGGCGTATTGGCATGGAAAAGAATTATATGACATGACAATGCCTGGGAAATAACTGAGTAGCCTCATGTGAGGGGGATTATTCATCCATATGGGTTTGAACATTGTGGTACACAGTAATGAAGGAAATATAGACTTGATGGGGAGAGGAAGGAAACCTCCCTGATGTCAGGGAGAGCGCGATGTCTCATGTGGCCTTTGTAATGCTAAAATACTGAACTTAATTTCAACATAAGATTAGTTGATTATATTTACCTTTATAATTACAGGTAGAGTTGTGTTATTTAAATGGGTGTCGTGCGTTCCATTTATGGAAGGTGAAATGGTATTTGCATTTTGTGCTGTCGCAAAGCCTTGACTTCCCCAAAATTGTTTCAGTGTGACAAACCAGCTCACTGATAATAAAAGAGAGACTAGCTTAGCGTAAATGCATATATATGTGCTCTCATAATTTTCGTAGAAAGACAGTTGAGTAGTTCCCAGCAGTGAGCTCTCAGTGCCTTTTTTCCATAACGAAAATTCAAAAAATACTTAGGAATACCCAAAAGTCAATGATTTCAGCCCTCATGAGATGCATCCACAGGAATACCAAGCTGCTGGATGATTCAGTATAGATAGGTTTCCGTGGACCGTTTGGGAGTTTGATAACATGACACAGATTTATTCAGTCAGCCTCCGTTTCTGGGCTATTTTTATTAGGAAGGTCAGTGATCTGTCTGAGCTTAATTATCCCATCTGGCGAGTGCGCTTGAGGCACACAAGTTTCCTGCAGTTCATGTGCACAAAGAAACGATGTGGTTAGCACGTTGTTTATTCAGCTCTGACTCCTCAGCTGAACGGAAGGATGTCTGCTGGCAGCTGCATTGCCCAGGGTGGCATTAGATGTGGTTCTGGGAAAGGACTCGAGTTTGCATCTTCAGCTTTATGGCGAGAGCTTCCTCTGCTGCTCTGCTATTGGGAGTCTCATTTTTATCCTGCTTTTTTTTAAACTTGTTCTTCTAATGGTCTCAGAGTACAGTTAAAAGCTGTGTGTTGATTCATAACTTCTTTTCAATTTTTCAGAAGTTTCCTTTATTCTTCTGGTACCAGTGAAATGTTAGGTGAGCTTTTCAGAAAAACCTCCAGGTCTTCAAGCTGCAGCTTCATACAGCTAGCGTTGTCTATTTTAAGTCTTTCCACAGAGCTTTACGAGCACATTATGTAGTCAATCCAACCATCTCCAACACAGTTTTGCTACAGGGTGCCTCTGTAATACATAGAAGTAGTGTTGGGAAAGAACACTGGTGGAGCAAGTACCATGTCCATGGTCATGCACATACAAGACATGGAGGAAAAAGGAAATGAACATGTTAACTCTTGAGTTATATATCAGCATACAAATTGCTAAAACCTTCCATTCTCTCCTAGGGGATCCAATCAAAATGCCAGCCAAAATTAATATGGGTTACAGACTGTCAGTATATTTAAACTTTCACCAAGACTATGTGCAAAACTGAAATCTTTAGAGACATCATTAATGAAGCCTCTTAGTCATATGCAATAATATAGATATGTATTTTAAGACATGCATTTCTGTGCTTTATAATCCTATTTCAGCTCTGAAAAGGATGTAATATAATTCTTGCTGGTAAAATTTTTAGATAAGTCTGTGAATTCAGTCAAAGCTGTATGTCCTTTATCTGCTGTTCAGCTCTTTCATTAGTGGCTCTTGACAAAACAGTGCTATGTAAAAGGTGGCAGTCAGACTGATAAAAATCCAATTTTCTTTGTTTAAGCAGAAACAGGTGTGCAGCCTATGTATTTTCTCCGTGAGCTTTGAGACCGCTGACAGGACTGAGATAGGTCTGTAGCTATCAGGTTTGCAGCTTGAATTCTGTCCCTGGCTGTTTTCCCACCAGTATGAACTATCCCTATTAGCGGAGGCACAGAGCAAAGCTGCGCCAAACGGTGATAAAGATTATATGCACTAGAATGATAAAAGAAAACAAAATATTATTGTATCCCAGAAACGTGCTGATATATATAGGTTTTGAAAAACTGTTGTAAGACAGGAACATCTCAAAGGAAAAGGTTGCATTTTTTTCTTTTCCCCACCTCTGTCTAGAATAATTTCATAAATTAGTAAAGCACAGTGTGCTAGCACTTTCATGTCTGTATTTGAGAGCATGCAGACTTGCAGAGAGAATAAACCCATCTCTTCTGGTGCTGCAATGAAAATGGGAGTGCTTTTTGAAGTGTAACCATTGAAATGTGAAATCTTTCAACAAGAAGCTTATCGTTCCTTTGTTTGGAGGGTAACTCAGCAATGAGTGTAGGATATCTTGGCTATGTGGAACAAAGTAATATTGTTTCCTTTCCTGATAATTTTTTTTTGGTACACTGGTCTGGTAAGCAATTATAATTGCTTGAAGCAATTATAATTGCAGATATTTCTTGATCATCTAAGCTGGTGTGTAATTCTGCCAAAGTCCTACTCAAGTAGTGGTTAAGTGATTTAAGGAAAGTAGATAGAAGGTATGAAAATGAGGAAAAAAATGAGGAGAATGAAGAGGAAGAAAGGGTGGAGAAGAAATCAAGGAAGACGGGAGGGGGAGAGTTAGGCTATTGCATGTTGCAGAAAAAAGTTATGTACCCGTGGTGAGGTAGGCAAGAGATGGTCTTCCTTGCAGTCTGATGTATGTATCTGTGTTTGGGGGAGAAGATATTACCCCGCCACAAGGTCAAGCTGAGATGTGAAGCAAGAAGATATTACTCTGCCACAAGGTCAAGCATGCAAGTGAAGAATAAGGGAGTGTGAGGCACAGCAAGCAAAGCCGTGGTGGCTGTATATTCTGCACAGACCCTGCATGTGCTTGGCTGGCTATAACCCTGCGAGGCAGAGAGGAGCAAACTGCATGGTGCATGTGTCTCTGTCTTCCTTGAATCCGTCCTGCACTCCTACAAGCACTGGATTTATTTCATTGTTTTAATCATCCTCAACAAAGTCATCCATCAGCATCTTAAAACTTTCCTCCTAGGACAGGAGCTAAGCAGCCATTTATCGATGAGCTTATAGAGATTTTATACGTGTCTGACAGTGGCTTTCATCACAGCACGGTTCTCTTGCTTTGGCAGGAGAATTTTATCTAAACTGTATGAAACAAAGGGGGAGCTTGGCAGAGCTAAATCTTTAAATCTTTATTAAAAAGAAAAAAAAAGTAAGTTGATGGTAGAGATTTGTTGTCAGTAGAGAACTGGAGTATTCACTAAATAGAACTGTTAGTTGAAAATCCATAGGGATTTTTGTTTGTTTGTTTGCTGGGTTTTTTAATTAGTTGCTGCCTTTAGTCATAATAGATTTTTCACGGCCTTGGAACTAATTATGAACAGCAGAGGAACTTAAGGAAAGATTGAAATATTTCACTTCTGAGTTTATTTTTCCCTGGTAAACAGACATGATGGTTATCATTGTTGGGAAAAGGTTTCGGTGCTGCAGGTTGTAAAGATACCATTTTGTCTTTTGCAAGAGCAAAAATCACGGGGAAATAGGTTTTGGGTTTTTTTGGGAGAGTGGAGGAAAGAGGCAAAGGTGTAAGATTCAGCCCTACATGTAAAGTATCCTCTAAGTTCAACATCTTACCAAATTCTCTGTGATGTACCATATGGATTCCGAGATTTTCCATGTCTAGAGCAAGGATTCTGAGCATGCGGTCAGTTGTTTAAGAGAAGACCATGATGCCCAGTTCTGTTTGTCACCATCAAAGCTGGTGTCGGCTGGAAAAAGATATTTGAAGTTTGGGAAATTAATTTTTTTTTCTTCCTTTTCCATTTTAAGGAGATGACATCTGTTTCAAATGGAAAGTGCTGAAAAAAGCATTTCTGATCTGTCTGGTGACACCTGTAGCTCATGTGAAGTTTTTGGCAGTGGTAATGGATTCATTGCTTGGATAAAATTACTCCCTCCCAGCAGCCTTTGCATGGTTTTATGTTTGCTTGCATAAATAACTCAAAAAGCATTTGTAGCATGGAATTTGTGGCCAGATCAAGCAACATACCAATGCAACATCTCAATGCCTTCCTCCTTGTACCACATGGTCAAAAATGTCTCTTGCTTAGAGAGACTTCCAGTCGTGGGGCAGCTTTCACTACGTTTATGATTGGCTTGTTTGTGTTGGCAATAGCACGGAAGACTCTGAATCCATGGTCCAGGACCAGCTTAATTAGTACATATTATATGAGTGAATAATATAATAAGAAATAAATCCCTGCTTTAACATGTTTACAGTCTAAATGCATATTTGTCCTAAGGAGTATGTTGTTGTTTTGGAAATAAAATTCTTAATGCCATAGTCCTTAAACTGTCAATTCCTAAGCTATCAATTGCCTACCCTGTACACACAGTGGCTTTCTCACCCTGATACCTTCTATAGCCACAAAACATTGGGGATTTGGCTAGCACTGAAGGATGTGTGTCAAGTATGGAGGGAAAAAATCGGATCATTACTATTAATATTCATGAATAGGACAATTGAGTGCAGTGTATCTGTAATCCTGTGCCAACATCAAGTTTGAAAGTACTGAAAAAATAGAGAATAGTGTCAGTTATCAATCTGGAAGCTTGGCCAGTGAATGAAGCAAGGAACCTTCAGGACACCTTTAAAAGTAATCATTATTCGTTAACAGGCTTATTTCCAGTTTAATAAGCTTGCTTATTTGACCCTGAGTTCAGTTGCTTTAATTGCTTTCATTAAGCCACAAAGAAGGTGTAAATGAGGAACTTTCCACTTTGTCTAATCTCTTTATTAAGAATATGTGTACTCGGGCATTTATTAGTGCAATCAGTATTGCCTTGCTTCCTGCTTTATTTGGACAAAAAAAAAAAA
>VZRU01019450.1:81943-146075 GCA_013398155.1 Pedionomus torquatus | reverse complement strand
AAAAAAAAAAAAAAAAAAAAAAAGAGGTATTCTTAGATAAGGATTTACATCCAAATGAAGGTAAAGTGTCTCTCAGGTTGTTTTCTTGTTTAGTATAATTTTAATTGCCAACCTCCTGACTCACTGGTTTGGACTGTAGCCAGGTTAGATTTGGGTCATTGCCTATTTATGTTTTCTAAATAGACACTGCAGGTGTTGTGTGTGCTCTTATAAATGTTTCCTGTGGCATCTGCTATGTGCAGTTGTGTAGAATGGGAGAATCCAGATTGTAACAGTTTTACAGTTTTAATTTAATTTTGCACAACTGTAATGAAGGAGTTCCTTGTCCTGTATATAGACATGTAGATACAACAATGGAGCTTTGAGTTGCCACCCGACTGTTGCACAGTCATGCAGTCCTAACAGAATGAAGTTAGAACAGACAGTTTTCTGAACTTAGCTCTGGAGAAAAAGGAAAAAAAATACAAACAAGCGAAACAGCCAAACCAAAGACCACACCAAGGCAGGACAACAGCACTGCAGCAGGATCCTGATTGAGGACAGCATCTCTTGTTGCTACCCATAATAAGCATCAGCAGTTGTATTTCAGCACAGAAAACATAATAAATGACCCACGTCACTATATTACATCCACTTTACTGTAAAGACAGAGTTGTGTTATTTTATTTTATGTATATTGATACTGGAAAGGCAGCTGTGAGGTGAGAAAGCAGACAGTCTCTGCCCTGAACAATTCACATCTTAGGTAAATAATGGGACAAGCAGGATGAGAATGGTAGAAGGAAGAAGGCGACAGTTTGTGCTCACACCGTCTTGGTGTCATTCACTACTTCTTAGTGCTGAAGGTGCTCAAGGTATTGAGCTCTTCAGAAGATCTGTTTTTTCACCTGTGCAACCTGTGAGTTAACTCTCTACCGAGCTGTTGTCCTGTGTGTAAACACCTGACTTGGAGTGTCCCACCATAGACAATAACAGAGTCTGTGTCTCCCAAACTGAGAAATGGATGGCTTAGAGAGGTTTAACTAAACAGAGGTCCCTGCAGCCTTCCTTCCAGCAAGCCTTCAGATTCCCTTTGGTGCTGCCTCTCATCTGCAAAGTATTCATGACTCTGTTTGGGGGCAAGAACCCCTTTCCCTTCAGTTGTTCGCACACGGATTGCTGCTACCTCCTCTTCTGGCTTCCAGGAATCCTGGCTAGCAAAACAGGCTGAATCTTAGTCTCAGCAGCTTGTGTAGCTTGAGACAACAACAAAGGAGAAACCAAGGCCTGAGATAGATCAAATGGGAGTGCAGAGGATGTTTGCATGTATGAGTAGAGCTGAAGTGTCGTGGCTTAACCATTGTGGAGCTAACTTTCTTACTGGCAGCTGGTATAGTGATGTCTTTTGGATTTGAGATTAAAGTGATGCTGATAGTGCAGTGATGGTTTTGGTTGTTGCTAAGCATTCAAGGCCTTTTTTGCTCCTCATACCACCCCACCAGTGAGCCGGCTGGGAGGGCGCAAGAAGCTGGGAGAGGGCACAGGTAGGACAGCTGACCCTCAAAGGATTCTCAAAGGATTATTCCATTCCATGTAACATCATGCTCAGCCTATAAAGCTGGAGGGAGCAAACATTCGGATTTATGGCGTTTGTCTTCCCAAGCAACTATTACGTGTGACGGAGCCCTGCTCTCCTGGAGATGGCTGAACACTTGCCTGCCCATGGGAAGCAGGGAATGAATTCCTTGTTTTGCTTTGCTTGTGGGCGCAGCTTTCGCTTTACTTATTAAACTATTAAACTGTCTTTATCTCTGAACCCGTGAGTTCTCTCACTTCTAGTCTTCTGACTCTTTTCCCCCTCCCACTGTGAGGGGAGTGAGTGAGCAGCTACGGCCCTGAGTGCTGGCTGGGCTCAAACCTTGACATGCAGGCTCCAGCTGCTGCAGTGCCACGGGGGAGCCGAGCCGGGCGGCAGCGCTTGCTGAGGAGCCGGTAGGGGTAGAAGCAAATAATCTGTAAATCACCTTGCAGTTTAGAGGATATATATTAGTATGCAGCAGTATGGTAGTCAGGTGCGCCATCAGACTGGTCAGTGACAACTTTGTTAAGCTCCAGTGGGAATCAGGACAGAAAGAGCAGTGGAGAGCTAGGATGCCAGAGCTGTCATTTGTTTTCTCTGGGAGTCAATTTTGGATTACTGATGTGTTGACTCCTTTGCTTCGGCTTTGAAGCCAATGACAATTTGAAAAGGAAATAAAGTGACCTCCGAGCGAGGCGGTGCTGGCTGCTCCCTAAACCCAACCATATGTTTCAGATTGCATGTCTGTCTTTGCTGCAGGTTTAATGTAATTTAAAATAAATGGGAAGATTGAAGGGTATGGGACCAAGAGGGAAGTGCAGTGGAAAACTGGATGTCATTAAACTGAAAAATCCTCTTTTTAGAAAGTGCACAGCCTTTGATGTCTTGGTTGTTTAGATCACATAGCATTAAAAATGGGATTAAAAATGTGTTCATTTTATACATCATATCTCCACCATTGCAAGCACTTTCAAGTTGCAGTCAGTTAAGGAGCTTTTAATGATAATGACCCAATTATTTTTAAGACTTGGTAGTAAACATATCATGTTGATATTTTAAGGGTTTAAATGAATGATTTCAGTTTTACAACTTGGTAAAAGCTACTGTAAGAAATAAGCATGCCATATGAAATTTCATCAGCCAGACAACCTTTAATCATACCCTATTCTTTTTAGAACAGGAAGCATTAATTAACATTGGAAGCCCGTGAGTAGTTATTTCTTTCCTTGTGGTTTTCTTTGAATGGCATTTTTACACTTAAATCCTGTGTGAAGGTCATGATTAAGGTGGTTTAAGCATCAGGTAATAGTTTTCAGTCTTGAAGAAGCAAGGAAGCATAAACAGGATGCTGTCACATTTGCACTGTTTGGGGTTTTTTTGTGTTTTTTGTTTTTTTTTTTTTATTTGATTATTAAAAGAGTTTCTGATTAGTTCCTTAAAAGGGGAGGAGGGAATTAAAAGGATATTTTATGATTAGTGTAAGATGAACACTGCTAATAATCGTTTGGGGATGAGAGTGATTCTGGACAGACGATATTACAGATTCCATCTCCTCTGTAATAATTGCCCATAAGCACAGTGCCCAGTAGTAATAATATTCTGAAGTAGTCTAGCACTTTTTTTGAGTTTTGAGGAGCAAGCAGCTCCATTCTTTGCAGGGTTCAGGCTCCAGCAATATTCCTAGCTGCCCGGCACAAAAGCCCAAGGAAGTCCTGAGTCTCAGCCAGCCCTGTGAGATACCATCTTGAACCAGGTGGACTTGCTGCTCCTCAAACCAGCTGCAGTTTCTTCTCTTTTAGGCAAAGGTTCAGAAGAAGGGACTAAAGAACTAAGAGCAACTTTGTTCAAATTGCCCTTCTGTTGTTCTCTTGTGTACAGTCGTTTTTGCTTGAAACACAGGTACCTGGCACAGTGTGAGAGAGGGCTGTGCTAGCTACATGGAAAAAAAGTCTGCACTTGTGCACTCTTTTATTTTATTTTGTAAGGGAGTCTGAACTCTTGTTGGTGATTTCTGAGTAGCATGGTGTTTTTGAGAAAACAAAACAACCAACCCTGTCAAGTCAAGATGAAGCCCTGAAGTTTAAATTTCATCTTGCAGAACAACGACTTTGTTGGTCTTTTTCTGCTTTCCTTTGCTGTGAGTTTTCCTGCCTGATGAACCAAGGCTGTTTACTCTCAAGGTCAAGTATTCAGCTTGCCCCATGGCCAGGTGAACGCTGACAGAGCTGAGCTGTCTTGCAATAATGAATTGAAAATGAACTGAGCAGAGCCAGTGGCTTGAACGCCCTTCCAGTGGAGTTTGGCGTTCCTCTTTTCAGGCCGGGTAGTGGCTGTGTCTGTCCCTGCAACTTGGACACTGCTGTAGCGTTACAAATAATTTCAGTTGCTTCTGAAGAGGCATAGCACACCAAACGCAGGTCTTGGCAAGTATGTAAAAGAAAATTGTTTTCATTGACAGTCTTGTATTTCCTACTACATTTTTATCATTTAATTGTATACATACGTGTTATCTCTGATTTAGAATATTAAGCAGAATACTGTCTTTCTCCTTACATTTTCTGCAATGTATATATATGTTTGTGTGTGTGTCCATGCATGTGTACTCTTAATTTAGAAAGCCCTGCTCCTGTACTGAGGTTTGGTGTAATTTCAGTACCTTATTGACCAGGACAGGGTATACGTTATGTATAAAATCCTCTACTTACAACAAGCTAATAGCAAGATTGCAGCTTAGTCCCATTAGTAATGTCCTCTGGTACATGCTCTATAATTGCTTTAATTGGTCTGTCTCCTAGCTCTCCTGAGCAGAAAATGCCACTGAAAGGCTGCCATAATACACTGTAAATGTATTCAAGTCCATGCTTGTAAATAGGTAGGTGTCTTCCACCGGCCTATTTTAGTCATTGAGCTGCAATCTGACATTTCATCTGTTGTTAAGAAAAGCAAAGTGACAAAATTCTAGGGGCTTTGGGAGTTTTTTTTGAAAGTAGGGTCTGTTTTGGTCTTGATGTCCACCTCTTGGTGGTAGCTTAGGAGTGATAAATAGAATCTTAATGATGGAACCCATCTATATATATGCTAGAGACGTTTTTATTTAAATGTATTTTAAAAAGGCCTATTAGAAGTATACATGAATAATAACTTTGAAATACCAGAGGGGAACTAAATAATTCTATGGCTGATCTGCCTGACAAATTTGATGGCCTTCCACAATACTACCACAAACTAAGTGGATAAAGGCAGAGCAATGGACATCATCTACCTGGACTTAAGCAGAGCGTTTGATGCTGTCCCACATGACATCCTAGTCTCCAAATTGGAAAGTCATAGGTTCGATGGATGGACCACTCGGTGGATAAGGAACTGGCTGGATGGCCACACTCAAAGGGTTGTGGTCAACAGCTCAATGTCAACTGGCGACTGGTGTCCCACAAGTGTCAATACTGGGACCAGTACTATTTAATATCTTTGTCAGACATGGAAAGTGGGATAGAATGCACCCTCAGCAAGTTTGTCGACACCACCAAGCTTGGTGGTATGTTCGACATGCTGGAGGGGAGGGATGCCATCCAGAGGGACCTGGACAGGCTTGAGAGGTGGGCTAGTGCAAATGGCATGAAGTTCAACCAAGCCAAGTGCCGGGTCCTACACCTGGGACATGGCAATCCCAGGCACAAATACAGGTTGGGCAGAGAATGGCTGGAGAGCAGCCCTGAGGAGAAGGACTTGGGAGTGCTCATGGATGAGAAGCTCAACATGAGCCAGCAGTATGCGCTAGCAGCCCAGAAGGCCAACCGTATCCTGGGCTGCATCAAAAGAAGTGACCAGCAGATCATGGGAGGTGATTCTGCCCCTCTACTCTGTGCTCATGAGACCCCACCTGGAGTCCTGTGTCCAGCTCTGGAGTCCTCAACAGAGAAAGGACATGGACCTGTTGGAACGGGTCCCATGGAGGGCCACAAAGATGATTAGAGGGATGGAGCACCTCTGCTATGAGGACAGGCTGAGAGAGCTGGGGCTGTTCAGCCTGGAGAAGAGAAGGCTCTGTGGAGACCTTAGAGCAGCCTTCCAGTATCTGAAGGGAGTCTACAGGAGAGCAGGAGAGGGACTCTTTGTCAGGAAGCGTAGTGATAGGACAAAGGGTAATGGTTTTAAACTAGAAGAGGGGAGATTTAGATTAGATATTAGGAAGAAATTCTTTGCTGTGAGGGTGGTGAGGCACTGGAAGAGGTTGCCCAGAGAAGTTGAGGCTGCCCCATCCCTGGAAGTGTTTAAGGCCAGTCTGGATGGGGCTTTGAGCAACCTGGTCTTGTGGGAGGTGTTCCTGCCCACGGCTAGGGGATTGAAACTTGATCTTTAAGGTCCTATCCAACTCTAACAGTTCTATGATTCTGTGATTCTGTGATCTGGCACAAAAGAATGCAAACTCATTTCAAAAGTTCCTGGCTACTTTGGGATCCACTGAATTTCTGGTTTTCCTTTTGCTATTGGCTATCCATCCATAACTTGCTGGTCCTGGCAGAAGATGTTTTCATTGAAGGAGCTGTCTCCACCTGATGCTTTCCTCTTCTATATGCCAGATGAGTAGAGAGTGAATCAGCTTTTGTTTTGGCAAAGGAGATTTTGTAGCAGTGTTAATTGTCATAACCGTCATTGTGCTTTTATGGATGTGGAGCTGACATATGAATTCCTGAATTTTCTGCAAGAGAACAGAGAAAGCACTGTGTGCATTCCCACGCATGAGAAGGCATATACTCTCCAATGAACATTTGTCCAAATATTTAGATTTCTTTGCTTGCAAGGGCACTGATGGAGTATCACACCAAAAAAGTATTTTGATTTGCCAGTGCTTTGCAGATTTTGAGCCTGTATATTAACAACTTGATAACTTTGGTTAATTCATATTGGGCGTTCTAAATTTCTGGTATACAGGATATGTTACACTATTGCAGAGCCCGAGCAGAATGCCATGTACACATGTAGCACTAGTAGGACTGGTTTGGGTCCATTGTGTGCAGGATGAAGCACAAGCAAAGTCATTTGTTTGTGGTATAGACGTGATTTTAGAAGTGGGATTTTCTTGAAGGGGTCTTGTGGTTAGATAAGTTGAGCTAGCTTTCATTGACCCACAGGTTCATGAGCCTTCAGTAAATGTTGATAAAGTGATAGGTTTTTTCCTCTGTTGTAACTTTACTCCAAATGAATGTTTTTGCTCAATCCTGTGTTTTATGTTAGAACATTTTAGGAAATTTCCTTCTAACATAAAGCATGATGTAAATTCAAAGACTTTTTGCACTTTCACGTGGAGCTGATGGTTGAACACATTCCACAAATTTTATCAATGTTTTGTTAATTCCATTCCAATGTTTTATTAATTCTTTGGATCACGTTCAATTTGTCAATAATTTAAATAGATGGCCTTTGAAGGTTTTCAGTAGGTCTTGTACTATTCTGTTATAAATAAAATTGCCCATTTTGTTTTTCATATAGTCTTATCTTCTGTTACTAGGATGGTATGAAAAAGTACCAGTACAAGTGTATCAGAGACCTGCTTGTGTCAGCTCTTTCTGTTCTGAGAATTATAAATAGGTCTGAATTTATTTCTTGAGATCTTTGCAGAGCTCTTTCTGCAGAGCTCTGAAAACGTATTTCCTATTGGCATAACATTGAAGTGAGTGTGATTTCAAGGTGATGCTTAGTGAAGTTATTGAATGTCTGTATAGTCAGTGTATCATAAGCAAAATCTAGCAGAGTTAACTGATACATCCCACTAGCAGATTAACAGGATCTCCTCAAGCAGTGTTTGTTGGATTTTTTCAAAGTGCTTAAGAACTTCAAGAAAAAGGCCTCAATATAAGGGACATCTTTCTGGGTACCTGATCTGCCCAACACGCATCTGTCCTTCGGGATTGTTCAGTCAAAACGTGCCCCTCAGCAGTCTTGGACAAGTGCTTTGAAGCCAAAAAACTATAGTATGTCTGTGTAAATTCCTAAGGTGATAACAGCATCCTTATTCACTAATATTTTACCTTAATTCAAGGTTTTGCCAGGAGCTGGAGTTGCACTTTGCATGCAGATCTGAGCAACTTACAGAAAAATATTCCTGAAGATATGCCCTGTAGTGACACCAGCTGAAACTGCATCTTCTGTACTGTGCCTTGTACTGCCCTGTACATTTGAAAAAATTTGTTAAGAATGTAAATGTAATTGCTAAACAAATATGTGGTGAACTTCAAGCAGGTTTTCTTTTTTTTTTTTTTTCTAAATAGGACAAAAGCTTTCTAACATCCTGTGGACTGGTAGTTACTGAAGCACAAACAAAACTGACATTACAGCATTCAGCTTTCGTCTTAGGTATCATCTTGAAAAGATACCCTTGTGGCAAGTCAATCCTGAGTAGAAAGTAAGTTTTGCTGTGCAACAGGGACTTGCCTGATTTAGGTTTTCCAGCTTAGATCATAACATTTCCTCTCTCCTCTGTGACTGAGAGGTGGAGACAGGGAGTTAAGTATGTGGTTATCGCACAGAGTTAATGCTTCTCAGTGAGAGAAAAAATAGGGTTGTCGTCCTGCTGGACAAACGGTTTGTGGTTGATTTCTGTGCTCCAGTTACTATATCTGTTCTCCAGTAAAGGAGATAATGGAATATCTAACTGATAAACTACATTCGCACATCAGATATCTTTTGTATGCTTGTGTTACAACAATCTGTTGCTCTTCGAAAATCTCTTCAATGAGAAGAGCCTCATGCCCTAAACACAGGAAGATTCTTCCTTTCTCCGGTCTCTCATCAGCCTGTGCAGTGATAGCAGGACAATTTACCCAGATATTGGTAAAAGAGCGTTTGGCCAAGGGACGTTGGCTTTCAGTACAAGTTTTTCTTCCACTGCAAGGAGCTTGATTGTGTGTATTTCTATTGTGAGAGCATGATCCAGCACAGAGCAGTGATTTGGGAAGTTACGAGCTGGCACGTTGAGAAGAAGACCCGTGAGTACCAGCTGGGCATGAGGAGCAAAGTGATGGCCTGCTGCGTTTTCCTGAAGGCACTTGGACAAGTTCCATGTTTTGAGCAAGATGGACAAAACTCATCTGGCTGAAAGCAGTCCTTGAAGCGCTTTTTAAGTGAGTTCTACAGCTTGTGTAGAATTTACACATTTAATTACACCTTGGGCTGGGTAAAACTCCTCAGGTTTTAAAAGTCCCTGGTCTGTACCTGGGCACCCACAGCTTAAGGGATGTGACATTATTTAGACTTTGAATTGCTTGTCTTCTCATCCTTCAAACAATCTTTCTCTTTTAATCCTTACAACAAAAGTATTTTCAAAAGACTGTTTTTTATTTATAGTCAGCTGCTAGAAACATTTGGCGTCTGTGCCTATTTGTATCATCTACCAAGAGAGCAGGAACTGAGAAACAAATGCAACTCCAATCCATCATGTCCATGGGTAAGATCCTGAGTGATTGCTACTAAATGTCCATCCATCTTTGTAGAAGGTAATGCTAATTAATGTAATTTCTGCAGGAAGTGTAAAGCTCTGACAGGGAGAGGGGAGTGTTTTTTTGGGGGGAGGTTCTTTGCCAAAAATAAAAAGTATACGTTTTTGCAGAAAAACATTCTAATAATAAAAGCAGGGCCGCAGAGGTGTACTATCTTGAAATAGATAGGAGCTAGTGAGACATTCCAGATACATACATGATAAAAATTGTCAGCTGCAGATGCTAGAAGAATTCTTTGCAAATCCTCTCTGCGACTACTGTGAGCAGAGTCGGGACCTGTCAGCCTGCAAATTGCTCTCATTTCTATGGGTGGTCCAGAGTATCTGAAAGCTTCGTTCGGAATCTAGGAAAGCTTTGCAGGCTCCTACCCAGTTGCTTCTCCCATGTTGTTCTTCTGGGGTGTGCAGATACTAAAGTGAGATGCAGAAGCTGGTCTGCGTTTAGCGTCTGTGTCGTCAACTGCCCCTTTGCCCTGGGAGAGCTCTCCGGGCCCCTGCATGTTTCCATCTTTTAGTTCAGATTCCTCCAGCTGTGCCTTGCAAGGTGCCTACCATGAGCCCCAGTCTGACTCTTCCCTTTCAGAGCCACCAATCACTGGGAGGACTGGAGGACATCCTTGCTGCAGATGGGTCCCAGAAAGAGCTTGCAGTTGGGTCTGGTACACACTCACATTTGGGTCCTTCTCAGAACATGTTCCAGAAGTGTTTTTCATTACAGATCTGGCCACTGTGTCTCACCACTTCAAAGCTTGATTCCATTGTTCTCCCCAAATTACCTCATAACAGAAAACAGGTATCTCTGTATTGGTCATTTCCCACTGTGCCAGGCTGTGTGTCTGTGGCTGGTCAGAAATACGCACTCCTTGTACCAGTTAGGCATCAGTGCACTTAGCAGGTTTATCTCCCTCAGGCTGGACATGGTTAGCTTAACTTGTTTTCCATTTGCAAAGGTGTTGGGCATATGCTGAAAATTTAAGCTGTCCTTCAAAAAGAAAATACTTAAATTCTTGTCCTCGTTCATAATTGTATAGTTAACAACTATGCAGCAAAATACCAGTGGACCGCATTCAAAGCAGGGCTCTAGTAATGCAAGGCATTCAAGCTCATACTTGAAAGTCAATGGAGATGATCTGGTGTGTAACAACCATGGATCTGGCTCCTTTTTCATGTGCTGTGAACACATGTGCTTAACATGTTTATACAAACCTCTGCTTTTTTTTTAGTGTGCTTGACATGTTTATACATGTTTAACATGTTTATAAAAAACTCTGCTTTGCCACAGAGTTTCCTTGTGACCTTGAAAAAATTAAATTTTAGAACATCCTTATGTTTACAAGTATGTGAATGGAGAACCCTTTCTGATCCCTATTCTGTTTTTTCTTGCTTTACAGTGAATTACAGCAGAACAAGTTTTATTAGTACATTGTATCATAATTAGGGTCTCTGATCGAACATTAAATGTTACTATTCTATAGAATCTCCAATTAAGCGACAGTTCTTGCTTTTCAGCTGCTTTTCATGCTGGTCCTCTGTCTGCATGTATGTGTGCATAGGTGCTTAGGTTTTCATTTCATACTGGAGAGTTAATTTTAAATTTCCTAATAACTTGTTGTGTATGTCTGTGTGCATGCCACCTTAACACAGAAAGAACTATAGAAGTTATTATCTGAGAATAATATTTTTATTGACCAGAAGACTGGGGGTGTGGGTGTGATGATGTCTCTTCTAAGTGACAGTTTTGAATGAGACTCCAGTATATTTTCACCAATGCAAAGCCTAGGTAGAATTTTAGTGACTTGATATGTTCATTGCAAATGCAAGTTTCAAAGATGTATAAGAATTACTATATCAAGCGGTGCTATATGTTCCTTTTTACAGTTGGTTAGTGTTTGAATTATCATGGCTATATTAATGAAGTAACAAAGCTTCGGTGGCGTGTTTGGTTATTTGAGTACCTTGTTCTCCACTTTTCCCACCTTTGTTAAAAAAACCCTTCCCGCTATTTGTCCTATGTTCTATTTGACTGAATGTGTAGATGCTCCCAAAGTCTGACATCTTCTTTGGTTTTCTGAATCCTCATCATTGCACATACTGTGGCATGGTCAGCAGGAGGACAGGCTTCTTGTGTTACATGGTCTTGTCAGAAGAAGCCCGGTGTCCGAGTTCATGGGGGGACACAGATGTCCCTGTGCATGGTGATGGGGTCCGAGGCACGCTCCAGATGTAAGGCTGTTCTGGATGAGTAGGAAATGGGGTCCTGGGGATACAGCGTACTGCACAGCGGTCCCATAAGCTACAGCAATGCATAATGACTCCCAGAGCAAAAGTTTTCATCCTTCATGCTGCCAAAGCAGCTAATCCAAATCCTACACAGAAAATAACAAACCCTTTGAGGCATCTCTGGAAGTTTAGAGCACCAGGGGATTCAGACGGGACACAACACGATGGTTTTCCAACCTGTCACCCCCTTGTTAAACATGCATGAAATTACTGTAAATCCTGTCAAAGTGATCTTTGTAATAGCCCTTTTTCATTTTACGGCATAAAGCCTGTTCCTTGTAAGGAGGTCCAGCCAGCAGAATTTGGAGTGGCAGCCCACCTGAAAGGCATGCAGAGTAAGCAAGTGGAGGCTGCAGAAAGATACTGGTTCTGCAGTGGGACTGGAACACATATAAGACTTGGCAGTGGGGTAGATTTCAGAAAACTCATTTAGATGTGAGGTGCTCATGCCCTGATAGCTGGAGGAAGAAAGGTACTTTTGAAGTTTGAGTTATATTACATGAGCTCTTTCGAAATTTTTCTAATGCCTTGGGCCCGGTTTCCTGAGCTTGCAGACACGCACATTTCTGCATGGGAACATTGCTTGCTTGTTTGTTTAATTTCCTCACTCTCTTTTTTTCCCACAATTTCTTTTACCATCCCCATTCCTCCTCTGTTGCCATAGGGCCAAGGTGCTCTATTCCCCTTGGTCCTAATCTCCAAGTTGAATGCTCTGCATGATCTTCCTTCGATCTTTCTACAGAGTTCACATTTGAAAACTGAACACAGGGCAGAGGAGCATCTTAAGGGGAAAAAAAAAATAAATGTGGCGGGGATTTAAGCTTTTCTTAAAATCTTTCTTTTAATAGAAAGTAAACAAATAAGAAACCAAGCCATAAGAAGCTTTCCCATAATGGGAGTTGAATGTGGTCAGATATGGCTAGGCAGGCTAGCCCTCTCCTTTAGATGTCTTTTCTCACTTTTTTAACAGCCTGGAAGTGGAAGCTGGCTTTTAACCAGAAACTTGTGTTGGAAATGGTCTTTTAAAAGCAATGTTGCGTGCAGGAAGAACTTGTGATAGATTAGTTATTGGGAAAAGTAGGTGACTGAGTGCAGCTTTTAAAAGCTCCACTTTGAAAAGAAGCAAAGGCTAAGGAGAGGAAGTGCCAAAGAGAAAAAACACAAAGTTTTTCTTGCTGCCTTCCTTTATATCTGATATTTTATCCTATTTTAAGTTTGCCCCTTTCTGATTTGTCAGTATCTGCTTCAATCATTACTTGTCAAGACATTTTTATTTAATATGAATAAATAGGCCATAATTAGCTAAAATGTGAGTCTTGTAATTACAGGTGTAGAGTTATTTTATTGGCTAAGACATTGTGCCCTGGGAAAATGACACAACATGCCAGGAAAGCTTAAAATCTGCAATCTAAATTTATCATTTTGATTATTTAACCACAATTAGGGCATTTTGACTTAGCTCCAGTATTTCTTCGTCAGTCCTGGTGTTTGCAGCACTAGGCAAAGATGAAGATGCATCTCACTGTATTTTTTATCGCTGGCATTTTGAAGAGCTATTGCTTCTGTGTGCATATGATTCCCTCAGAGAATCTTATCTTTGCAACAGGATTATTTTGCCTTGCTGCTGGGTTGTTTTTACCTGGAGCCATGTTCCTAATACATTAGAAATCAACTGGCATTCATGCTTAGAAGGAAGAGGCTTCTTGATGCATTTTATTCCTCGACATATTTTATTCCTTGATGTAATTTGCCTGGAATGCTACAAATCCTATAGAAAAGTTTCCATTGCAGTGCTTTAGTCTGTTTTAAAGCATTAGGTGGTCTTATTCACAGCATTATGGTCAAGACTTCCCTTAAAAATTATTCTGTTTTGGTTTTTTTTGTGATTGCAATTTAGAAATAAAAGGATCCCTTGTTAGCCTGTAAAGTAATAATACTGGAAACATTATTTCCGTATGCACTTTAGATAGCAGGAATATATTTAATGGTTGTTAGAAATTGGTTAGTGTCTCTGTACTGCAATTTTAAGAAAAACTGTCACTTTCATCTAAAGGATTTAGGTGATTTTTCCTTTTTCAATGCATAAGGGGAAAATGTATTAAGAGTCATTGCTATTCTTGTGCTTAAGAAAGTGAACAGATCCTCCAAATATGAATTCATAGACCTCTGGCTAATCTTACAGCATGTAAGTCCCAAGATATGGTTTGAAATCCTTGGCTGGAAGGCATCATAAAGGAGAAAATCCTTATTATCAAGAACTTCAGCTGTTCATCCTCTGAGTAACACCTCTGCTGTCTCTCACATTAACACAATTAGTCTAGCTCTGTGAAATTATTAGGTGGAGGCTACAAGAATGCAAAGGGACATAGGTACTTCTTCATACATGGCAGAGTGTGGCTCTGGTGTGCCACCGTTTCCCCCTGGCTGTCAAGAGTTTGCATGGGTTTTAAATATGGCTAGAAACATTCAGGGAAAGGAAAATAAAGCAAAATGCAAGGACCATGGGGGCTAGGGCATTCTTGTGTTGATTTCTGGAGCAATCAACATCTTCATCAGTGAACTGGTAACAGGAAATGTGCAGTTGATTTCCATACTTTTGGGTGGTGTGGAGTTCTTTTGGGTAGTCAGGTGCTGTGCCAGTGGCACACATCTCCAAAAGTAGCTCACAAGATGAGGTGAGTAAGAAAGATACAGACGTGGTTCAGTGTACAGTTGTGTGCACAGGGTAGATAATCTAGAGAGTGCCTCTGTGCTAGACTGGGAAGCAGAGGTTGCAGCTCAGGAGTGGTCACTGAGGAGTACCTGAAATCACCAGCTCAGTGCTCAGTAGCAGGGTAACAAAGATAACAAAGCCAACAAAATATTGCCCATAGTCAGAAACAGTGTCCATGATCAGGAAGGATAATGAGAATAGGATAGAGGGTGCTGTTTTTTCCCACTGATGCACCCACCTGTAAGCACTGGGTGCAGTTCTGGTCTCTGTGCCTGGGGAATGCTGTAGGGGACATAGATAAGGTGTAGAGGCAGGCAGCTAACACCCAAGAGCAGGTGACACTGGCTGATGAGAAGAAACTGAAAAGGCTACCACTCTTTCATTTTGGAAAGTAGTTGTAGGGGGAGGACGCATGAGCAAGGTTTGTAAGATTCATCTCTGTGCCTGGCAAGCTCATGGAGATGATCTTCCTGGAGCTGCTGTTGAGGCATGTGGAAAATAAGGAGGTGATTGGTGACAGACAACATGGCTTCACAAAGGGCAAGTCATGCCTGAAAGTTTGGTGGCCCTCTGCAAGTGCACTANCTACAGGAGAGCAGGAGAGGGACTCTTTGTCGGGAAGTGTAGTGATAGGACAAGGGGTAATGGTTTTTAAACTGGAAGAGGGGAGATTTAGATTGGATATGAGGAAGAAATTCTTTGCTGTGAGGGTGGTGAGGCACTGGAACAGGTGGCCCAGAGAAGTCATGGATGCCCCATCCCTGGTAGTATTTAAGGCCAGTCTGGATGGGGCTTTGAGCAACCTGGTCTACTGGGAGGTGTCCCTGCCCATGGCAGGGTGGTTGAAACTCAATGATCTTCAAGATCCCTTCCAACCCATACCATTCTATGATTCTGTGTTTTATAAAGTTACAAAATCTGTGGAGAAGCTGAAATATTTGCCAGCTCCCACCACACTACAAGAACTGACTTTTTAGTGTGTGGAGAATACATATACGTATGTGACTCAATCACTGCAGAACCACCTTGCTAAGTTTTGAGCATTACCATGTGAGGGAATGTTAGTGTTACTAATGTTAGAGCCCTGCAAGTTCTTCTGACAGTGGTCCGTTCTATGTTTCCTTTATCTCTAACATACCTATGAGAGAATTCATGTATGTTTTAACTTTTCCTCACTGTTCAATCAGATTTGTTACTTCATAATTTAGTAGTGGTGTCAAATAACTAACATTTAGTATTTGGGCCGTCAGGCAAATCTCTAAATAGCTCTATTGAAAGAAAAATGTCGAGCATAATTATTGTATTTAATTTCCAATTTAGGATTTGGGCCCTAACTTTGCAAGGTCCTATGCAAAAGAAATTTGTAAGAAATAGCTTCTGCCCTGAAGAGTTTACAGTACGATAAGCAAAAAAGAAAAAATACAAATAAAAAAGGAAGGAAAACAGTGTAGATATTGTATGACTCTCAAGTTGTTTGCTGTTTGTGGACTGAGTCTTCTATCCTCTGGTCTTTGTGCATTCTCTAGTGGAAATGAGACTTTCCTTAATACTCCTCCTCTCCTAACCATGTCTTCATCCTCTCTTGAAAACCCATCCAAAGCTTTTGTTGTGCAACGATTCCTTACAGAACTCATTTTTATGCACCTTAATACATGGATTTCAGTGGAACATACTTTCATAATGAATTACACACTTACTTGGAATAAAGAATGAGAATGAGAAAAGAAATTACTAATCCATTAATGGTTGTAGACTTTACAAGTACATATTGTGCTACTAAAGCTTCTGATATCAAGTGCAAAGGGAATATTTGCACGTTAAGCCCCTGAGCCAGACAAGAATAAACCCCACCTTGCAAAAAGGAAGCTAGTGGTTTCTTCCTCTTGTGCTGATATTCCCCTTGACTAGGACATCGATTCTTCTCTGGGAAACATTGCCTTTCCATGCCTCTGAATCCCACATATTTTACAACACTTTGATCCACTCTGTAATTTAGAGCTGCTTTTTTTAATTTAGTTTTGTCTTCCGGGGGTTTCTGTAAACTAGTAACTCATATTCCACATCCGCTTCCCAGGTCTTACTTGGCTGTGTATGCGGCTGTGTATGAGCAGTGATGATTTTTAACGCCATGGAGTGGAAGAATGTCCCAAAGACGAATGGAGAAGCTAACAGTGTAATTATACATCAAGTGCTTAATTGTTTGTCGTAGGACATTTTGGAGTAATAACTTCATTAGAAAAGTAAAATGTAATTTTTAGGTTTGTCGCTTTCATTTTATTTACTCCTCTTTTTCTAGTGCACTAATCGAAGTTTTATGGAAATTAGTTCAGAGTGTCTTGGGAATCATTTACAATTTCCTAAGGCTCTGGTTTTGCCTAGAAGAAAACAAACATAGCTTTCAGATAAACATAAAAGCACCAGCTGTTTTTTTTTCCCCAGGATTTTTATTTCCATAATACTTGCCTTTGGAGATAATTTTACAAGAAGAAACACATAATATGTGGAAACGTTTAAGAATAGGTTTACAGTAATTCTGTTACAGTAAATACAAAGACTAGTTTTCATGCCTCAGTAACTGCTTCAGAGGTCTGATGTGTTGGGAAAAAAAAAAAGAGTAGAGAGATCTAGGAAGCAGCCCAGGCTCCCAATGGCAGCTTCGCCATCCTGGGGACCATTGCCTGGAAGCCAGTGTAATTTTTGCCAGGACAGAGTTTTCTGGACTGCGCTCTTCCCCATTTCCCATGCCTTTGTAATGGCAAGAAAAATAGTGCACTGATAGCATCGTGGGAGAAGCGTGCTGCTGTATGGAATGGTGGTTTTTGCAGCACATGAGAAAATAAGTGCTGAGTTCAGACATCAGCAATGAAGAAGCTGAGTGATACTGTGTGGATGATTTCTTTTGGGTACTGTGTATCCTTTTATGTTTGCCCTTTGAGCGACATGTAATTTCTGTGCTGCTGCATTTCTCTGAGATGAAGGGATTTGTATAGCTCAGAGAGACATTCTTTGCATTTAACAAAACTGGGTCCCATATTTTTCATAATTCACGTCTCTCACTTCAAATCACTTGTCTTTCCATCTCCAGAAAGAGATGATCCCTTAAAATCATTTTGCCAGTTACCACACCCGCTTTCCTGCCTTTTTCCTTCCACTAATTTGGTTTCTTCCAACATCAGTGGTTTCCTACTCTTTTGCCTTTGCAGTGAATGTCCTTCCTGTCTTCTGGTTTCCCAGTCTTTCTACCCCAAAGCGTCTCCATTAGCCAGTTGTTGATGCATGGGTTGTGTAAGGGTGATGCAAACAGAAACGAGAGGGAATGAACTCCTGATAGTCAGTGATGGATTTCCATGCTGCAACTTAGTACCTGGTTGCATTTCTAAACAGCTGTCTTTAGACATGGTCCAAGTTGAGTATGTGAGGTGTCCTCAGCAATGGGGTCTCAAAATTGCAGCTCTCCCTTGTTGATAGGTTTTGATCAACAGAATAATAACTGTTATTTGGTGCACCTCGTTGTATCCTGAGTATTTTTGGGGTCCAAATTGCTATGCTATTTTAGCACCTTAGTCTTTGTGCAAGACCTCTGTAAAGTAAGAAAGCGGTATGAGCCTGTGTCAGAAATAGGGCTGGAAGATGAGGAGGGACAGGGGAACAGTTGTGGCAGCACCTGTCTGACTGAGAAGTGATGCCTTGGCCCCTGGAGGAGGTGCCTCTGCCTTTCCCTCCATATACAGGGCTGGCTTGGACCAGATCCCTCAGTTTTAGATGGCAAAGCTGGGTGCCGAGTTGGGTGCTGAGTGACATCCAGTGCTGTGGATGTCTGGGAGGAGTGTGCCAGAGTAGGGACCAATGCCAGACTTCCCTCCAGTGGGATCCTGGCCATCCACGGGGGCAGAGCTGCTTAGGGTATCTGGGGCAGGAACAGTGTGCTCTCACAGCAACATTTTTTTGGTATTTTCTGATCAGCTTCCTGAACCGGTACAAAATACAGTCTTACCAAAGCAAGCTCAGTGCTGTGTTTCATAACCACCAGTGAAAAATCATTAAAGGGGAAGAAAAGGTAGAATTATTGATTCAGCAGCATGGAGGGCAAAGCATAACCTCTCTTTTGCTTATAAAAAGACTGTGATTTTCCTCAGTTGCAGAGTAACTCAGGTGCATCGTAAAGCTGATAAAGAATTTTTTCTTAGGAAAACACAACATCCCTGTTCCTTACAGGTATAGTCACATAGAATCATATTAAAATGATCAGCTATTACAGTGGAATATTTTGTAAATATTCACAACTAAAAAAATATAGTAATTCATTAGGACTGGTGAGTAAACAGATTCTTTGGTTTCTGTTCTGATTCCCATTTGCTACACCTATTTTTAAGTGCCGCTTTTTATTTCAGTCATGAAGCTAACAATGCATGGCAAAGGATGTTGTTAGAACTCATTATATTTTAAAGTGATGTATGACATGCTGTCAATTATAATGCATTTCTTGGCATAGAACCCTTTCACTTGTATCCTTGTAGTAAAAGGTGTCATTTATTTTTAGGCAGCAGATTTTTGGAAACATTCTAAATAAGAAGGGTAGGAGGGGAAGAGAAGGTGGTCAGTCTTCAATATATATTAAAGAAAGGCCTTTGAGGAACTGTAATTTTTTATGTTTTAAGTAACAGTTGGGCTGGGATTGGTCTCAGCTGACGTCTTACCTTTTGTCATATAACTCGAAGGAAATGGATAAAATGAGCACAGCATCACAGATGCAGTCCAGAAACTGCCACAGGACCAAATTCTCTGGGTATGAAGCTGAGCAGTTCAGATGTGACGGACCACTTATTTCTGTTATTGCACAAACTGTTCCCTTTAAGGCTCTCTACTTCTGCTCCTTTTTTTCTGCAGCGGACCATTGCTTACAGCTTGTCTGTAGGAGAGGGTTACAGGGGTGTCTGAGACCCAAACCACTGCTCCTTTGGTGGAGATGTTTTTTTCTAGGTTAGTGTGTATCACTTCAGCAGCAGATTACCTAGAGAGAGACATTTGTACAGCTGCAACCAGAGCAAAACAACTCTAGTGAATTTGGATAAGGGGCTAGAAATCTGTCAGGCAAGCCCCTAAGGTCATAACTAAAACAAACAAAAAATCCCAAAGCATCAGTTATGATGACAAACTCCAAAATAACAACAAAAAAAACTAAATCAAGGCCTTATAAACCCCCTAATTTTGCAAGGGAACTATTTAATTGAGAGAGTTGTCGCTGTCTGCTGTGACAGTCTTTCTGGAACTGAATGATACCACATGCCATATTTTGATATAAATCATTCTCAGTAAGAAAGATAACCCCTGGTTTAACAGTATCTGGTGTATTTGTTCTAAAATAGGGTGAAAAAATGGCTGATGCTTGACTGATAATGTTTTGTTGATCTGTTTCAATAATTCCTTGCAGCAGTCAGTAGCCACTGGCCACCCTTGCATTTTATATTCTCGCTACCCAGTGTTTAATAGTAACTGGAAAAATACACTGATTTACATTCCACTTCATTGCCAAAGCAGCATTATACTGTACTTTGGTACCACTTTAGCTTTCAATTTAGTTGAAGTCTTTAGGGATTTTTTTCTGTAATAATTCTCAAAATCTCTCTCTTCATTAGCATCTTGTATTTAGTATGTGTTTCAGGACATGTACAATCCTATGCATTACTGCCAGAGTTAACTCCACACTTCTCAGCGACCTAACTAACCTGCCTGACAGACGCTACAGCCCACCAGTGCTGCTGTTTTGGCTAATTAAAATGGGCTTTTAGTTCCAGTGTTTTCAGCAGGTCTCCAGTGCGTTAAATTACCGGCCTGTAGCCCATGCATTTGGAAGTGCAGAGTCTATTTAAATTTGCATAATAGTTTTTAGGATAACTTGCTGAGGATCTTCCAACAAAGGCTTTTCATACGGCTTCCTCAGTCCGAAGCGTAAGCTGAAGTTTCCCAGTGCAAGGCAGATGATTTAGTGCTGAGCAGGTCTTTCACCAGGCCCCCAGTAACACTGCCAAGCTTGGTGGGGTCACTGGGATGAATAAGCAACTTATGAGAGGGAAGGATTAGCCCCGTTAACCTCAGCAGCAGAGCTTCTTAAGCACCTGTGCTACAACTGCTCGGGCAGGCAGCAGCTCACCCCACACAACGGCCCACCGCTGTTGTTGGTCCTTCGGTCCCTGCGGTCCCTGGCATTGCTTCTGCAGTTCTCTGTAAATGAGAGAGAATTTAGTGATGCATTGGTTGGTTTTCCTAGACATGACTGCCCTCTCTGGACTTCCAAAATAGTTTCCAAGCAAGTAGCTGATGCTTTTCCTGCGTAGCCCGGCTCCCATGCATCTGCCTGGCTCTGTTTCATTGGGAGCATCAGCATTTCTGCAGGATGCTGCACTGCAGGGCACATCCCGGACCAAAACCACCCTCCTCTTCTTCCAGTCTGGCTTTAGCCCAGGCTAGTTCACCATCTGGCCTGGCTGGTGCAGGAAGAAGCAGAGGGCTGGGGGGAGCACAGGCGGGCGGCTTTCTGTGAGTGTAGCATCTGTGGAATAGGAACTGGCAGGGCTGGTGCTGAGCTGGGCTGCAGGTGAGCAGTGCCAGCCCCCAAGGGTTCCTGCTGTCTGAGGCACCTGATGTGAGTTTTCCCCATGCATTCAAGCCCTGTGTCTCTAATTTCCTAATCATCTGGGTGGTGACTGAGCTGCAAGGAAGCTGAGCACAAAATTGATGCATGGCTTGCTGGCTTCTAATTGTTTATATAATTTTCTGTAAGATACACACAGTGTTCAGCTGATGTTTAATTGGTGCCGTTTCTGGGTGAAACACAATACTCCTTTACAAGTCTCAGGACTTTGAAAATCATTTTAAGTAGAGTATTCAAGTCTTCCTGTATTGTCTCTGATATGGGAAGTTGTATGATGTTTATTTTTCTGTCTGTCAGGGTTTAACTCCATATGGCAACTAAGCACCACGCAGTCGCTTACTCACTTCCCCCTTGGAGGGATGGGGGAGAGAACTGGAAGAGTAAACGTGAGAAAACTCGTGGGTTGAGGTAAAGACAGTTTAATAGATAAAGCAAAAGCCTCACACGCAAGCAAAGCAAAACAAGGAATTCATTCCCTGCTTCCCACGGGCAGGCAGGTGTTCAGCCGTCTCCAGGAAAGCAGGGCTCCGTCATGCATAACGGTTGCTTGGGAAGACAAACTCCCTCACTGCAAACATCCCCCGCCTTCCTTCTTTATATGCTGAGCCTGATGTCACATGGAATATCCCTTTGGTCAGTTGGGATCAGCTGTCCCAGCTGTGTCCCCTCCCAACTTCTTGTGCCCTCCCAGCCTGCTCACTGGTGGGGCAGTGGGAGCATTAGAAAAGGCCTTGACTCTTATCTAAGTCCTACTCGGCAATAATGAAAACATCCCTTTGTTATCAACACTCGTTTCAGCAAAACTCCAAAACACAGCCCCATATGAAGAAAATGGGGCTATGAAGAAAATAAACTCTGTGCCAGCCGAAACCAGCACAGTGGCACTCAAGCCTCCTGTTTAATTGGACCCCTTTATCCTTCATGGCTTTCTGTTTGGCTCCTGAGGAATCAGATTGTTTAGTGTTCGATTTTCCTTTGCTTCTTTTTATTCAGTACACAAAGCAGATATCTGAAATTCTGCTCTCTGAATACACATGAATATCCAAGGGGACAGTGATGGCAGGATTACAGACTGTTCCCTTCCTGCAGGCAGTTTCTACCAGTGCAAAAGTAATTGTGCAGCCCTGATTTCAGGGTAGCAGTTGGCATCAGCATTCCAAGGATGTTAATGTCACCACAAAGAGCGGGGTGATGGAGAATTAGAATTGAGACAAAGCAGTAATGGAAAGGATCAGTCCAGTGGCTGGGGTGGGTTTGTTTTGTGTTCTGTGGGATTTTTGGAGACTCCGAATTCTAGGTCTGGAGCCAGAACAAATCATTAATCAGTAGTGCTGTCACATGATAAATAAAAAAGTAAAAAAGTAGACTAACAGAACTTAATCTTAAACAGGGCTTGTGAGTCTCATAAGCAGAGTATTAAAATCCAACTCAAAATAAGATTATAGTTTGCTTTATCTTCCAGATTAAAAGCACCCGTACACATACATGTGCACACCTTCAGGCACGCTTAAAATACAGCAAGTGCCCAAGCTTTGATACCCACTTTGTCACAGCAGTGCCACTGAGGGCATGATCACCCCATTAAGTTACAGAAGAACGTCATGGAGCTTCCTTCTGTCTGTCCACTCTGCCCATCCTTCTAAATTAGGTGGCAAAATGTTATTTTTAATTGTTTTGCCCTTGGCAGATTTTCTTCCAATCTGTCAGTTCTTTCTTCATCTAAGAAAACATGACTCTAAAAGAGGGAGGGGATTTATTATTTTTAAAAACACCAAAACTCTGTCTAGCATGAACAAATTGCTGGTTCTGTGAAATGCAGCACATTGCACACACTGCCTTTTTGTTATTTCCCATAGCATCTAGATAAAACTGCAAAGTGGATGAATAGCTTTCTTCTCCCTGCCACATATATATACGTACATTAACTGGAAGTCTATTAGGATATTTGCCATGGTTCTCTGGCTGCCAGGATCTTAAGAACCACAGAAATAGTACATGGTTCTTTGGGGTCCCAAATTGCTCTTTAAATTGGATCTACCTGAATCTTTATTCTGTAATTGAAAATTCTCTTTTGGACTTGGTTCAGTAGCATCCAGAGGTACTGAGGCGAGTAAAAGGTTGTGCTGGATTGGGAGCAGTCAGCACGGTGACAGCAGCAGGGGTGATGAACTTATTTTTGTGAGAGAATGAGAGTCTGCTATGCTTCTAGTCACAGACTGCTTTTGCCAGCTGCTTTTTGTGCTTTATCTTTCAAGCTGACGTTTCGCAGGAGATAAGAGGTATTATATATATATCCACATGAGAGGGAAACAAAATCAAGTCAGGAAGATACAGACCCTTTAGAACAGATTAGAGATCGGAAGGGCACAAAATAGGTACAGATGCCATCTCTGGAGGAAGTGATTAGATTTGAGAGGGATGAGAGAGGTAATGCCTACATCTCCAGATCTTGCTGCTGCACTGCTAGGTGGCAGAGAAGCCTTATTTTGTCTTGCCCTGTGGTGCTGGCACAACTCAAAACCCATCTCAACTATCACAGCAGGTGTGTGAGGGACTTCCCCCATGCACAGGGAAGCAGGCACAGCCACCCTTTGCCCATAGTTTGGCTGTCCCAGCTCTCAGGTGTAACTTCCAGCTGGGGTGTAGAAGAGGCCTTGGTTTTGTGCTGTGGCATCACAGGTCATTGTCAGGGGCAGGCAGCTTGAAAGGCAGGCCAGGGAGCTTGCCTATGTCTCTTCTTTTAGCACAGTGTTTCATTAGTCCCCCTGGCATCTCCAGTAGATCCTGGAAGAAATCTCAAGACATCAGAGGCAAGAGAGATCTGAAAGATGGGAGGGAAAGGCTTCCCTTTCCCTGGCATGTTCCTGAAATTATTGAACAACAGGAACACTCTTGCTGTACATGGAAGACTGTCAACTAGCATTGCTGGAACGTGAAACTCTTTTGTAACACAGAAAGGCTGCAGCAGGATTTGACTTAAGTGTAATGAAATGTTTACAACATTTCTATCTGGTATAAAATCGGTAGCGTCACAGAAGTGTCAGCTCAGCTTTTTCATCAGTGATCACAACAGGAAGGCAAATGTTAGGAAGTAGGAGGGAAACAGGAAACAAAACAGGCAATATCACTGTGCTACTGTACAGGTCCATGGTGTTCCTACAGCTTGTGCATGGTGCACAGACCTGGTCCATGCATCGCAAAAGGGCAATGGCAGAACTGGGAGACATCTGGGGAGGCCGGAAGGAATAGTGGGGCTGCAGAACCATTCTCCTCAGGCTGCAGGCAAGGTGATGGGAGGGAAGGGAAGCATGATATAGGTCTATAAGCCCATGAATGGCATGGCAAAGGGATGGTAGTTGTTACTGCCTTTTCCACTGGGTACCAAGCTTAGGTAGTGGGTCAAAGGCATCAAACAACAGAAAACTCTTGCTGTGATCAAGAGTTGTGGACCTTGTTGCCACTGAGTGCTGTTTATATGGGTTCAGCAGGATGTTGGAGAGGTTAATCGTGAAGAAATCTATTAACTCCATCCATTAACATCATTAACTCAGCACACAAGAGCCATTTATGAAGACTCTGGTTCAGAAAGTGGAGAAGCTGGGTATGTACTTGTTCTGTTCCCCTGCACTTCCTCATTTGTCTCTTTTTGGCTGCTGCAGGTGCAGGTGAATCTCTGAACTCTCCCAGCACAGCTTCATGGTTCTCGAGACTTCCAGGACAAAGTGTAGGATCTGTCTTTTCATGGTGTAACCATTGGAAATCTCTCCATGAAACTGGGGGGGATGGAGGAAGGAGACTAAGCTAGATGTTGAGGTTATGCCATTTACAAAGTGCTCTAATACCACAATGATGAATGCCATATAACTGTCAGGATAGGTAGCTCTGCTATCGGGTCCCTTGCAAGTGACCTGTTTGACTGCTGCAAGGAGCTAGTAAAAGGGCAGCTATTAGGGAGTTCAGTATAAACCAGAGCCCAAAGCAGTCTTACATCAAAGTGTTATATTACAGAGGTTGTCACTGTAGTTGTAATTGGAGAAAATTCGCCGTGACTTATTCTCCAGGCAAACACATTAACTTGCAGTTGAACAAATTTCTTTGTCCGTAATTTGGTTTAACACATGATAGAAACCGCAGATTAAAACACAATTTACCAAATTGCTATATCTTATATTTTTGAACAGATTGGAACACGTGCCCATGCGAAAGTAGGGATGGGCTGCAGGGGAAACAGGCACAACTCTGCAGTACCGTATAGCTGTAGTTTTGCAGAAGGAGAGGAGGACGAGAAGCTTCAGAGAGTCTCTTGCGAGGTTGTCAAGGTTACAGGTGTTGTTGCTTCTTTAGGTGAGTGGCTTGGGCATTCACTGCTGATAATTGGGATCGGCTGTTTTCTTCCAAGATAACAAAATTTACATTTTAATTAGATGGTTGTATTTATCAACACTGAAGCATAAAATATAAGTCATTGGAAGCTTTTCACAGGACCACTGTAAAGACTTGGAAAAAAATTACAATAGCAGCATTTACCCCAATAAGACTTTTAAACTTTTTTAGTTTTGAAGCATTTAAGAAGCAAGAACCTCGTTAAAAACTCTCAATTAATTAACCGCCAAATATGCCTTCCAAGTTCCTTAGATCCCAGTATAAATGTTGCTTTTGGAAGCTAGTATTCACCATTTTGGATGCAGGGAGGCTGAGAGCTGCGTGCCAATCTGGTTTTCAGTGTGAGAACTGAGGATTTGCACTGAACTCGCTGCTTCAAGATATCACTGAGAAGGCAGCAACTGTGCCTTAGCCCTAGGAAAGAAATCTCTGCAAATACCAGCATGGTGTGGCTCAAGCAGAGTCTGACAGCACCAGTATATACTTTAGGAAAACAAAATGATGTCATGGTAGATTTCAGGCTGTGCTCAGAATTGGTACAACATGTCATATTGAATTTTCTGCCAGATTTAAGACTGATATGGCAAGATCTTAATCTGCTGTGAAGATTTGCAGCACCGCTGACTCCTTAGAGCTATCTAAGTGTATACGGTTGGGGATGAGGCCCAGGAGGAGGTTTCTACTAGAGATCAAAGAAGCTCAAACATGCCACTGCTGCACCGAATGAGTACTGGGTGCTGAAGTTGGGCAGAGCAGGGGTGCTACCAAGAAGGAGGTCAGAAAGCAGCCTGCTTTATAGACCAAGGAGAAGAAATTCACTCTTCACTGTTTCTGCAACAGCAACATCTAGTCAGAAACCAAATCACAGCTTTGGAGTTGGAACAACCCTGAATTACTTGGAAATGCTTTTCATGTGCTAAATCAGGTAACTTTGCAAACTTTTTTAAAACCCACAAAATGTTTCGCCCTTTGTGATGGGAAGCTGCAAATCTTGCTAAATCAATATAAACTGCTCAGTTTTAACTAACACAGTAGTTTCAGCAAATGCCATGCCTTCAGGGCAGCTTATCCACTTTGAATGTGGAGGAGACACGTGCTTCTGCCTCCCCTCGCTAAGGGAGACCATCAGCCTTTGCGCTCCCACTCTGCCTCCTTGCCCCACTGTCTGCTTAAAATCCTTGATTCCCCAGTTTCCCCACTGTCTTTTTAGGCAGACAGAGCCTAAATGCTTCACCAGTACCACCTGTCTGACTGGCAGGGCCTGGGGAAAGGCTGCTGGAGGTGCAACCAGGGCAGCCCCACACCTACAGTCCCACCGCTGCCACCCCATGTGTCCCCCATCTGGTCCAGATCTGCAATCTGGTCTCCTCTAGTCCAGTTCTAGGTGTCTGGTTTCCATGACTACTCTTCAGAGGAAAAAGAAAGGGATGATCATTGCTTACTTGGTAGGAAGGGAGTCACAGGACACCAAGAGCCAGGACTACCTCATAGAACTTCCAAATTAGATGAGGTTTGGGGCAATGGTCAGGGATTTTTTTTCTTTAGAAGTTGTCTGAGGATTTGGAGAAATAATAAAGGAGAGCTGTGGAATTATTTTCCTGTAATAAATACAGAATTACAGACCTACTGGCACCTAGGTCTGTAGTGTTGCTGTAATATAGTCAGTTCAACCTTTTCATTGATGACCTTTTCTGTAACATTAACAGCAATATTGATCGTGTGCAATATTGAAAGGAAAAAAATGAGGCAAGGATGCCAGTTGACTGTTACCAGTCTAAGTACTATATAGGATTTGCAGTTACAGTAATGATGGGTGCAAATGCAGAACCAGAAAATAGGCAATTTTCTGTAGAAAAGTTGCACGATACTAAGAAAAATACCTCTTGCTCAATAATATGCTTTGTTGCTGTCATTTATTTTAGCAGGGTTCCTTTCCCAAGTAGATGGTTACTGCTCTTCTGTAGGTTTACCAATGCCATGCCTTTCTCCTGTACTAAACAATTTAACAATTTAGGGCTAACTTGTATCTTTAGTTTTCCAGTGTAAGGACTTGTGTCAGGACTTCAACGACCAGCTTGGCATTAAGGTGCTGCTAATTGTGAATGAAGGCATTTACATTCTGAATCCTAGTGAATTATATTACTTATGTTGTCCTGTTTTTGCTTCATTCCCTGGTTTCATTCCTTGGTTTTATAATCAAGTATACCCTCTAACATTTACTTTCCCAGAAGGAAATAAATCCTGCACAAGGGATTGGCATCACTTTTGTTCTTCTTGTGCCTTTTACATTGTGTTTAAATTTCAAGTGGTCTTGTAGGTTTCATACAAATTCTCTATGGAAAGAAGATTCTACTGTTAATATTTTAACTCTTTGTAATATTTAGCTTTGTAAATCATAGGGCTATTACAGACCAGCATGCACAACATGCAAGTATCGTTACATAATGTATGGTGAACCCATTCCAGGATTAAAATTTATTAGGTGCAAGAAGAATACTGTATTTAACTGAGCCGTAATTAGAATTACATAGATTAGAGTTGCAATCTTTTAAAGTTCCACCAAGGACAGTATAGTAAATAACACTGCTTTATCTCAGCTGAAAGCTAGGGCACCTTTCAGGGTGAGGTGGGACCCAGGAGCAGATCTCCCACCCCAAAGACCCCTTCCTGGCTTGTCCAACCTAGTGGTACTTTGCATGGACAGACTGAGAGGGGCTGCAAATACAAACATACCACAGGAACATTGTTTATAAAGGAGGTACCTTTGCATGAGATATGCTGTATTTTGCTATCTGTTCTGCACCCAAAGCCTTGAATGGGCCAGAAGCCACCCAAAACTAGGGAAGAAGCCATATGTTAGAGATCTTTGTCAACAGTCAGTCCTGAAATAAAACACTGGCTTAAATATTTGGAGGATTAATGGGTATGATTAGGTGAAGTACACTTCTGCAAGTCTTGCAAGTCTCTTCTTCCCTGTTTGTTGAGGAAAGCCCTTTCATTTGGCAACTAATTCTCAGGCTGCAGTGTCAGTACGCAAACACGTAACCTGATCCAAAGAGATAACTGTTCAAGTTGATTTGTAAACTATTTGGGTTGTGTTTTAAAATGTGCAGCATGCACATTCCTCTCATTTTCAGAGGAAGCACTTAATACATACTTTGCCTTAGAAGAAGAAACCACAGTTTGGCATAAGTCTTATAGTAGACACCTGGCAATATAAGACTGAACCTCAGCTGTGATGATTTATTTACTTGCCTATTTGCCATACGACAATAGGCTGGCAGTTGATAAGCATTTTGCACATCCATATTTTTTCAAGAGTTTCAGCTGCATCCAATCAATATGTGCTGGTCCCTACTGCACACCCCTCCCTGGTGGATGGTGGTACTGAGCTGCTGTTGAGTGGCCAGGCTCTGCCTGAGCAGCTTTTGTGTGTGCTTAGTGAATGGGAGGAACGAGTTCCTCTGAGGACATGAAAAGGATGTAAGTATGTAAAGGAAATGTATGTAAGTATGTAAAGGAAATGATTGGTAGGGTTTAGTGCTGCTTTACAAGCGCACATGGATTTTCAAGGCAGAAATAGACTTCTTTTGTAACAGAACTGTAGGTAATGCAGCACTTGCAGCCTTCTGCGGCAGAGAGATGTGAGGATGTCACCTTCTGAAAGAACTAGATTTGTCTTGTGAACATTGTGCTGGTGGGTCGTTCTCCTGCCTGTTCCTCGGAAATTAAATTATTTCAGAGTACTATGAAGGGGTGTTTCTAGACTCACTAACTTACATAAGATGAATATTTCATTTTAAACAGGGAAAGTGTCTTCATTCAGAAGAGTCTGGAGCTATTCCGTTCTGCTGGGAAAGGACTTCTTTTTGCGTGAAAATTAATAGCTGGCTTTTTCTCTGGCTTAAATCTGTATTCATCTGTGTCGTCAGTTTGTGCCCAGGGCTCTGTCACGGTTGTGTGTTTCACAGAAGGACTTTTTTGCACCCTCCCCTGTGGAGGGCAGGACAGCCCATACTAATAATCAGAGCCCAGGGTCCTTGTTCTCTTTGTACACGATACTCGCCTTTGATTCTTGTGTCCAGTGTCACTCACTCTGGTAGATTTTCCATCCTCCAGACTAAAACTGAACTGTGCTGGATTACAGGCTGCTGTGGGCATCACATAATAAACTCTTTCCTTTTTTTAGGCCCGAACTGCTTTGCAGAAACCCTTGTCATTCCAGCAGGCCGGGAGGTGAAAACTGATGAATGCACTATATGTCACTGTACTTACGAAGAAGGCACTTGGAGAATTGAACGACAAGCGATGTGCACTAGACATGAATGCAAACAAATATAGGAAATCTACAAATATAAGTACTCTTTGTGGTTTTTATAAACTATCTCACAGCAGTGAGCACCACAGATGACCCAGGGAAATCCGAATGAGAAGATTCTGGTGAGGAGCAAAGAATGAAATACTGATATTTTGTTTTTCAAAGTACCATAATACTGCAAGGCAAAGAAGTGCATATATTTCAAACGTTTGGACATAAGAATACCTGTCTTAATAAATGTGTTATTTTCACAGTGAGTACACTAAAATACACTCTATAAGATATTCTATGTATTTCTATAATGCCATTATAGAGCTTAAAAATAAATGTTTTATATAGACAATACAGATTAAAGTATTGTATCATTGCCTGTCCTGTTGTGCACCACGGCTAAAACATGACATTTCTGTTCTAGTTTCATCATACGAGGATTTTCTTGGGAGCTTTTTGGTTTGATTTGGATTTTGGATTTGGATTTTCCCTTCAGTTTAGTTGGCATGAGAGACAGCATATGACTAAACTTTGATGTTCTTGCTTTTGAAAAAAATTGATTAGAATATGCTTTCAGACAACATGCTGTCATTTATGAATATTGCTCTAATGTAGAAGTGAGTCAGTTCCTTCTCTCAGTTTCACGGATGCTTATTTACTGGTCTGCAGCTGAGATAACTTGGAGTGGTGGGTAATAGGAAACTAGTCTCTCAAAATCAATTGCAGTATTCAGCTCAGATGTAACATTATAGCACGACAAATTCCTCTGTGTCGTAAACGCTATCGCATCACCCAGCAGGTGGAAGTGATGGTAAGTAACCACGCATCATCATTAATGTAAACATACTGGATGTGGAGAAGGACGGCTTGGAAGGGCTGGAGCAGCCACCCAAGACTTCACTGATGTGGCTCTATGCTGCGAATCTGTGGGCAGGGGAGCTGGTTAGCTGTGCCATCTCCCAAACCACTGGTTCAACTTTTTGGTTCTTTCTGGTAGTTTGTATGGGCTCTGTGACAAAGTGTCTTAATGAGAAAGGGTCTGAGCCAACTGTTTGAATCTGTCAAAGGATTTCTATCATAGAAGGTGACCTTCACTACATGTGAGGTGAATCGCATCTCCGTGCTTCAGCCATCAACAGTCTTTGCCTAGATTCATGTTGGTTTTAGTTTACTTTGTCAGCAACTCTTGCATTAAATCTGCTTTGAATACCTGTTAAGACAACAGCTCAAAAAAGTAGTTTAAACATGGGCTTACCTTTAAGCTTTTGCAGAGGGAAGACTCAATGAATCGGTATCTAAAACCAGAAGAATATTGCTTAAATCCCCAACCACTCTTTGCTACTTATTCCCATGATGTAACTTGGTTACCAGATTTGCATCCATTCAAAGAGTGAAAGTACTTCTGACGACTGTGGGATTTTTGCGAGTGACTTCAGTGGATCACAGTTATCACCTCACACCCGTATTTTGAGCATTTGTCTGTCACTGGAAGTTGTCTTCCTCAGTGATGGTACAGAAGACAAGAAGAGTGACAGAATCAGAAATTAAGAAGCTGTCTCTTGCACAGACAGCCCAGTGGCAAAGTCATTTATTTTATTAGTCAAGTCACAAAAAGAGAAGACAGAAGGACAGAGGAAAAGACCATTTATTAGATTTAAATAGGTTTAAATCACGCAAAAATCAAGTAAGTAATAACTCCCTGAAGTGGATGTGCACATATATAAACATTGTACTAGAAGTATTGTACTATACCTGGGATGTCACTCAGTCTGCTGGTGGCAGTGGAGGGTGACACAGAGGATGGATATTTTGTTTTCTTGGAAGACGGAAGGAAGTGTTTCATACCACATTTGTACCTAGACTGTAAGTATATTTACAGATAAAAACCGTAAATGTTTCCTTTGGTATTTTATAAAAATAATACCTTTTTCATTGTATGCCTCTCATTAACACAGTGAGATGATGCTTATTTGGGAGTAAAGGAGCTATGATTTGGCTAAAAATTGTATTAAGTATACCTATCTAATTCATAAGACTCAGTAGTCACATAACGGAACGCTAGCTCCTACATCAGCAGGACCCATGTCTCAGGGCTTATGTAGGTATCTGCTTACTGAAATCAGGTATCTGCACAGTCTTAGAAAGTGCCAAGAGTGACAGTGGTCTTCTACATGTATCTCCCTGAGATAGCAAAACCAGCCCCATAGAAAGCAGCTGTGTGACACAAGAGCAGAGAGTGGACTTGCAACTCACTGAGGGACTGCCTTTCAAATAGGCTGGTTGGTGTCTCTTTAGGAGTCACGTGTGTTTTCAGTGAAATTAGGCGAGATGCAGAATTGTGTATCTTTCAGTGTGTGGCCATGATGCTTAAGTTTGTTGAAATCTCACCTTGGTTGAGTTCCACTTTGTGTCTCCTTCATTGAAGGCTCTCGTTAAGTTTTATCCTTTGATAAAAGGATATTGAGTTTGAGTTTCTGTTCTTTTTGGAAGTTCTGCCTTTATTGAAGTAGCGAGTACAAAGTTCAAGGATATTTTAGTGTGTATTTCCAGTGTAGCTTTAAAAAACATTTTCTACTGGACATTTTCTCTAGAAGTTTTTCTAGAATGTAACTCCATCCCAGCCATACCCAGTGGACAGCAATTCTGTCATCAACCCCAGCACAGAGGCAAACTCAAAAAGTGACAGCACCAAGGCAGCATGATGAGATGAGATTTGCAGCCTGCTGCATAATGTCACTTCATGTAGACAAAGGGTTAAAACAGAAAGCATATTTTCTCTTCATAGGAGGGGAAAATTAAAATGTGAAAATTAAATTATTAAAGGTTAAAAATTAGGCAATATGGAATGCAATATTTGACCATTCACATTTAAACTAATTTAATACATAAGCAAAAAAGCCAGAACTGCGGTGGTGGACACATGCATTTGTCTAAATGTTACGATTTGGTCATGTAATATACCTGTTTACATGTAACCTTAAAAAATAAGAGAAAAGGCATCTGCATCATTTCCAGTGACTCGGACTCCAGATGATCTTGGCTTCCTGACTGAAGTCTAGTTACTCGGCCAGTTTTCCGTCAGTGCAAGCAGTGTGATGCATCCTGCATACAAGGAGTTCTTCAGCTTTGCAGGTGGGTTGTGTTTACCAGACACACTGATCACTCATGAATAATTTTGTCTTTGAAGGTCTGTTCCTTGGTTAATGAATATTCTTTTAAGATGTTCTTATGTAGCTGCATTGGCATGAATATAAGGTTTCTGCTTGTACTTCACTTGCTTCTGCTTATTTCCCAGTTGAAATCAAGACAAATTTATTCTTGGGTTCACCTCATCCATTTTTGTATGAGTGCACTATACACGAGTTTGGCTGCAAACCTGTAGGTGCCTGAAGAGATAATACTCTAGACCATTTCAGGTAATTATAGAATTGAACCGTTAGTGTGCAATAGGATTCTTTCTACGACTTATTTAAAACACAGAAATGGAAGTGCTTGTATTGGCATAAATACTAATACAAGATTTCAAAGGGAAAAAAGCAAAGATAATAGATACAAGATAGAGAGCTAAGCATTATGATAGGAATATTCAAAGAAAGAAAAACATAGCTATAGTATCATAAGTATCATAGGGAATTTTTCAAACAATATTAAAAGAAAAGTAAATTAGAAATTTATTTGGACACAAATTGAAATACTGGAAGTTCTAGTTGGAGATTAAATAAACTCAACATACAGTAAAGGTGCTTGAGTACCGCAAGGTGTTTCCTAGAGATGTCACGGAGTGTCCCTTCTTGAGGGTGTTCAAAACCCAACTGGACACGGCCCTGAGCAGCCTGCTGTAGCCAAACCTGCATTCAGCAAGATACTGCACTAGCTGATCTCCAGAGGTGTAAAACTGAAAGCCACATTTAAGTGACATTGAATAAGGTCTTCAATACAAGAAAGAAAGAAAAAGGTATAACGGAAGGCTTCCTCACTTTCGAAAACAATCTCTTCTGTTTTCATACTATTTAATGTAAATGATACTGCCATGATTGTAAAGTATTTTATGTTATTTTTGATGATAACTTTAAACTATGATAGCTCCATAATATATAGGATGGTTTGAAAAGCACACATTTAAGAATCTAATGCAATCCAACTAAATGCTCCATTTATTCCCTGTATTAGGCAGTGAATTTTTTTCACAGCCCACGTTACTATGGTTTTTTTGGCTGTAATACGCCTTCTGGCCTGTATTCCTGTTGCATCAGAAACTAAACACAAACTGAGGAGACAGCACTGAACTGAACATCACAGACTATTTTTTCTGGCTATCCAAGAATTCAAATTTTTCATTGTTTTTTGATAAAAGTGGTGCTTCAGAAAGTTTATAACCAGTTCGGTGTTGAGAAAACAACCACTTCTTCCCAGATTACTCTTTCGTTTTAAAAAATAACTGTGTTCAACTACACTGAAAATGTACATTTTCAGTGTTTTGAAATGTCACATTAAACAACTCACAGTTCAGAGAAAAAATAAACACAACCTAGTATGTCTTTCCAATTGCTCATATATATTATGCATCTCATCCATTGTATATGCTTTTAAAGCAAATACAGCAAAGTTCCAAACTTGTATGTCAATTATCAGTTACAGAGAAGTCAAAACACTCTTGAGGCAGTGTGGAAATACTGATAGGGACTATTTATTAATCAGTAATAGGAAAACACTAACATAATTGGCAGCACAAAACCTGATGTTTAGAAACAATCACCTCGCAATTTACCAGAAATATTTGTTACGTTGTTCATATTAGGTTTATTTGGGCTACTAGCTAATAGTAATGCTATTGCTATAACATTTAACAGTTTTCTGCTTTTAAAAAGATCATTACTTTTATGAAATATACCACATAAAGCTATTGTTGGAGAGAACAGGCATACTATAGTAATGGATTAGCAAATTAGTCTGGCTGGAATATGTATAATTTATCCATTGTAAACTTTGACTTTGCCACTTATATTCGTCAGTAATCTTGGCAATTTAGTGGAACTCTAGAAGTTAGCCTGCTGCATATTTCTTTGGCAAAAAGGGAAATTGTCACATATAACACTAAGCAGCCCAGTTTCAGCAAGATCCAGAGCACTGCTGCAGATCTTGAACAAGCTGCAGGGCTACCTGTAAAACTGGAGTGCCAAGTGTTTCTGAGTTCACAGATTTTATCTTGTGGCAAAGAGGTGAATTTATGAAAAATAGTGAAAATAGGGATGCAATTATCAGTTCATATAAAATGTGGAAAAATAGCAGACATAGTAGATGGAACATGAGGAAATGAAAGCAAGTTTAATTTTTTTTTGACTAAATAAACAAAACTTTTTTGCATGGTTTTATAAACAAGTAAATTCCTTTCTTCTGGCTCCAACCATAAAAGACAGTAGACCTAAAATATTATAGGTTTAAGAAATGTATATTTGTGTATGTACAGCATATATGCATTGACAAATGAGAATTCTTGGTGAAGCGAGCATAAAACATGAGTAATTTAGAAGCTCAGATTCGTAGTGTTATCTGAGATCAGGATTTATTCTACAGAATGCACCTGCAGTCAAGCATTTGTACTTGACCACAGTCAGTGAATGAGGGAAAACATTCACAAATACTTTTGTAAAGAAAACCTCTGTAACCACTTACTTCATGTTTTCCAGTGAGTCTTAAAGAGACTGCAAACTTTGTGAATTAAAGTGAGTTTCACCTATCAGGAGAACCAGGAGAACCAAAAAACATTATTTCTGTACTCTGCTAAAATCCATAAATGTCTGCACGAAGAAGGTCAATAGCATAGTGTGTCTAACACCCCAGCAAAAACTACATCAGCTTAATTATTCTCCCTCAAAGAACAGATAAAATTCTACAAATACCTTTAAGTGATGGTCTGCCAACCAGACCTTTCTGTTTCTGATGTGCAACAGAAAATTAAATATATAAAAATATCAAAATGCTATTTAATGTATATTGCTATAGCCTTAAAAAGCTGCCTTCATTTCAGAGGGTAATTATTAAATTAAGTTGTTATCCGTACTGTAGAAAATTCCATATCCTTTCATTACCTGGTATAGTGGGTTTTTTATCAAAAACAAACTATATTTTTGCAAAGGCAGTACAGCATACCTTGTTCTCTCTTTAGTTATTAATAACTTAATTTAGTGCTGTTTTGAGTGGGAGATAATGAAGATGTGTGGACCTGCAGTGCTTCAGTATAATGTAAAGACCCTTCCCATTTGTGGTCTGTTCACTATTAATTATAACATGAAAATAAGGAATAGGTAGCCATTAGTCATTCTGTGGATTACAGTTAAATTCCTTGACTGCTAAACATTTCTAACATGTTCTTTCCCAGCTATTTATTTTCAAAGGTCATTTGATAAAAATAGCTATTTTATATATTCTGCTAGTTATACTGTTTCTAGTAATGTTTGAGCAATAAACAGTGTCACTGCAGAAAACTAATAATGCTTGTTATCCATTTTTTTTCAAATAAGTTTGGTGCTTCAGGCTCTGTCACTTAAAGTGTATATTAGTTGGATGCTTACAGTACAGTACCTATAGATAATGCATCATATTTAAAAATTACTTCTTAGAAGTCGCACAGTATACAGTTCCTGAAGACAGGTATTTAAACATGTAGTCTGATATGCTTGAAAAAAACACCTGCAAACCCAATTTTCCAGATACAGCAAGCTAAAAATGGCCTTCACACCTAGCTCATTATTTTACACAAGCTAGATTGGAAAAAGAGCTAAGTGGAAAAAGAGTATAAACTCTGTAATGTTTATTTAAAACTTAACAATTTTCATTGGGTATGCTCTGCAGATGCAAATCAAATAGGATTCTGTTAAGGAATACAAACTTAAATAAGGTTATTAGTGAATGACAATGACAAGGAATGTGTTCAGCCAACCACTAGTAATTCTTGACAGTCTTACAAAAACAAAGAAAATGAGTGCCATAAAAAGTACTGTGGTATTTTAAATTGCTGTTTGTTTTCTTCAGGCAAGAGCAAAACATGGTGTCTTTTAAAAGTGGAACAGATAACTGACCCAAGTGGAATTTTACATTTTTGGGGAAGATGTTACTGAGCGGTCAGTAGTTATAATTGACCTCGAAAGAAACTTCTTAGGATGTTTTTGCATTTGAGGCTACATTGCAACATTCATGACTTCCCAGTGCTGGATGTACACAGTAAGTTGTTCACTAATCCTCTTTACCAACAACTGAATGGACAAGTAGATGAAAACTACTATATAGACAGGCTTCTTACACCAGTCCACATCAAGAGGAGCTGAGGTCTATCAATGAAGAACTAAGCATGCTAAGTATTTTTTTTTATTATTATCTTCTTGTGATTTAAATAGTTGTCTCTACTGCTATTAACCTAATATATATTATAAAGATCTTAAAAATGAAGTAGTCCTAAGTGGTATGACCTAAAACATTTTACCAATATGCTGATGAGTCATTGTTTCTTAAAAACAAATGTATTCTATTGATGTAACCAAAACAAACTGTAAACATTTTAAAAATATTTATTAATATTAACATGTTAAAATACATAAGAGCTATTGCAAGAGTCCTATGCCTCAGCCATTAGCACTTCGTTGCTCCATATATCAAACTGGTGTCGCACGGAAGACAGTGAATTCCATTACTGGGATTGTATGATCCTGGGCTGCATGCAACTATAGACACACAGAGAAAAAAAAGGAAACCAAAACAAAACAAGGAAAAAATGTGGAATTTAAGTAATATTAATGAAAAATAATTTTTTTTAAAATGTTTAGACTGCATCTTTATCTGTCTGAAAAAAGATCAGATTTTTTTCAGCATTCAGCTAGTTGATGATGAAAGAATGTCTGTTAATTACATTTTAATATGGCCTATATCCAATAATGTTTTTAATAAACTGCTACACTTGCTTGTATAAGCAATACAAGACAAAAATCTAAGCTCTGGTAATTATTAAAAAGTAGTGCAAAAGTAATATATAAAACTGGAAATCAGTGCATGATGCAGAGCAAGTGTTCTTAACGAAAGATCTTTTTCATATTGGATCATATGCCATTTGATGAAGTCTGCACAGTCACCTGCAGAAAGACTTCATCACAAAAGACTAATCAGCATTATTTTTCTGCCATTTCTTGGCAGAAAAAAAGCAGAGTTTGAGCTATTTGGTTGTGACTATCATGAATCATATTTTGATTTGGCAATGGTAGCCTTTCTTTAGGATAGCTCTTTAATTAACAGTATTAGTATTCAGTATGCAAAAGTAATAAAGACCAACCTTCCTTTTGCAGTTGGCATTTACCTGGTTATTGGGTTTTGCCTGGCTTAATGACTTTTTAGTCACTACTGCACAAACCTTCAGCAGGACTTTCACTATTTAGTTTGTTTTACCTTTGTTTGTTGAGGCTGGCAGGTTTCACTTGATCCCCAGTGGCTGTTATTAGCTTGTCTAGCATATTTTGCCACTGTTATTGACTGACGAGGGGTTTAGAGGTCTTATGAAATATAAGGAGTCCTCTACAGATGACATCAAAACCTTGCCTTTTTTGTACAGTAGCACAGGAAGACCAAGATGGTTTTATGGCAAAGAGAAAGCTTTACAAATACGTGTAACTAAAGGCATTTTCCAACCTTTCTGTCTGGAAAATTTATGTACCAGAGGAATAATTCTACTCTTTTTATCCAAGGTTATGGGCACAATTCTAATCAATCCTTCAGAACTGTCAGTTTATTTAATCGGAGCAAGGTAGACATCTCTTAGAATGAGCTAAAATGTGTATTTCTCAGAAGTCCCGTCTGTTCACTATCTAGCAGAAAGCGTGAAAAGGAGAAAGGACTCTGAAGTAGGGACCTGCAGCTTATTTAGCCAGCTGCTGGGAAGTGTCTTTAACTGGCAAACTTCACTTTTCAATCTTTTCACTAATGGAAAACTCCTATTGTTATACCTTCCGTTTGAAAGTATAAACATCACAGCAAAATATTCTATCTTAAGAAAGTATTTGAAGTACCTGACATTTCACACCTCAGAAACTGAAATGCACACATCTTAATCTGTTCCTTTATCATATAAGCTAACTAACATTTTGCACTCTTCTGATTTTTAGGAGTATTTCAGTGTTTTCTTGAATTATGTATTTACTTTTGAACTTTCAAGCTACTATGTTTCAGTAATATAAATAATCAACATACTGTGAGAAAGAACTGAAGAAAACCAAATTAGAACTGACTATTCAGTATCTAGTCTACTAAAAATACCACAGAAATGAAGCTCTGCATAGTAATAATACATAAAACTAGTATGGGGTCTCCAGAGAAGCCCTAAGAAAAATATGACGTTTAGTACTGTATTAAACTCACAGCTGCATCTGATTTAAAAAAAAAAAAAAAAAAAAATCCAACCTAAACGCCAAAAAAAGTAGATTTATAAAAGCAGAAAAAGCGTATTTCGAAATTTTTACAACATGAAAGTGACTCAGTTGCCTATTTTAAGTAAAATATAGCTGTTACCAAAATATTTAACTATCCTAGACTAAGGTGCTTTATTTAACATAAACCAGGGCTTTAAAAGCAGAATAATTTCTAAGATGTTTTTACTCATCAATTCTGTTTATTCAAGAATGCATGAGTATTACTGAGCAGAAACTCCCTCTCTTCAAGTCATTGCCCCTATAAAATCCCTTAGTAAAGGTTTTTCTGCTGGAGATTCACCTGGTACCCGATCACCAAAATTTTGGTATGTTTTACCACTAATGTTTTCTGCCAGAAAAGATTTATCTAAAGTTAGATACATCACATGGTGATGAATCAGGTTAACATTTTTAACTAACAAATTCAGAAAGAGATTTATACTAGAAAATGTGAGTAGAAGGTGAGACGATAGACTAATATTTAATACCATTTTAATATAAAATCAGAGGGGGGAAAAAGGAGGATATATGATACGAAAGAACGTGAGACTGAAGCGTGGTGAAGGAAATGAAGTTCTAATACAGGAGATCCAGATTGGTAGATGATGCAGTAAATGAAAGGGTTATGATGAGTACACAAATTCTGTGACGGCAGTGTGAAATAAATGATGCATTGTTTACAGAGCACTGCACAACATCATGGAGGGAACACCACATGGAACTAGATACTCTAAAAATAGTAGAAGAGAACAGGTGTAAATGAACATCCGGCTATTTTTCTATATGAGAAGTAAAAATACTGAATTATAAATCCTGCAGAGGATATGCAGTTTTTTTATTTCTCCATGTTCTTGGGCCTACTCCAGATCCTTTCCAGTTCTGTCACAGCCTTATCAAGACCTGAAGTCTAGAGACAATTGTGCTAATCAAAGCCGAATATACTTAAATTAGCAAACCCGAGTAACGTTGGTTTCCATGGTCCAAAACAGAACTGGCCCCTGAAAGGGTAACGCAGATGACAAGGTGAAGTTTGCAATGTATCTGCAGTCATATCTTATGACTTATTAGACTTCTATACTATGGTAAGATTGCATGAATGAACACAGAAACACTTGCAGGTAAGTGGGAAGTAATACAATTTGATGTTGTTTCATTATGAAGTTAAACGCTATTACTTTGAAAGCAACTTATATGGCAGCACACACAAACGTAATAAAGTACAGAAGACTACAATTAGAATGAAATTTTTAAAAGAGTACTGAATGAGGATTAAAAGCGAAATAAGAGTTGAAGAGAAATTGCTCAAGGGATTATGGCTGACCTTGCTCTTATGCAGACTTTACTAAATATTTCTAGTAAAAATATTATCAGAAAAAGTCCCAATGAATTTTCTTGACAACAACAAAACTGGGAGACGCTGTCAATAAGACAAGATTTAAATAGTCAGGAAGAAATAAAAGAATAAGAAAGGCCTGTGTATTTTTTAATTGAAGAGACTGGGAGCACAATAACTCGCAATGAAAAGGGGAAGCATGGTGCTGTTACATCATATGCAAGAGAGGTTCTTGGGACCAAAAGAAAAGTACTAATGATGTAAAAGGCACTCGAAACAGCTCACCAGAAATACCATGTTTAATTCTAGTCACCTCTGTGCAAGAAATTAAACTCACGATAGGGCATGTCAGAAATTATTTTGCTGAATGCAAACTCTTACAAAAGCACATAGAAAGTAGTTGACTTTTTCTGATTATAAAATAAGAGGAGAAAAAAAAATCCACTTAAGCTAAAGTGCATTCTCCTTATCAGGGCAAATAAGTACGAACCTTCCTTGAATTAACTTAGATTGAAAGCTTAATCTTCTAACTACAAAACAAGAGTAGCTAAAGAGACCAAAAGTCTCTAATAGGTCTAAAATGGACATTAAAACTGTTTAACTGGAATACAGGATCTAGTTCCTGCAGTTGCACTCTGCTGTACTTCCATGAAAATGTGTTTATCAAAATGTTTCTATGATTAAATGCCTGTTTTGGAAAAGGTTTCCCGACTGACAAAAGATACAGGGAAAATATTTTCTATTTAAGTAACAGATCTAGGGATTATAGTAGATCACAATTCTCCCATGTTAGCATGGACTCCTCAGAGCTACTGCATTAAGTGTGAGGCATTGAAAGGAAATGCAGAGAACCTGTAATGGTCAGTAATCAAGCTGAACAGAGGTCTATCAAACAACCATAAAGAATAAACTTGAGGTGGTTTAGTTCAATGAAGACAGTATCAGAAAAGGAAAATTGTCAACTTCTAGGATACACAAAAACTATTGCAAAGATAACAGAATTGTTTCCAGATTTACTAAGACATAAGAATTAACAGGTATAAACTACAAGTAAAATCACAAAAACATATTAGAAAAAAACTTTCCAATGGTGAGGATCTAAAGCACTGAGTTATACTTCCTTGAGAAACTATGTAGTCTATGTTCTGAGGTTTTAAAGATTATACAGGATATATCAATCGTGAATAATTGAAGTTTATATCTTGCCTTGAGATTGAATAGTAAGCAGAGGAACCTTTCAGTTTTACTGCCTGTGATATGGTGGTTGGGATTCTGGAAAAGGAAACAACTAATTTTACCAAGAGATAAGTAAGGAAAAGACTATGTTTGAGCATGCTGATAGAATGACATCCTCAACTATGGGAAGCGATAAGCAGTCAAGTTTCGGGGCTGACTGTTTCAGATCCTTTGGTACCTCAGATGTGAAAGTTTGCCCCTGTATTTGCCAAAAATCTGATCCCAGCTGATCAGGAATCAGATTCTTGGGCTGACACTGCTGTAGGGCTATGTGGTGTTTCTGTCTAGTTCAGGAGGTAAAGGAGCACAGCAGCTAAGAAAACAGCGTTATATTTTACCACATATGTTAAACAGCATCAGAGGTAAGATGAAAGTTGTGTTTTGAAGAAAAAAAATAACACAAATTATTTCAGAATAAAGTACAATAATCTGGGGAAAGACAAAAATCAAAACTACAGTCCATACAAAACAAATCATCCTAAAGAAGAAATTTGATTTTCATGTACCTTTCCTTGAAATCATGTGCAACAATATTCTGAACTACAGCGAATGTAATAAATTTCATATTTATATATATCCTTTTCAGATATTTGACACTTTTTGCTGACAGATGTGAACCAGCAAACTGGTGGTCTCCTGATGAAGACAACTAATTGGGAAAAAAAATCATGTATGGAAATATTTCGTAGGTCCTACAATTTTAGACCTGTCTCTATTTTCTTCCATATTCTTACTATTTCTTTTGAAAGTATAATTCATTCTGTAAACTTTCATTCAATATGTAATCTAGTGTTTTCTTTTACCATTTCTAGGTCTGTAGGAAATTATCTGTCAAAAGCATGACTACAGATATATTCTCTATGTGTCTGTCTTTCAATGTTCCTTTGAGACTTCAGGTTCAATATCTGGGAAACATACAATTAACCTTTTCTTGGGCCAAACGCAGTCTGGTAAAGCCACTCTTTAAAACACAGTCCACTCCTTAGCATCTAAAAACTTCAATATCCTTTGGATTAAAATAAGAATTGAGAAATATTACCAGAATTCAGTGTCTGTTCCCCACCCCAACCCCTTTATTTATTCTTCCAAATAGATCACAAATATTTACAAATTTAAATTTATTTTGCAAAACTATACAGACTGATCATTTTATTATTGTTACTTTACTCAGATCTAGAATGTAACATTTAAGTTTGTAACTAGATGCAAGCACTGCATTATTGTGCCCACTTCTATAAATTTAAGAACAAAACCAATTCTCTTGTCTGTCTCACCATAAAACAGCACTTGAAACATACCTTGTCCGATTGCAGACTTTCTAAGCTAACTCCAAAAACCTGACTGCTGTGTAGAGGTGTGAATTTAATCTGATTTATTTTAATTTAAATCAGTCCACAGAACTTGTGGGTTTGCCTTAAAATCTAAATCCACAAGGTCTAACTAAAATTCTACCCCAGTACTAACCTGATCTAGTACTGGTTACTTTGACAGACTTGACAGGATCACAGTCCAAAACAGTAAGGCATAACAATTTCATAAAGTTAAAAAGCAAAGTACTGAGTTCAATCAGAGTAAAAACTATTGTAACAGTATCTAATACTTTGTACAATAAATGAATTTTTCACTTACCACAACACTCTGGACAGTCTGGATGTAGTAAAGCATCGATTCCATACCCTGGATAACAGCGATCAACCCGTACCATTTGCAGAGTACCTTCAATGTAATATATTTCAGGCAACTGTTCAGAACTTTGCATGCCAGTTTCCACTTGCTGCTTAAAAAATCTCTCTATAAGGTGTTTTGCCTAAATTGAAACAAATATTTTTTTCAGAATCTTTGATGGAAAGAGCTCAGAATACAAGAAAAGACAAAAGAATGTGAGTATGAGTTAGGATTAAGATTTAAAAGATGAACCACTATATCTTTTGATTGTAGCTGAATAGAAACAATATGATATATCTGATATGCTTGGATACAGTGGCTTTTAGCTAGATAAATCTTGATCAATTACTGCCTTTGAAAATGTTCAGGATTATACAAATAAAGCTTTAAAAGTTTATCTATGGCAATTTTGCCTTCACTAGACATTATGTACCCCGATATCAAAGATTTGCACTTTTCCCATCTGTATAGGTACAGCTATTTAGGTCCACCTGTATTTCAGACATTATCTTCCATCTTTATTAGCTATTTCTGGTCAATAAAAAGGAAATGCCAAAGGCATCCTCCAGCCAGGTTCAATATGGGGACTATTATTATATTAATCAAATATAATCATAGAAGAGTCATTTTTTGAGTAAAAAAGATTTTACTCACAAAGATTTGCACAAATACAGTGCTAGATAGGAAATACATTTCTTTAACCAGCAGCACAATCATAGAAAATTTAGGATCAATTATAGAAATATTGGAATTCAACGGCACTCTATTCCACCTCATCTGGTCCATTTTCCTCACCAAGGAAATGTTTATTTTTTTAAATCCTTCGTTGTTTTTTTTTTTTCCCTGGACTTTTTGGACCATTTTTTATGAAATGTCTTACACTAGAATTTTAAAGATTTTAAGTCATAGTAGTTAAAATTAAAAATGTGACTTTTAACTAGCTAAAATATATAAAGTATGTACTTAAAACCAGACTTATCAGCAATCTGACAAAGTCTAACAGTAAAAAGAATCAATGCTTCGTATCCAGAAAGTGTTTCACTTGTATACAGGGATTAATTATATATAAAGGTAAAATAAAAAAGCAAGAAAAACACCTTTAATAGGCTTGCAAGGTTCAGTACACACACAAATTGGCAAAACCAAATATATTCATGATCTCTTGATTTGTTTCTCTTGTCTGTATGAAAGAGATGAACTTTGATCATGAGCTTTCCCCACAAATTTAGTTTTTTTTTAAGTGGCCAGGGTGGAAGCTGCTTAATGAGTGAACATTATTTTAGACTCACTCACCCTCCCACTGGAGTCCCAAAGCGTAATTTGCATACCTGCTATTTCTTAGTATACCTCCTGTACTTCTCCTCCACTTTTATCCTTTACCCTTTAAGAACCTCTGAATAACCTAGCAAGCAAGACTCTGGCTTCTGGTTCTCTGCTGTAAAAGCTAAATACCTGCAAGCAGCTAAAATTCTGCCAGATTAATAAAATCACTTTGAAGTGATGGAAAGGCACTCCCATTACAAAACAGTACATTTAATATTTATAAGATAGCACATGCACATTCACAGTTTTCGGATTGTCTTCCCACTTTTCATACTGTTAATATACTGTCTTTAATTTAGGCTGATAGTGTGACCTGCCTTATCCATAATGGCAAAAGAATATTAGCAATTTTAACTGATAACCAGTTTATATCCACTAAAACTTTTATATTGATTTAATAACTTACTGAAGAAAGTATGTTCATGTTTTATATTTTTATACTTTATGGTGAGAGTAGCTTATTATGTTAGTTGTCTTTTTATTTCTCCATATACTGTACCTTGTTTAGTCTATGAGGTGCATCACAAGCACCTTCCTGACATAATCTGTCTTCTCTGTTTAAGGAATCAACTGTAACAAAACACAATCTGTTTATAGAAGAACAAAGTCAATGAAATAACCTTTATTTATTTACTGGTTTAAGATTCTACTCAGTTCTGATGCAAATATTTAGGATTTTTTGTGGTGTTTTAGATGTCTAACTTGCAATGAAATTAAAAGAATCACAGTTTGTCCTCTTGCAGAAATTTCACGTCTATGTCTAATTTTCCGTACACTTAAATTTTTTATGGGAACTGTCATTTATTTGTAAATTCTAAGGGCGAGGAAATGTATAATTCCGGAATCTTCCCAGATTTATAAATATCTGAATCCTCTGAATCCTTTCAAAAGAAATAAGCTACTCCCTCTCTTAATTACCTGCCCGCTGTTGTGGATTTATCGTGACTCCAGTTTTCAGATAGCTATCCAGGAACCCTACCAGCTCAAGCTTCTGACTGCTTCTGCAATGGAATCAAGTTTTCTCTCACGAACAATCAATCAAGACAATATGTAGGGCTTTTAAAGATCTTCCCTGCTCCCACCCCTGCACAAACACACAAGTTCCTGAGCCTCACTGACTCAGCCCTTCACATTCTCATAGGAATACCTATGACACATGGAACCCAATGAAGACTTCAAGTTCAAACTGAAGAAAGCGTAGTTACATTTTAGTAATGCATTTCCATGGATTCCTTATCAACTTACTAGCACTGACATCTTATGGTGAAAGCCTGTGAAATAGGTAACTAAGCTGACAGACTGCTCTCCAAAACTGACATTAGAGTAAGCTGCCATATTAAGAATAAAATTTTCTGTTAACATGTGAATTTAACTCCTTATAATATAAGCTTTACCTACTTTTGTCATGGACATAATTTTGAAACACCAAATGCTACTTAGAAATCAAAAGTACTTTCTAGGACTTCAAGGTACTTAAGAGCATGTAGTTTACTACTGTGTCGTATCGAAGTTTACATCCACCTAAATTGCTAAGTGGATAATTTCTTTTCTGAATGCTCAAATATACTATAAAGCCTGCACATTGGCTACATCTAATTATATAGTTTCAATAATGGTAGAATTAACCTTAATTGACTACAGTATCAGTAATGAGACTCTTCACATATGTCAGTGCTATCCACTACAAACACAGTTTTCATATCCTAATTTTCATAATTTGGTGACATCTTTCCAATCCACCTCATGATTTGCTTTAAATCAAGCCAACTCAGTATTTCTGGCAACTCAGTTTTACCCAGGTGTCGTGGCTTCATCTGGTACGCAGTTTGCTTTCTTACTAGCAGCTGGTATAGTGCTGTGTTGTGGATTTGGGATGAGAAATACTTTTGATAGCGCACTGGTGTTTTTATTAGTTGCTAAGCTCTCAAGGCCTTTTCTGGTCCTCACAACACCCCACTAGTAAGCAGGCTGGGAGGGCAAAAGAAGTTGAGAAGGGACACAACTGGGACAGCTGACCCCAACTGACCAAAGGAATATTGCATATCATGCCACATCATGCTCAGTATATAAAGCTGGGGGAAGAAGTAGGAAGCGGGGGAACACATTTGGATTTACTGCATTTGTCTTCCCAAGTAACAATTATGCTAGACGGGGACCTGCTTTCCTGGAGGTGGCTGAACACCTGATGATATCAGGTGGCTGCTGATGGGAAGCAGTGAATGAGTTTCCTATTTTGCTTTGATTGCTTTTGAGGCTTTTAAACTGTCTTTATCTCAACCCATGAGGGTTTTTTTTTCATTTCTACTCTTCTGATTCTCCTCCCCAGGCAAACTGGGGTGGCTGCATGGTTCTAGCTGCCGGCTGAGGTTAAACCACAGCACCAGGTCTCCTTTAGGCTTCTTTTGTTTTCAGTAAATAGAAAATTATGAAGTCTCCCTCTTTTACTGATGACACATAAAGAAGAAAACAGTACTGAGGTTCATCACATTTAACTTTAGTTCTTGAAAGTTAGGCATCTGTCCTTAATCTGTCATTTGGAAGCTGTGTATAAAAACCAATCCATGGACTGATTTATACACCTGCTGTAAGTGCTGTAAGTACACCTGCAGGTAATGTGGGGAATTACAGAATACGCTGTATCACCTTCCTTCCTATGTTAGCGTGCAACAAAGGACATGGCAATGTTTTATGATACAAATTTAAAACAATACTGATCTATCCACAGCTACAAAATGTTCTAATGCTGAAATAATGTAAGATATGCATTTTTTAATAGATCAACTATATTTCTGCTATTGACATGGATTTTACAGGCAAAACTTTAAAGCTTGTTTACAATCAAGGAGCTTTATTATTAAATCCTTACAAAACTTTCTGCACTAAATGTATTTCATTAACTATAAAAATTCTAACTGTTCCTTAAAAGCAATGCTGATTTTTACCTGAAAATGTAAAGAAGATTTCATTCTGTAGACCTCCTCTCTGCATTTTTACATGATGGCATTCTGCCTTAATTAATGCAACCTCACAAGAAAGTTCATCAACAAGTCTGTTTAGTATCTGAAGCAATGTTTTCTCAAAATATGCATTATGATAACTGTTGCAGGGGGCTGCGTGGTACTGGGCCGTGAACTCATAGTAAGCGTTAGGATCAGAATAAGCTGCAAGGCAAGAAGTGAAAGATGATGATGAAGAACACAGAAAGTAAAAAAAAGAAGTAATTGGTGTATTTGAAAATAAAATTGCCAATTTAAATCCTCAATTTATAAACAGAACCTCTTTTGCACCCCCAGAGAATTTTTAATGATGAAATAGTGTGTGCTGGGCCAGTTGGAAACACTTAAGAGATTTTGACAAGTTGACATTCTGATTTATATCCGTAGGTAAGTCTTACTCTTTACTATTGTAATTTATTTTTTCTAAGCCAACAGGAGATTACAGTAAAGGGATCAGGAATATGAAAGCTAAGGTTAAGAAACATAGAAAATACCCTTTATTACGTGGCACAGTATTTCATCTCACACATTATAACCAATTATAGCAATATGTTTTGGTTTTTTTAGTCAGCTATCACAGAAGTATTTTAAATGGCTTAAAAAGTGAAACCTCTTCCACAGAGATCTATAGAAGATGCCGGTAATAAGATAAACAGGAATTCCCTTCCAGTGAGCAGAAGTAACTGTAAAAGCTTCCATATAGGTATGTCATTTACTTTTATGGATGGATCAGCTATTTCACCTTTACTGAAAAGCTCAATGCACACCTGGGCATCTTTTACAAATAAGCCAATGTAAGGTACCACAAAATGCACATTTCTAGTTATTTCATGATAACCACTCTACTTACCCAAAGCTGTAGATCAACAGAACACTGTGAAATGTGAAATAGAAAACAGGAGTATAAGAATGAAGACCAGAAGTCGTGGTGTGGGTATATTTACAGAAATGAGATGGGGGCAATGGAGAAGAAAGAACAAAGGAATAGAAACTAAACCAGCTGAAAGAAGGAGTAGAACATCCAAAATATGGTACCCAATTAAGACAGCTCATTAGATCCTCTACCTGACTTTTGCTTCCCACATTTACTTTCCTGTGCTGCTGCATATTCCAGATTTTTTGTATTTGTGTGTGAAAACTGAATTTTGTCTGCTATCATTCAGATTGTATCCTTATTGAAGGATGAAAATTTGCATTACTGAAAACTCTAATCTTCTCCACCAAAGCAGTTTTTTCCTTTCCAGTTCTGCCAAGCAAGCTACTTGCTAAAGGTCTATATGAAATTCTGTATGAAGGCTACTGTGCCAAAGTAAAATTCATTTACATCAGAAGTTAATTTAGGTTATTGTGCTTTACCATGTTTCTAAATGAGCACTGGTACCCATTTTAAATTCATGATCAAACATAATTTCTGCTGAAGGCAATAGGAGCTCTTGCCTACACCTCCACAAGAATAAAATGTCCTTTAAAGAAGAACAGGAGAGCTAATAATGAATGCAGGATGTTGTCTTTATGGTATTTCAGCTTTACCTGCCCACAGAAGGAAAGGTAATCAGAACAGGAAAGAATAAGCTACAAATATTACATTATTAAATTATATGTACTTAAAATTAACACAATCAGGTAATAATAAAGGCATTAACATGTGAAATAAATCCATATGGCTGTGCTAAAATTAATCTCATGAAGAATAATTTAGTTTAAAATTATAGTATTTGAATGTTATTAAGGATTACTGCCTATTCAATTTGTTACATTTCATTATGTTTTATGCTTCTTTTTTAAAAAGAACTGTGTTCATAAGTTGCTCGGCCACTTGTCTTCATTTAAGGCTCTGTAAATGCCATTAAATGAACTGCTTGGTAGTAACTAATATTAAAAACAATTTCCCAGTGAAACAGAATGCCTTTATCTCTTCAAATTAAGTTTTAAATAAGCTTGTTTATTTAAAAATAGTAACATGTATTTTAAAAATTAAAACTTTTCCAAGGCAACAACATACTTACCTTTATTGATAACTTACCGTAAATAAGATATTTTATTAAGAGATTTTTATGAGGTTGCATTACTGCTAGTTTATAAAAAATGGAACAAGTGTAAATTCCACTCAGTTTGAAGTTGCTCAATATTAAAGTTCCTATTGGTGATATTTCCACGCTGCTATTTTCTAGTAAACAAAATAATGAAATAAATTTAGTTGTCCTAATGAGAAAATGCAGAAAGTAAGGGCCTAAATGATTATTTAGGCTGTGCACAAAATAATAATATAGTGGATTCAACTGAAGACACAGCACTAAGAAACTGAAGCTGATTGGGTGTCACTCAGTTCAGCATTACACAAACATGCCTTATTGCTGCGGTGCTTTTGAGTATTGGTTGACAAAGCAGTCCTAGAAACCTGTTTTTATTTGATCTCAGACGTCTATTGTTCTCTCCAGTAACCACTTCAAAAAGCACAAAAATCCCGGGAAAAAAAAAAAAAAAAAAAAAAAGATAAAGTGGGCAAATAATCTCTTTCCATACCTCTGTATAGTCAAACTGACTCCTCAACTGTCAGTCTTCAGGAACTACCTCATGAATGCTGGTTGCATTTAACATGCACTAAACTTCAAAGTAGGCATGACATGAAATTTAAGTTAAGCAAATACTATATAACAGACCTTCCAAAAAGTTATACTGTATATGCCAAAACAAGAATCATGTATGTTTAAGATTGTATAAGAATCTTTCTCTGTGGAAAGGTATGCATTGTTACAGCGGCCAAAATCTTAACTCCTTAGTTCAAAACAGAGAAGAAGAAGCATCCTACTTCAATGGACAAATCTTGAGCATGGCTCTTTAAGTAGTTTTTAAAAGAGAAAAGGAAGCGCTGTTTCAGGTCAGATTTGGGCACTGATAATGAGCCATACAATGGTCCCATGTAGTCTGCATATGGGTTACATGACAGTTGACGATTCCTTTCCTGTCTTGAAAAGTTCTGAGGCAGTAATAATACAGATACAGGTTTCTCAAAGAGTAATATGCAGCCCATCTTGCTGGCAGCTATCAAAGAAAACACCGGGAATCACTAGACTAGAATCAGTTATAATAGATTTCAAGGTAAAATACTCACTTTGATAAAATACATTGGAGAATGGATTTTTTTTTTCCATTTTCAGAAACAAAAAAATAAAATTCTTAAACATCCTAAGTAATTTAGACACATTATGTAGACAATGGAAGCTTAGACAACTAGTGATGTGTGAAAGCAATATATTTTTAGACTGAAAATCAATGTTAAAGACATGAGATCCATACTACATGGATCTTAGGGCTTTTACTTCAGACCAGTCCTAATCTGGTTTTACAGATTGAGCACACATTACTCCTCAAAGGAAACCTTTCCAATTAGCTTGATCTAAAAGGAATCCAGTTTGTGCACTCGAAGACTGGACCATGATCCAAACCAAATGTGGTAAGTGGGTACAATCAAGCAATTTACTTCAAAGGTTCAAATTAACATGTTATACTGTAGGTGCACACTGATTTTCCTGGTATGTGAATTTAAGAAAGATATTAGGGAAAAATAGCCCAACTGAAGTGCATCTTTTTGCACACTTGGCAGGAGGGTGTAGGACAACTTTGTTCCTCGGGAAACCATTTAAGCTTTTAATTAATTTTGTCTTATAGATCACTGTTTAAAAAAATTATAATCAAGTCCTTATTAAAGAGTACTATTAAAAAGATTTGAAGGACAAATTCCTTGACATGAATGGTTTGGGATGTCGTATCAGCTGAGGCTCTATCATGGTCTTTAATTTTTTGGATGATGAAGAGGTTTTTAATCTGATGGTGAACTACTCAGAATGTGAAGTCTATAAACTAGGATGTCATTTGCTACTGTATGCTGGAATAGCTTTCAGATTAATATTGTCAGAAAACCAGCATAGTTTTAAGAACTAGAGTTCTGACCTTTGGCATATGCAACTGGCCTGTGTGGACCAAAATCAACACCACCATTAGTTGCCTGGATAGCTGGAGCACCTCTAAGATATAACCACTGACAGCGTTACTATACTTATGCATTACTGAACTGCAAAGATGACAAGAAGTCCGCAAAAGACAAAGCTTGTCTTTTGGAAAGACAAGTGAAAATCAGTGAAGATATTTGGTCACAAATATATTTTGAAAGTACATCAGCAGAAATAGTAAACTGTTCTTCTGAGAGATTAAGTCACTGACTTTATTAAAGAATTTTATCCTACCTTGAACAGATAACACTTCACATACCAGAACATATCAGAATTTTTACATAGTAAAATTAATTATTTTAATGTCATGTCTGTGTGAGAAGAATCTCCTTTTGGATCACAAAATCAAAGAGCCTGTTATGTTGTTGATTTTGGGTGTTTTTCCCATAGAAACCATAATTAAAATGCCTAGCTCCATGAGTTTATATGGAAGAATATTGCCTACTCATATGAGTTTGGGTTCACAAAACAGACTACTATATTTAAAATGAAATTTTAAAAGTGATTAAGCTACCCACTGTTTTATTAAATATAGTATTTTTCCATGTTATTCCTCTGTAGAAGGTCCAGTAAGAACAGTGAGCAGGATTTCACATGACATCTTGGGATGTCAATTACACTATATGATTTAATATGCCACTGTTACATAGGAAGCATTTTGCATGCATGACAGACAAAAAGCAATATGATTGAGTTCAGAGGCTGCCTTGAGTCAGTGAAAACTGGCATGATTTAAAATAGAAAAGAAGTTCTATTTTTATTTATGCTAAGAGAGGAAGCTATATCATTTTGCAGGATCCTCAGGAATTAGAAGGATGTATTATAGAGCTAACCTTGTGAGAATTATGTTACAAAGACTAAACTTTCCATATCCTTGCATAATTATATTTGGAATCCTTCCACTAAACCAGGTTACTCAAAACCCCATCCAACCTGGCCTTGATGGCCTGCAGGGATGGGGCATCCACAGCTTCCCTGAGAAACCTGTTCCATTGTCTCACCACCCTCACAGTAAAGAATTTCTTCCTGATAGCTAATCTAAATCTCCCCTCTTTCAGTTATTTATCATTATTCCTTGTCCTATTGCTACACCCCCTGATAAAGAGCCCCTCCCCATCTCTCCTGTAGGTCCCCTTTACGTACTGGAAGGCCACTATAAGGTCTCCCTGGAGCCTTCTGTTCTCTGGACTGAATAACACCAACTCTCCCAGTCTGTCCTCATAGGAGAGGTGCTCCAGCCCCTTCTCTCCCCATGAAGATCATCTTCATGGCTGTCCTCTGAACTGGTTAAAATTTATGCGGTTTGCACAGACCCACTCTGGAGCCTGTCCAGGTCCCTCTGGATGGCATCCCTTTGCTCAGGCGTATTGACTGCATCAACATCTTGTTGATGTCATCAGCATCTGTCATCAGCAGGGTGCACTCAATCCCACTGCTCATGTCATCAACAAAAATGTTAAACAGCACTGATCCCAGTACTGTGGGAAACTAAGTGTTTCTATATTTTAGTTTCCCCGTTTACTAAACTTCAAACCAACAGACTGATTCTTCAGTCTGTTCCAGTCTCCTCTTATTCAGAGCAGTTTTATGGTCAAGCAACTTCAGAATTTTGAAATTATATATTAAAAGCAAAAGTAAATGACAGCAGAATGACAGCAGAATCAGGCCAATGAGTTTTTCAGAAACAGAGTTTTCAGACATCTAGAAACAGATATCAATCCTGATCATAAATTCTAATCTTCAAATTAAACCACTGAGCATGTTCAAATTTAAATATGCAATATCTAAAGATGTCCAAATAGGTAAATTCAGTGATGAATTATACATGTAGAGAATCAAAAGCTAACACAGTATATAATAAACTTGAGTTACCTGAAAAGCTTGTTAGGAATGAAAAGTACTCTGTGTTTTTTTTGTCCAGAAAGGACTCTGACAGTCTCTCAGGAAACATGTCTAAGTCATTTAACAGTTATAAGCATGAGTACACAGATATACACATATCTGCTAAATGCATCTTCATATTTCTTCTGATTCTTTTTCCTTTCCTCTCGACAAAAGAACTGTTTGATATACCAACAGTAGGTTTTAGAACATCTGGAGTTTGGCTTGTAGTCTAGAGGCCAAGTGCAGGTTTTTAATTTGTCAGTTGCTTTGTTTTACAGAACTATAGTACACAGTTTTTTAGTCCTAAGAAAGGATAGTCACAGTCTTCTGACAAATATTCTTTCTTTGCATATATTACATAACAGTGTGTATTAAAAGTAGTAACTTTCCCTAGGTTTATTTTCACTGAACTAGAACAGGCATATTCTAATGTTTGCATTTGGAAATAAAGATTGAAATGCTTTCTCTTTTCTGTTCCATTTAGCTGTTCAAAACACCACAAAAATGCTGTTTTATGCAGTAAAACTTTAAGATCTAGAAGACAAGAAGCAATTATTTCAGAGCTTTTTCCTCAAACTAAAGTATATCTTGAAAAACTGTTATTCTAAACAAGCCCAACAGCTGTTTAAAAACTTTAAGTACAATTTCCAGATCTTAGTACAAAAGAATCACTTTGCTAAGTGAAGGAAAATTATTTGCTAAATTCAAAGTTGTAATGATTTTATACTGAATTTAGTGCAGTATTTATTTTTTTATCACTCTTTCAACTGCACAAAAGTGGACTGGAACTGTTTGTGAACAAAGTTGCTTGTTCAAAAACCAGATATTTTTTTTTTAATGGATACATAAAGAAAAGTATTACTCTTTGTGAGCTTTTACTGTAGTCATGATATTTGATGTATGTAGCTAGACAGACTTTTGGGGCACAAAACATCTCCTTAGGGTATGTGTCAAAGGCTGGTGGGACTGCAAGACACTGATTTTTCTATCTATCACAGTACAAAAAAGACATAGGCTCACTTCCTCCAGATTTTATCACTAAAGAATTGGATTTAATTTGAAGTGTTGCAAAAAACAGTATTTTTTCAGTCTTTCCTAAATTTCAATTCATGATTCTACATTTCCACTGAAAGAATTATTTTCTTCCCTACAACCACACTAAAAATATATGAAATAGTGTGTCAAGCAAGGTTTAGGAGTCCTAATTTTCACTGTTATAGAGATCCACTATGATAGATATTAGAAGACTAAATAGTCACACCAAACCCAGGTAATTTTTACCACTTGGACAGAATTACTCCCATTCTAAAAGGAGGCAAATTCTTTTACACAGCAAACATTGCATAAGCTAGAAACTTTAAAGCGCTTTTTGTCTGTTTGTGCTTTATTTTATCTGAGAAAAAAAAGAAAAGACTGTTACAATAGCCCTAGGAGTCAATGTATGTTTACCCAAAATTGTGGTGGCTGAAGCTGAAGTCCTCTTATTACCACTTTTTAAAAATAATTTTCTAAAACCTCTCATCCCTATAGAAAGTTATGTCAGGATAAAGTTATCCTTTATCCAGGATTTCAGTATGGTTTTCCATCACATCTTCATAGCGAACTATGGACACATGAACTAGATGAGTGGAATACAGGATGGACGAAAAACTGTCATTTTGAAGATTGTTCTGCCTAGCCCTGCCCTGCCTGCAGGGCTTTCCTCAGGACTGATAAAAGCACCAGAACTTAACATCTTTACCAGTGGCCTATACCACAGGACTGAATGCCTTCTTCTCCAGTATGCAAAAGACATCAAATTGGCTGAGTTGCTGATACACTACAGAACATTGCTTCATTCAATGGGACCACTACAGAGATGATCTGCCAGAAACCTCATGAAATTCAACAGTTCCTGCTCCTGAGACAGAATAAGAGCAGCAAGGTATACAGATGGGGAGTAGATGACTTGGGAGCAGCCCTGCAAAAAAGTACCTGGAAGTCTTGGAGGATTTTAAACTCAACACAAATAGGAAACACAGTTTTGCACCAGTGAAGGCTAACTGCATACTGGGCTGCATTAGCAGCAGTATACCCAGCAGGTCAAACAAAATGATTATTCCCTCTACTCTCTGCACTTATTTGTGCACTCTGGAACATTGTGTCCAGCCCCAATATCTCAGTACAAGACAGATATAATAAATTGTAGCAAGTCAACAAAACAGTTTCTGAGATGGTTAGGAAGTTTTTATCCTAGAGAAGTCCAAGGAGGGAATTACAGCCCTTCGCTACCTAAGAGGAGATACATGGAAGAATAATCCATACTTTTTAAGAGAAAACAACAAGCGGCAACAATGACAAGTTGCAATAAGGGAAATTGCGATTGAAAATAATTTTAAAAAGAACAGGTTGCACAGAAAAGGCAGAAAATCTCCAAGGACAGAGATTCCCCAAACTCAAGTGGTCAAGGCCCTGAGCACCATCATAGCTGAAGACAGCCTGTCACTGACCAGGCAGTTAGGCTAGATCACGCTGCCCATCATCCTATTATTCTGTTCTTGCAGAATGCTCCCAGCTGTCAGTGCAGGAAACAATGTCATCCTCAACTTCTGTTGCATGCAACATGCCTTGTTCTGTCTAGTACTGTTTGGAGATAGCACCATTCTTAACAAAGATCTGAAAACATCTTTTAGTTTGGTTACCACACTCCTGTCTTTCTGAAAAGTGGAAGTTAATTTAACAATACACATACAAACACTCATAAAGGATCCTCAGCTACTTCTCCACCTTTATAATCCTCATGCTACTTTGGGGAGGGAACAGGAGGAAGGGAAGAGGATGCTGGGGGACATGTAAGAAAATAAATCCTTACCTGAAGAAAGACTACCACCTGGTCCATTCCAATGAAATTTTGGATCAATGAGTTCTAAGTTTCGCAGATGATTTGTAAGACATAAAATACGTGGACTGTTGTGATTCAGCTTGACATAAACTTTGACTGAAAAAAAAATTATCATTAAGTATTTAACAGTGCTACCCTAACAGCGAGCTATACAAATTTCAAGACAGTGATCTTGAATAGATTTCTAATTTGGGGACTATCTCTACCATCAAAATGGAATACAAAATAGAGAGGTTTGTTTTCTCTGGAAAATAAAATTAAGGTAATTCTTTGTAGTTCTACACTTATCCGGTTGCACAAACAAGAACCACAGTATACTGGAACATCCTCATGAATGGAATATCTCACTTAGTAGGTTCTCCCAAGCACAGGCTTCTGCAGCATTCTGTCACAACTGGTGTCCAACACACACAGAGATAGTGAAGCTGCAGTATGTTAGTCCACGATACTTAGACTTGAAAGCTTGCTGTTTCCATCCTCTTATCAATCCCCTTTTACCAGTGCACTATGTATTTGCAAAAAGAAGACTAGTTAGCTCACTAAATGGTGTGCTGCCTATTGTTTAATCCAAATATAATAATATAGGAACAAATTAAGATAAGGATTTACTTAATCTTTTCCCATGGTAAAGCAAGTGTGCATGGCTTTTATGCAATTTCTAGCACAAAGGTGCTTCTAGATAGTCAGTTGTTTCTAAAAACTATGATTGGTGTAGTCATAATCACTTCCATAATACACAAATTTCAATGTGTACAATTTATTTCCCTTCCCACTGACATTCTGCAAAGCACCTGCCCTCTTCAGAACCCTGGGATGCTAGATATTTATGTACTAGTAAAATCTGAACTTGAACCATGTTCTGTATCAGGCTACCCTAATGCTGCTGAAAAGCTACAACTAGTACAAAACATTATAGTTACTACATTTGTGATTTGGAAAACCTGACTAATAATTAAAACTGAATCAAGTAAGAAAATTGCCCTAGTTATCTTACACTGACTATTTCAGATTTCCTACAAGTCGAAAACTTTAAGTATTTGTTCCAGGAAGGGATTAATGCTCAAAAAAACTTTTCCATTATGGGAAATAGCAGTAATGCCACCACAGTCTTCCCTTCTCTCCAAGCACAACTGTTTCACTAAAAAACACTACATTAATTACAAAGAATTACATTCACATTACAATATACTTAGATATAATATTTAATACATAAGAATAACTTCAGAATTTTGATAGTCATAAGATCAGGAAGTATGTCCATCCCATAATCAATTTTTTACAGTAGCTTGTATTACAGAAAACTACAAAGCATGTATTTTCAGTTGTACAAGAGCATAACATGGAAATAAATGTCATTAACAAGTGGTATTTCAATTTTTAATGTCAAAGCTTGAAAATTAGTATGAATTCTACATGTCAATGCAACTGGCAATACGATTAGCCTTTTCCCATTGCAAATCCTTAATGCTTTTTCTCAAAATTTAGTAAACTGGCTTCAGTAATAGCCTACTGGGACAAAAGTGTATACAATACATATCTCTTTCACTTCTCATTTTGTTTTTTATTTCCTCAAGGTCACTTTCTTTGGTCTTACAGCAATATTTTTTTTTTAAAATACATGTCCATAATAAAAAGCAACAAAATTAAAGTGTCATTGTCATAAGCTGCCAAAATGGTAAATGCTGTCCCACCACTGTAAGTGTCCATGACAGTTTTGTAAACATGTGTCATAGGAATAATATAACAGAAGGGCATCTGATAGGAAATAAAGGCTGAAAAAATATCTACCAGGTATAACCTTATTCTTCTTGCTTTCAAAATAAAGTTCTGGTTTTTTTAATTAAAGTACTTTGCTATTTTTCTTATTTGTTCATATTCTATTATAAAAATATTTACCTTAGTGATCCAAACAAGAATATTTAGGTCAGGTATTTAAAAGTGCGGGATATCAATAGTGTTGCACTGCATTTAACCAGATTTTGGTGGAAAAAAAAAACCAACACAAAATAGAGATGTTGGCCAGCATTTCAAAAGAACACTGGGGTCAAGTCTAGTATAAGCACAATGGTCTGTTCCAGAGAAGGTGGAAGCAGTCTTTATTAATACTAAATACTAATTCTAATAGAAACAGAGTTGGGATGAAACATTTTAATCTTGCCTTCTGACTTCTAAATTGCCCTGTGCCATTTAAGTAGTAGCCCTGTTTACAGGCATGAGCCAGAATCAGAAAAGAGAAAAAGTCCACTAATATGAGGAACCTTTAGACCATTCAGAGCCATTATTTAACATTAATGCTAAATAATATCATAAGTTAAACACCTAAGAGAAACCTTTATAAGCAAATTGTTTTGAAACAAGAGAACTAAAATGATTTCTCAGAATTTTTTCACCTTTGGACAAAAACTGATATAGCTAAGAATCTGCACCAAGAAATAGGTCAAAAAATGTTGTCTTTTAGCATTCCCCCAAACAACAGAAGTACCGCTCCTAGTTTACTGCTACTAGGAAAGCAGTAACTGGAAAATATACATGGAGTAAACTATGGGGAAGAGTATTACCAAAATCAAGCTGGCAATGTGCATTTAGAGAAAAAGCAATATGAATACATACATAGCAATGAAGAATAGCCTGGTCTTTAATTTAATTTTCAGATTTTCCAATAATTGTTTTGGATGGGTAGCATTATATTCTGGAGTTACATGGATTTAACTTAGAAAGCAACTAATTCTTAACTCTACTTATTTTTTATTGTAGAATATATTACAAACTTCATGTCTCAGTTTCTGTGTACATAACAAGTAAAGTGAAATTGGAACATCTGCAGTGCAAGAAAGTAGTACTTTGGAACAAGAGTCCTAGAGCCAAATGGAAGAGTACACTGGAAGTTGTTATTTTTATAACATTACAGAAAATAAAAATTGTAAGAATAAAAATAAATCCATGAAAAATAAATTCCAATCACAGAAAAATATGCTATCAGATAACCTATACATGTCAGTTCATAATTGTAATTAATTAATTAATTTAAAACAATTCAACAACAAGGGATATGATAAAGAAGAGCCTTTTCTTGGTAGAAACAATATTTTCACTAAAATTTATTACATTATATCTGAAGAAAAAATACCTGGAAATACAGCAGATCCCACTATTTTTAAGTTACTTTCTCTTGGCACTCCACTTCTTAAAAATCTCTTTGAGGCCTGAGCTGCCAAAAGATAAAATGATGGCATTAATTCAATTATTTAATTTATCTGAGAAAGCAAGCAGCAAACTAAGGGTTTGTTGTTTGATTAAAGGGTTAATCTACACCCTTTAATAGATTTGTTCTTCTATGGATATTAAGTGTATACTTGCCTAATGTCTCATACAAGGCACAACCCTCACAACCTTAAGGCAATAAAAAACGACAAAGGTCCAGTAAGAAAAAGCATCCTTATTCTAAACAGCAATTCAGTTTAGATTAACTTTAAGTATATTCATAGTTTACAAAATAAAGGTCACATGTTAAATTAAACTGTCCAACATGGGAATAAGGAGGATAGGCACTGTCCAAAAGTGCAGAAAAAAAATTAGCTGCATTGTCTTGGTACACTCTAGATGTCAATCAGTGTGTATACTGACCATTAATGAAGTAATAAATTTGAGTTCTGTCATTATTGTGATTTTCTTCATTTCCCCAGGAGATGAAACAGAAGGTATTTTATGGCAATTTAAATTTGCATTTGTTCTATTTTAAAAAGAAATTAAAAACATGGCCATAAAAGTCTGCAAAGCTTTGCAAGCATAGAAGGCTTCTGAAAGAAAATTGAGGTATCTTTCAGGTGGACATTCCAGTAAAAGTCAGATCTGAGTTTCTTTTACCAAGTTTCCAGGGATACAGAATTGATGCCAACAGAAAGATAATGGCTATTAGACCTCTCAGTATTTTGTGTTCTTTGTCTCCACCTCCTGCTTGGAAATAATGTGGGCTGCTGTGAGTTAAGGTACGCTTGTGATTTCTAATTCTTTTAGGGAATCTGGGAAAAAAGTAAATAACAAAGGCATAAAATCCTTAAATACAAATGACAGCAATAAAATATTGAACATAACTTTAGTAACAGCTATTTTAGGAAGATGGGCTAAATAATTATGTGGCACCATACCAGTGCTTCTTGGTAAGTCCAGTTAAATATTAAAAAACTAAAAGCAACAATAAATACCTTGGTAAACTGGAAATAGGTTAAGGCATATGCTTGGAGCAATGACAGAGATTGGGTTGAGTATCAGCTTTGTTCTGATTTATCTTGATTTAAGCAATAATGGGAAATCACCAATTCAAAAATGAGATAATAAAAAGAATATTCTCTTCCCTACTATCTCTTCACTATGTACCACTTTCCAAAACCTTGAGAAGCACAATTTTTCAAATAACTTCATTTTCCCCAAAGACCTCTTAGAAGGACTGGATGGTTTTTAATGAAAACCAAAATGGATTACAATTTTCTCACAGGAATATTTCTGTTGAGTCTTTTACATTCTGTCAGAAACAATGCAGTTAATCACTAAAATTCAGCTCCCAAAAAGAACACGATCAGGTTCTCCGTTGATAAAAATCAGCATATGCTTTCATTTTAATAGAAGTATGCTAATTTGGACAAGTAAGAAAAGGAATGAAAAACTGAAAAGGGAGGTATTCCAAGTTTACAAAAAGCAACTGAAAAAATGCATTTAAAAAGTTAAGCATTGAAATATACAAAGTATGAGTGGATATATATGGTATGCACTCATAGGTATGAGCACATAGACATGACTTTGTCAGATGTCCAGGCGTGGTGCTACTTAACGTAGAAAAAAAGTAATACTTTTTTACAATAATAATTTAAACCAAAAGATGGAGCTCTTGAACTGTTTATTTGAAAAGAACCAGAAAAAGTGGAAGCCCTATAGTTACTGAAAGAATAGAATGCAAATTATATGGACTGGAATTACAGGAGTTACTTTTTTGGAATCTTCAATCATAATGCATGCTAGATTTTCAGAAAATCAGGTTAAATGCTCTTTCAGGTGTATACACATTTCATTTGCATAGAAGACATTTCAGTCAGTAAATGTTTCTGTCTCCATATGAATCCCAACTCTCATACAGTCTTTCCCTCACTCTCTAAACTGCCTTTTAAATTTTTTTCAAGCCTTTTTCAGGTTTTCTATTTGAATGCCTTTGCTGTCCTCCCAATCACCTGGAATTTAAATTGCACTTCCTGCAGCACAAACCATCTTCCCATTCTCACTCTCTATTTTAAGAGTGCATGTGATCAAGGTAAAAGGACATTTTTATCAGATGAGCATCAGGAGGTCATTAAGTTACAAGAACAAGACAGACAACAACAAAAAAGGACAAGGGAACTGCTTAAAATGCATTTTAAAGAAATTTAATACACTACTCCATCCCTTCAATTTCAACCTGCACTTACCAAGCAGTAGGAAAAGTTAAGTTTCAATCCTTTTTGAGAAAAACAAATGAGATTTCTGAACGAATTCCCAAATTAGGTTTTTCAAGCAGCCCAAAGCACTAGAAATCTATAGGGTCTAGTTTCTCATTGTCTTGTACTTCTTATAGACATAACGCAACGTGTGATCAACAGTTCCTTTTGCAGAAGAACACAGATGAAAAAAAATAGTTTTACATCTCTATCAGATACATGGAAGTTTGGGGTAACTCACACCTCAGTCCCAGGTGATTCCAACTTCCCAACTGCCTAAAGAGCCATTCCCAAAGACTGGAATTCAAGGGTACATTTGCCATACAAAGTATTTATCTTACTTGAGGATTCATTGGGTGACAATAAAACCTGCAGAAGTCAAATTTAACAGCTTTACAATTAATTTTTACCACTGAAACAGGCCAAAGATTCTGCAGAGAATTAAATGTAAGTATACAATGCTAATACCCTGTTTGATGTATTTAAAATATACTTGAGAGATGTGTAAATTCTACCAAAACACTAAGATATAAATTAAGCTCATGTATTTCCAAAGGGTTCTGCTTATAGGAGGAACAGCCTGAATTCCAGATCAGAAGTAACAGGTGGAGTTGTACCTGCATAGACCAACCCCTGCTGCTCCTCCCTGATCTAAGGAAATTACAACACTGCCAGGTGGGATCCCTCCCCACTTCCTGCCCAAAGGAGGAATCCGAGTAGGTTAGTACTGACTGAACCAGCATTTATTCCTACAGCCATTGAGTTGAAAGGGAACACTATTCACATCAAGCATATTCTACTCTGTCATAAAATATTTCATTCTGAATCTTTTAGTCTTAAAATAAACACTACCATTGCAAAATTAATCACCTTCAAAATAAATAATCAGAAAATTAAAATTTGTCTGAAAATTGCAGTGACAGAACAGAGAGTTTAAAATGAGACTTAAATAATTAATCAGTCAATGTAGTCATTAAAAAAATACCCTATCACTGGAACGTTCAATTGGCATAGTTTAAATTAATTTGAAACTGATTCTGTGAAGTTCTATGAAGTGACAGGAAAAATTTATTTAAGTTATGGTAAATGCTGAAAGTTTTTTCAAAGTAATTATGTTTTGAGATGATTTTCATAAAGAGATTTCTGCACCAAGAGTATATAAATAGCAATGGTACTTACTTAAGTTATTTTTGCTCAATCATACTAATAGTCAAGTGTTTTCCTACACCCAAGTATTTTAATTACAGCTGGCGTTTCTAAACTGCCTATTGATGGTAAGTGCTGTGCAGAAATATTAACATTTCTATTACTAGTCATATAAAAGTTCTAATCTCTCTCAGTCACATTTAACCCTTACAAAAAAAATAAGAGAAAAAGCCTGAAATACACATCAACTATATTATGTTTTTCAAGAAGGCCTTCATATTTCCTGTGACGATTATACCACTAACACATTTCATAAATTTAGCTAAAAAGGAAACTTTTGCCTAACTATGTAGCAAGCTAAAGTTAAAACGTATCTTTCCAGTAGGATGGAAACTCTCTTCGGATGGCTCAGGGAAGTCAAATGTAATGAAGAAATGTTAAGATACATGTTCCATATTGTCCTCAAAGAGTTTAACATGTTTCCGCGGCTAAAGATACATGTTTCTTTAGTTTTTCCACTAAAGAAAAATCACAGAAGCTGACTGCCATTTCAGGGCATTCCTAGTAGCAAGAGTTGAGAGGCCATACAACTGAATTTCCCAGCCACTGACAGCTGCAGTTATGCATACAGCAGGCACAAGATCAGCACTAATACGCCAAAAACGTAGTCTTGGTAACCTACCACGTTAACTATTCCTGTGCTTCAGAGCCTTTAGCAAAGTGCAGCTCTTTTAGCTGAGTACAGACGTTGTCCGCTACTCACTGCCTGTGCAACACACCTGCCTTACTCAAACCCCTCAGGCAGGCACCTTCCTTACTACATGGAAAGGAGAAATACCTGTTTCTCCAGCACTCACTGTTCATTTTTGAGGAAAAAAGGAGGTAACTTAGATAATCCTTTAGCTTTCCCACATCCACCTCCACGTGTAAAAAGGCAGTTCAATCGTGGTTGATATGGTGGGTGTTGATGGGAAAAGCACTGGCAGGTGTAAACCAAAACCCCTCAGGGGAAAGGTGGACGTTTAAGAGCACAGCTCCTGTATTATGAACAGCAACACGAGCGTAGAACTGCCGGGCTGCATCCGCTTTTTGAGAACGGAGTAAGGAAATGCAGGCAGGGCGCGAACCTGGGAAAACCTGCAGAGCGCGCAGGGGCCGCTGCAGGCCGAGCAGGGACGGCAGCTGTCGCCACCGCCCGCCTCCCCGAGCCCCCGCCCGGTCCCTGCGCGGAAGGGGCGGCCCGTGGGGGCTCGACCACCGGGCAGCGGCTCCCCCCCGCCCCCGGCCCGGGCTGCTACCTGCGGCGGGGCCCAGCAGCAGCAGCAAAGGCAGGAGGAGGCGGGCGGGCAGGCGGCCC
>VZRU01019450.1:46405-81903 GCA_013398155.1 Pedionomus torquatus | reverse complement strand
GGGGGTGCGGGCCCCGGCGGCGCCGCCACAGCCTGTCCCTGCCCTGACGGGCCGCGGGGCTTTCCCCACCGCAGAGCCGAGCTCGGCCTCTTGCGACAGAGGAGGCGGTGGGCGGGCGAAGGCTTTTACTACCTCCAGCCCCGGGGAAACATCTGCCGCCGCGGCAGCTCCATCCTCAAATCCCCCAGTTGCCGGGTTATGCGTAATTAATCCCAATCCATTAACGCACCAGCGCGGCCGCTCCAGGGGTTGCTGCTTTGCAGCAGCCAGGCCTGCGGTGGTGCGGACTGCACCTTGCTGTGGGCAAAAGGTACCGTGACCGGGCTTCATGCTCACTGTAGTTCTTCCTAAAAGAAAATTAAAGCACGGAAGTCTCCGTTGCAAAACTAAGCGTGGTGCTGGTCTAGTACAGCTGTGCTGCTCAGTCTGCATTGTGCTATAAAAGGGAATTTAGGAAAGTGGGATCCCCGGATATCTGCGTGTTCCTGTGGCGTAGGAATACTTAATTTGTAGTAGGTTAGAGGAAGGATGTTCTGAAAGAGGGGAAGAGGGGGAAATGAATTATCAGAGAAGCAAACAAAGTCTGGCACAAAAATTTCACTGCATTGGGAAGTTTGGTGTGTGAGTACTGTGCTAGGGAAGCAGAATAGCTGTTTGCATCAAAGAACCAAAAAGACTGCTGCACAGGAATCCAGAAACAAAGCAGAAAGCATAAAGAGGACTAGCTTAGACATACGGCCATCTCATCAGTGTTCTTCCTTAAAGCACAGATAACTTCGGATAATTGACAGTAGAAATAATTTAGCCTTATGTGGCAAATTCGCTTCTCAAAATAAGTTGGACAGAGTCTCTGCCAGTGAAATCCAAAATAAAGTTTTAATTGCATTTCATTCTGCAAAATGAATACAACAAACCATGAGTTTGTAATGTCTTCCATCCCATGCCTTGGCTGGCTGGCTGCCATGTCTGTGCCTCCCCTCTTTGAAAAGCTCTCCAGGGGAAGGTAAGCAATGGGAGAAAATGTCAATCTGCAAGTTAAATCTGGTGTAAAACTGAGTATGTTTGGTATGGACACTACTGTGTGCCAGTGTATATAGACAGCAATAAGGCATTTTAAATAATTAGAGGCAGAAGTCAAATTTGGAAGTATCTTTTCACTAACTTGAATGTACAAGTAAGATAGCAAGTGGACACAAGCTGTTTCAGACAAAGGGTTCTGTTTTCGTAGTGCTTGCTTAGCCTGACAGTGCCGGTACTGCATTCAGTGTATTCAGCTGTCATTTTTTACCCATTTTAGTTCTTGTGACCTACAGATGAAAGATGTCTTTAAATAAAGAAGGAAGCTTGATTTATTCACTTATTTTTCTGGTCCATCAGGAAACTTCTTCAAAGAAAAATCACCATGGTTCTGCACTATGGAACACAACTTCTTATTACTATTGTAATAAATTGTAATACGTGTTGTATTACTATTGTAATACATGTTGTGCCCATTTCTGATTTTGTGTTAATCGGGAGCAAGTTAGGAATTCAGGAAAGATACATCTGTGTGAGACTAACATAAATGAATGATCAAACACCGAGACCTAATTTTTCCTGGCAAGGGCACAGAGTGAAAGCCCCATAATGTAAATTGAACTGTCAAAATAAAGTAGTTGATATTTCCAGTGTCCAGCGTTTCCAGATTGCACTGAATTTGTGCAGAATCTCTATAAATCAGAAGGCTTTTGTTTAGATTGCTAAATGAAGACTGTCAGGTTTGAGGTTCAGAAATGAGTGCTGCATATTCTGATCAGAGACATTAATGGATTTGCCAGCCTGATAGAACAAATGGCAAAACCATGATGTCAATGTGATTTACTTATTCCAAGTAACAATTGTAAGTTTGCTATATTTGCATTTAGCTGAGGTTTTGTTTGATAAATTTTGTTTAAAATCTTTTTCAATTTAATTCATATTTGTGATAGCAACAGAGTAGCTTATTTTAAAATACCTCAATGAAATCACCATATAATTCTTACTAAGACTGAAAACTTTTTGTCTTTGCCCCTACTAGATGAATAAGTAACTGGTAGTGCCATTTCAAGTTTCCATGTGTGCCCACTTGAAGGACTGTATTCTGGTATGCATGAACCAGGAGACATTTCATTGTGAGGTGGTTTCCATCGTTACCAAGCAACAAAACCTCTGCTCATTCAACAGGTGTGTTTTTTCCGTACCATACTTGGGAATTCTTTTCTCAAAAAGATTTATCTACTTAAACCACTGCCTTGCTTATTATGGTTTCTATGTACTGATCTTCTGGAAGATGACCTTTAGTTTTACTGGGTTTGTTGGCTAGGTCTTCAGAAACTTGGAAAAACAGGAGCAAGTGGAATTTTTTAAATTTACTGCCACATAAGGACCATAGAAGAGAATGACTGTGGCTTCCCATGGAGCTGAAAGGCAGGCGGGTGCCTTTGTCTGACTTGTTGGTAGAACCAGTTTCCAAGGTGGATCGCCAACATTATCGAAGTGTGTTAAAGAAGATGTGCATGCCTGTTGTGAGAGGTCCTGAGAACAGACATGACTTTGCCAGCTTTGAAGAGAAAAACAGTAATTCTTTCCTTAAATTTCATCCATTCACTCCTCCAGAAGGGCCAAATTACCCTTTATTCCCTCACCGGAATGAGGTGCCTTTAGTGGATCCCTGCTCAGGTTTTGTGAGTCCAGGAGCAGATGCTGACCTGCAGCCCAATGTTGGAAGAGCTATTGAATCTCTGGTGGACTATAGTGATGTAAAACCTCACCAGCGGATCCCCACTGCAGGAAAGGGAGGCCAGGCTGCCCACAGGAGGCACATGGTCCTTCTGGAGGAAACCAGCCAGAACAGAAGGTGGAACTCCAGGGCTGTGCCAGCTGCTTCCATTAGGGCACGACTCAGAGGTAAAGCAAACTACTATTTTTATTTTTTAATAGCCAAAGAAATTGCTAATGCTTAACAAATAAATACAATTAGTTTCCAAATGCCATCCCACCAGGTCCTGAAAGAACAACATTATAAAATATAATTGCCCTGTATATTAGAGCTGAATACAACAATAATATACAACAATAGAGTATTTGTATGTAAGTTCCTGCTGTAGCAAAGAGGCACCAGTCAGCAAATTCTAACAAGCATTCTAATTCTAAAAAAAAAAAATAAATAGAAAATTAAAAAATCTTTTGAAGGTAAATAATGTTTTAAAAAATCTGTGTAGGTGAATTGTGAAGCTATATACATATTAATGAGCATACTAAGTAGTCCTAATGAGCACCTATTCTAATGTAAACTAAAATAACAAATCATTCTATCTTTGGGAAGTCCCCTGGATATTTCTCTGTCATTTAGTATTCCTAACAAGTGGCAGTGCAGGGCATTAAAAGACTTATTTTGGTGTCTAGTTGACCAGAGAACAGAAGTTCTTCAGGGCTGCTGTCCTATGTTCATAACAATACATATTGTTCTCTTATTTTATATCAATGTGTTATCCATAAAGTTGGGTGTGATTGTTTCATATTGATTACAGCATCAAAACGGAAATTCACTTTTTTTAAGGTGGAACAAAATCATGCTGCTTGCAAATATTCAGAATTTTCTGGTGTAAATTCTGGAAAGAAGAAATGTTTACCCAGGGCTTCTAAAGGCAAACATAATTAACAATAAGCAATATGGCTGAATTTGTATAAAGATTAAGCCAATTCCAATTATTTTCATAGAGAACTGCTCATAACAGGCAGAACAAAATTTTATGGGAACTTGGACAACATGTTCGTAGATATGGAGAGGCATTTCTTAGAACACAGTAAAGAAATGTAAGTAGGCTCCTTGTTCCATTTTAATATACAGAGATGACACTCATTTCATGGTTAGCTATACTTTATCCATGTTATTGTCATAAAGTCTCTACATGATGTAACATCAGGCAGTGTTTTTGGTTCCTTGTTTCTGTCTTTGAACTTTGCATCTTAAATCACTTTAAGCTTACCTCTGTCATATAACAGAATCTGAAGGAAACCAAGAAACTACATGGGATAAAAAACACAAACTCTACAATTTTTCTGTGTTTTTTGTTTGTTTGTTGTTTTTTTTTTCCTCATCTCATGTAATTTTCAGTCTTATTTCTCAGTTATTGTGTTTTCTATTTAATTATGAAATTAGACCTCAGACACCAATCAGAGTTGATGAGTTGTTTTTTTTTTTTCTCTAAGGCTCTGCAAAAGTGCAAGGGAAAGAACATTTGAGAGATGCTATTCTATCTGACCATTAATTTTTCAATGCATAGAAAGCAGACAAAGATAGAGATACTCTGGAAGACAGATAACCTGAAATGAGTACAGACAAAGTCTGAAACAAAATGTCATCAAGTCAGTAACCTGAGTTGCACTCCAGAAAGTGGTCCGAAATGGAAAGTAGTTCCAGAAAGCAGATAGATACTGTCTGGTGGCTTTCTGGTGATTTTTCACTGGGTGAAGTTCAGTATTAGGTGAAACACTGACTCTGCTGAAGCTGTTGGAAAAAGCCAAACTAACTCAGGGACAAAACCTTGAAATAGATATCGTCCAGCATTAAATTCTTAAGGAAAAGCTGTGCAAATGTTCTTCCAAACTTAGTATTCATTTACAAGTTTTGCTGTGATGCTGAAGTATTAACTACAAATGTATGAATATAGATATAAAAAGGAGTTGATTTTTAAGATACTATTTTTAATGAGACTGCATAAACAAATTCCAGATTTCAGCTATATGGTTCAGAGAACCCAGCTACCAACTCCCAGGCATGTGATGTGGTGAAAGTTGCTAATCATAGAGGCATAGCATAGCATGGTTTGGGTTGGAAGGGACCTTAAAGATCATCCAGTTCCAACCCCCCTGCCCTGGGCAGGGACACCTCCCACCACACCAGGTTGCTCCAAGTCCCATCCAGCCTGGCCTTGAACTCTTCCAGGGATGGGGCAGCCACAGCTTCTCTGAGCAACCTGTTCCAGTGTCTTACCACCCTCACAGCAAAGAATTTCTTCCTGAGACCTCATCTAAATCTGCCCTCTCTTAGTTTGAAACCGTTACCCCTTGTCCACTTGTCCCCCACACTCCACTCCCTGATCAAGATCTAATCCTTTAGATAGTAATCCTGAGACATTGCACAGCTAAGTTGTTTGGGGAAGTTGTGCTTAAAGAGAGATCAGTCAGGCGTTATGCAAGTCAATTCTACAGTCACTTTCTCCACTGTGTGTGGGATGAACAGAAAAAAAATCAGACAGAAGCAAAAGACGGATGAGCTGAAGTATATAAAACATCTGCAACAGACAGGAGGTTCTCTTGCTAGAAGATGTACTGGTATGGCTTTGGCAGTCGACAGTGTTCTTTTGGACTTCCACAGCTGCCTCTCACATCTACTGAGCAAAGCACGTTTATTGAACAGCGAGGCTCTGTGATAGCAAAGCAAAGGTGAGAAGCTGTCAAGATGATCTTTCTAAGAGTGGAAGATCAGAGACTGCCGGAGAAGGGAGACAGCTAAAAAGCTATTCTTTGGGTATTCTTAACCAGTATCATGAAGGCACTCAGTGCTAGAAGATAAGGTCTTTAGGAAGTTGGCAATGTTTACCTGTAGAGTCCCCTTCTCTCGCTCATATGACAACAGGATTTTGTAACCTTTTCCCTGTGGTGTCAGGCTTCTTTGCAGTGTTTAGGAGGACCTCAGAATTTGACCATGCAGGTATATTTGTACCTGGAAACCTAGTGATGAAGCCCTCATATCCAGTTTGTAACTATTACTCTATTTCATGTAGCTTAACAGAGAGATGGGCATGGGCATTGCAGAACGAACCAGTGTATTTGTTAAGTCTGATGAGGAGCGGAGATGACTTCTTTCCCCTACTGGAAGCTGACACATCTATAGATACAGTTTTCTTCAAAAACTGGGAAATGAGAAATATTATAGATTTTACCTATAGTCTTGATAGTAACCCTCTGTAATAAGAAATAAGCAGTTAGCTCATGCTACTGCCAGACTAAGCCATGTTTAGATTTGTCCAAAAGCCCAATTAATCAAATATTCCATCCAAGACTATGGATAATTACCAAAGAATGTCATCATGCTTCCTCTGCATATTTTGCTATCATGATGATTTGTGGACCATGGATTCATGACCAGCAAACTGTGTTTCTAGTTTCTCATCATGGATTCATATATTTGCCTTCATTAAAATACCCATTTGCTTTTTGAACCCATCACTTAGCTTCTAACCCTCTGTTGCCATGAAATTTGTGAATATATTAAGCAACAAAGTCTTAAGCCCACATGAGTTACCTCTAGATCTCTTTACAGGTGATCTCTATTCCCCTGGAAATTTTACCATTTATCCATTTCCTCCTTCTCTGATCTTCCAATCATTTATTTGTCTGTGTGAAGATCTTGTCTTTATCCCATTGTTACTTTAAGAAGCTCTGTTGAAGAAATTTATGCAGAACATGTTGAAATAATTGGTTTCACATTAAACACATTTCCCAATGGCCTCCATATAGGAAGAGTTCGCTTCCTAGTGCTTCCTCTCCTGAAGTAAGAAGCATTTTCTCCAGACTAACCATTACTCTGTAGAAGAAATCATCCCAGGGTAATCCAGGATTAAGCAGCACATTGAGTGTGAGACATATCAAAGTAGGATTCCAGCCTCTTCTACCTTTTGAATAATGATAGAACATTATTGTAGGCGATGCTGGTGTAGCCCCGGTTTGTAACACAGGTACTTAGTGATATAAAACCTTTTACCTGGCTGCAGAAAGAGAGATAAGAAAGGTAAATAAGTATATCTTCAGTTTCTGACTCATAATCCAAACCAGAAATTGCCCAACTTCATTATCCATGATTAAAACCTGCTTTGTCAGATTAGATTATTTTAAGTAATAAACTGAAACTGGCAGTATCATTAAACTTGTCATAAATTAGAAGTGACAAAGCTGAGACACTGAGTTCCCAACTTGGACAAGAATAGATCATGCCGTTTTTAATGCTGTGGACTGAGGAAATGATTAGGGGCATCAAAACCTCCAGAAAGTTGATTTAAAGAAAAAAATCATTGCAGTTTTACACTAGATCTTTCCAGTGAAAGCAAAAGGAGAAGTAAATGTTAGAAGATTAATCATCCCAGCTGTAAGTCAGTAGTGTCAAGATGGCAAATTACAATATATAGTGGAAGAGCAGAGGTCTCTAGAAATGCGTATGTACAATTATCAAAGCAAATGTAAAATTGTATACATGTCCTCCTAAGGACATTGTAGCTGACATGAGCATTTTACACATACAACACAAGGAATAACAGTTGTAACCTTTAGCTCTTTAATTAATAGACCAGAGAAAGACTATTTTTGTGGAACTACTAGGACATTTAGATGGGTAGAGTTGAGCCATCTGCCTCTTTACTGTAGAGGGCACTAGTACATGCATACCTATTAAGTAATTACAACATTTCAGACATAAAATTTAATGGAAACATTCTCATATGAGTACAAGTCGTATACTCGCAGATAACACTTAAAGTTTACACAAAGCTGAGACAAGAAAGATGCAGCCTTCATCTTTACTGCATGCATCTTACCTGTTTAAGAGAATTCTTTCCAAAATAATTGTTTCAATTGGAGAGTGATTCAGTGTGAAATCTCTTTACAGTGCAAAGATCCACGAATTCTATCAAGCTTTTCAAAAGCAGCAACTTAAAGCTATAGCACACTGTGCGAAAAGCTCTCTAAAAAACAGGTCATATTATTTTAGTACCTACATATTGCTAAACTGGGGCTATTTTACTGAAAGCCATGACTTTTTTGTTAAACTTTTTCAGAGTAACTAGTTTTGCAAGAACTAATTTTGCATCATGCATGATCGTTTTCAACTTTTAGTCTTTGAACTATTTTATCCAAAGTATAACTAGAATTTCTACAAAAATTACTAGGAAAAGTAGCTCAGTTATGTAGTATAAATGTATTATTTAAGCTTTAAGTAGCTTAAATTTTCTACATAAAGGTTTTCAAATGCATTGGAAATTTTTAGGGGTCTGAAACTAAAAGGAATGTCGAAACCTACCTAAGTAGTATGGCTTTGGTACTAGCAGTTTCCAGTGTTCACAGAGAGAATGGTGCGATGGCTGTATGGTTGCCTACCCCTTTTTACTATAGTATAGCTAGGTATATTTAGAAATAGACCTTTCCTAAAGTCAACAAAAGCATTATGCTAGCTAATGGTGCAGCAGTTTGAATGATACTCTCATACATATCCCTTGCCCTACTTTTAGAATTATTTTGTGGGTTTTATCCTGATTCCCTAAGGAAACAATTTTTTTTTTCCATTTATCATGTTGTTACTTATCTCTTGGTTCTCCCCTAATAACTTTTAACACCATTGGCAAATTTCTGCCAAATATGATGGAGATATAAACATCTCAAGGATAGTTGCATCCCTACAAGATTTTTGAAGGTTAAAGTCTGGAAAGAAGAAAGACATAAACAAGTGTTCTCTTGGGGGATCTGAGACTTGGGTATTATAGCATCTTTATATTTGGCAGCCAGCTGACTTGGTTATCAGCATGAGTATCAGCCTTATCAATCAGCATATATGTGACTCTACAGTAACTGCAGGATATGGCCTCTTATCTGCAGGGTAAGCCTAATTTACAGGACTTGTTCAGGGAGAGCTTGAATTATTGGAATATGAAGTTGGGAGGATGAGGAAGAAAAAGATGTGTCTTTAAGAAATCAGTCACCTACTGCTCATGGAATAGCTTGTTTATTGCTATCAGGGTTTGCAAAGATGTGACTATAGAAATGCAATATGCAATTACTAGTTTGACTTGCATTAGGAAGCTTTTACTGTTTTGTTTGCTAATTTGAATACTTTCCTTTGTGCAATTAGTACTGTACATGACAATATGTGAAGCAGACCAAACCATAGCCATGCATGTTGTTGTATTATTTATCACTTACTTTCATCATTTGAGTAATTTAATATATTTTTGTGGAAGTTTGTAATTCAGAGTGGTAACAGGTAATGTAGCATCAATACATAAATTTTTATGGGAAACCGTGAATTGTTTTTATCCAGTTTATAACAATAAAGATTGCTGGAAATTGATTAACACAGTAGGAAGCCCTTTCTTTCAGATTGGAGGACTCCAGTGAAAGTTGTTCCTGCTCTACCTGACCAAAACCGTATTTTTGCATTTTATATGGATTCTAAAATCAAGGCAAGTGTCTGGTACACTTATTGTAAGACAGAAAACATACTTAAACCATTTTGGTTTTAGTCTGCTTTCCATTTAACGTTCTTTTGGTAATGATTACGGTAGTGTAGTGAAATAGGACTTTTTCATTTCTTCAGCTAATTACCTTGATACAAGGGCTATATTTCAGGTAGCTGTATGTCAGCATGACCAGATTTTAATGGTGGCTATCACTCCAATAATTTTCAAATTTGTGCAATTTTTTGGTACTTTTACTCTGGCTAAAGGATTTAGACTGTTATGTGAGACTGATGCTACTAATGTCAGTTATGTGTAACTGGAGATGGAGAAAAAATACCAAAAGGTACAAAATATAACATGAGGTATTTATACCTCATACTTGGTATAAATACTCATATATGTGCTTTGGCACTACCCTGTTCCATAGTGCAACTAAGTCTTCCTCATACTAAAAATGTAATGGCATCCTTTATCCTTCTACACTGATGAGACTATTCGTAGTCCTTAAAGCATTGCATATGCTTGAGTAGTTAGAATATTAAAATGGAATAGACTTACTTCAGTTGGAAGGGACCTGCAACAATCATATAGTCCAACTGCCTGAACAATTCAGGGCTGACTAAGTCGAATCATGTTATTTAGGGCATTGTCCAAATGCCTCTTAAATACTGACAGGCTTGGGGCATCAAACAGTGCTCTAGGAAGCCTGTACCAGTGTGTGACCACTCTCTTGGTACAGAAGTGCTTCCTAATGGAAGCATTCCTGTAGGAACTCCCCCTGGTGCAGCTTTGAACCATTCCCACATGTCCTGTCACTGGGTACCAGGGAGAAGAGATCAGCACCTTGATCTCCTCTTCCCCTCCTGAGAAAGTAATGAGGTCAGCCCTCAGCCTCACATTCTCCAAACTAGACAAGTACAGGGTCCTTAGCCACTCCTCACAGGACATTCCTTCCAGCTCTTTCACCAGCTTTGTTGCCCTCCTCTGGACACATTCAAGTCCCTTCACATCCTTCTTAACTTGTGGGGCCCAGAACTGCACACAGTACTCAAAGTGAAGCTGCACCAGTACTGAATACAGTGGGATAATGACCTCTCTTGACCAGCTGGTTGTGCCGTGTTTGGTGCACCCCGGGATGCAGTTTGCCCTCTTGGCTGCCGGGGCACACTGCTGATCCCTGCTGAGCCTGCTGTCAACCAGTACCACCAGATCCCTTTCTGCAGGGCTGCTCTCCAGACACTCCTTTCCCAATTTATACGTGCCCAATATTACTGCATCCTTGGTGCAGGATAAGGCATTTGGACTTGTTAAATTTTATCCCATCAATCATAGCCCAGTGATTAATGGGATGAAATGCTCCAATCTGTCTACATTTCTCTGCGAGGCCTCTTGTCCCACAAGAGAATCAGCAGCACCTCAGCAAACTTGCTAATGGTGCATTTAACTCTGAACAGAACTGAACCCTAAGGAACACAATTGGTAGCAGTCAGCATCATAAAAATACTTGAGACTTTTGTGAGGGATTGCAAATGCTTTTGCTATGCCATTTTATAAATAATATAACAGGAGTTGAGGAGGCAAAGCCATTCTATTAGTTTTTAAACTTGTACTCACCATATTAATTTTTCCTTCCTGAGTAAAACTCAGACATAGATCTATTCTTGACCTTCGGTTCTGGCTGGAGAAGTATGGGAATGAAATTACATGTTTCACATTCCGATGCAAAAGATGATAGTAAACTAGGAAAACACAAATACACACAGTTCACTCTTTAAACAAGCATTCATAGTAACATATATGTTGATGGCATTGCTTTCTGCTATGTATTTGATTTCTCTTAGGTATCAAGTGATCCTTCTGCAAAGTGGAGAGAAGAAAAAGCTAGGGACTATTTCTACAAGTCAAATACTCAAAGGTGAGACATGATTTCTTTTGAAAACAGTTTTTACTTGTGCTTTGCTTAATTTTTTTAATTTTCTTTTTGCTACTGCACACCTGCAAGTAGCAGTAGACATTTCAGACTACAGTTTTTCTATCACTCAGAAATTCTGGTATTTTAACAGCATTCAGAATGGGATTCTTGTCATGAACTTTAGTTATCTAAAAGCTTGTGTCCAATCTCTGCTTTTCATCTCCACTTCCTCTAAAGGCAGTGAAGAGAAACTGGAGTTTCCAAAAGGGCATTCTGTACATCTGTCTTCAACACGTATCAAAGCATGATATGACTGGTATCTAATCTCTATTTATGTCTTGTCTCACTTAACTGATTATTCAAATTTAGAAAAGATAAATCCCATCATCACTGTAAGCTTCTTGGAAGATGAACTATCTCTTGCAGTTAGTGAGTGAGAAAGTTTTAAGGAAGATAAGCCTGGGAAACTACCATAACTAATTGTACCCCAACAAGCAACATATTCCAGGCTTTTTATTTTCTTTTTAATTAGAAATATAGATCTTTGTTATTTTCTACATCCTTTTTAATCACATAATTCCTTATTGTTTAGTTTCCTATGTCATTCACTAATTATTATTTGGAACTTTTTAATCTTTTTTTTTTGTTAATTGTTATTCAAGAGCTTATGAAGAAGTTCCTTGGGATAATATATTACCTTCCAAAATCCAGCCTCCGGAATCAACAGTGGAAGTGTTGCCCGATCCTGTTTCACACTGTTTTACAAAAAGGAGATACAATCCTGAGCCTGAAATAAGCCAAGTCAGTGAACAATTTCTTGCCTGCAGGTTTTAGGTTTTGGTACTGAAATGTAGCCTAAATTTTATGTAGTTCATATAGATAAACCTACAGCAATGTTTTCAAATAAAAAGAGTCAAGTGTGCATTTAAAGTCACCAGCACATGCCAGTAATTCCCTCAAATGACTATTTTTTGTTCCCTCTCACCTGTCGATTGATGTAGAAGAAGATATTCATGCACGGTACCAAAGGAGAAGACAAGGATATTGATGAGAAATTTGTTGATAAGAGTGATGCTGTAGCATAACAAATCTCATGTTAAGTTAGTTTACTTGTGATTCTTAACTGTAAGAATTACTATTTTCTCTAAACTAAAGTTCAGTCCTGTAATTGGTTCTGATTTCTGCATGAAAATCTATTAAGCCAAGTAAATTAGGTAATGCTGCCTTACAAGAAGCATCTAATTATGATTTTAGGTTGTTGGAGTCTTCTGGGACAGATTTCAAACAAGATCTTTTCCGTCTTTACAGAAACCTGTTAATTTGTAAGTTTCATTTTTTTTTTGTGAATATTGGGGTCCTCTGAACACTTCTTTTATGAAGTTGGCTACAGTTATTTCAGAAGACTAAATTCCATGGCATTCTATAACTAGAGAAGTTAAGATAGGCAATCAATAACCATATCAGAAGTATACTTTAATGTGCTTCTCCTGTGAACATTAAATATAAAAAGCAGAATAGAATAAATCTGCAAATGAATGTTTGTCAGGACTTCATGCATCTGATGTTTTCATTAAGACATACTGCTTATGAAAACACCACTAGTGATATATATAGAAATTCAAGGTTTTATCTGCTGTCTGTAGAATCAAAACAAATCACTTATGTATCATTGTCTTTTCACTCTGCATTTCACTTATTCTATCATATCTCAGAGTGGAGCATTTTAGATGAGCCAAGTAAAAGGGTGACAGGAGGTTCAGAAGGGCTCATATAAGAGCCGAGAAGAGATAAGGAAGGAAAGGTTGGTCAAAGCAAGATAGGAAAACTAGAACTTGCCTCCTTTCCAAAACATGAGCCAGCAGGTTTGCTGGCCAGAATCAATGGACAGGTCTGCTATGAGGCAATGTACAATGGAGAGACAGGTAGCTCTGCAGGGTCAAAGGGAGACAGAAATCACTATCATCATGTTTTCTTGAATGTTGCACTTTCAAAGGAATGTAGTCATGGATAGTGAGAGCAGCTTGCAGGGACAGACCAAGAGAGAAATTCAGACTGACCTGATGTTAAATTTTCCCATGGTGTCAAGAGTAGAATGAGAGAAGTGTTACAAGTGGAGAATTAGTCCATTTTTAAAGAAAAGTTGCTTATGCTATCCTAGGAAATTGACTGAGGTCCCAGTATCTGAGGATGAAGATTAAAAGAAAAGATTCTGTCTGCTGAACAGGGTCAGTTAGCACATATGCCAACCTAATCATTTACCACGGTCTTTTACCAAATTCAAATGAGCATCGCATCATTCCAAAAGCAAAACTTCAACTTGTCACCACCTCTCTTTTGGGACCTCATAAATATTCTATCAGAATGTTCTGTCTAGTGAAAAAAAATTGATTGATCTATTTTGTCTTTAACAGTGTAAGCCGAAGCTATAGAACCTGTCATATCCCTTTGTATACGTAAGTACAATGTTCCTGGGTCGTTTCTACTTTCTACATTCTTGATTAAGCCCAAGCAATTAATCTCATTTGCTGAAGCAAGAGTTGTAGATGGACTATGTTATCTAATTTTACAGTGTTTTCTGGTGCCAAGGGAGAGTGTGCTGAGTCTCCTCTGCTTGTGGGTGACTCCAGCCTTTACCTGTAAACTAGAAATCATGATCCGTTATGTCCTCTTTAGAAGACTATCCCAGTCTGATCATGGGCATAGCCCAAAGGACAAGAGATGACACATTTCTATCTTATTTTCGTTCTCCCCAAGCCTCCTCTCTGCACATATGTATGAGAGCTATCATTTGTTATGTGCTGCAAGTTCAGCAGATGATTGTTTTCATCTTGGGACATGCCAAGCACACAGGGCAGTTCATCTCCATGATTTTGCTTGTGGACCATTTTAATAAATAACTAGAATTTTGGAGCATGTAGTATATGGTTCAGCTGCCTCCACCAGCTGTCTTATGAATAATGTACATATCTGTGATTTCTTTTCTATCCGAACAGTGGCTGTGTTGGTGCAGTAAATTTTGAAGACATTGACAATGCCGATGTAGACTTAATCCAACTTAACCATGTGAGAACTTCAAAGCCTCGCTACACAAACACCGCACAGTACGTTAGCTCTTATTAGCATGATTTTGATACTGCGTCTTGACTTCTTGTTATTTGGTAAAGGGGAACAAAGAGAGATCTGATCTTGGGCGAAAAGAGTTTAAAAAGTTTGAGGCACACTCCTTTTTAATAATTTGAATGAAGTCTGTTAACACAGAAAGCACAGTGGGCTTTCAGATTCAAGGTTGAATTTGAAGAGTCCTTTTTAATAACTGAGTCAGTAGTGAATGCGCTGCAGTGGTAACTGCCTACAGTGGTCAGTGTAGGTCTGTGAAAATCTAAGGGATCATTCAGCCTAGATACACAGAATTAGTCAAGGAGCTGATAAAAATGAGCGGAGAGATGTCTACTGAGATGATGATGTAACAGATTTTATCCATCTACTTGTGTTGCAGTAAGCTTAAATGCAGCCTGTTTTGGCTAAGTATGAATTTGTCATAGAAGATTAAGGCCTGGTTATTGCATCATGTTAGTGCTGTAGTTTCAGGGAACTTGTGGTCCTAACACCATGTATCATGCTTTTCAACCAGAAGTGTATATTAGGTATTTTTTCCATCCAGAAGTTTCAATGTGGCCCAAGTGACCCTGCTATCCATCTAATACAAGAATGGTCATAATGGACTAACAATGATTGCCTGTCATACCAAAAGTCATGCTTAGTGTGCCCATCCTGGGAGTAAAAGCTGCCTGTGGTAACACCAGTGCAATATACTGTCTTGGTAAAATTAACTCTTTGTGATCAGCAGGCTCTGGCCTAGGCTGGGATGGAAATCGGATTATACTCCCTCTCCTGCTGTTAATCTTGCTAGACTAATTGCACAACTAAGTTTGAAGAACTCAGCAGGCACCTTTCCATTGTTCTTGATTGAGAAAGGTTGCATGTGAAGCTAGTCAGAGCACATCTTCTAGACTCATGGTTCCTAAAGACACTGAGACTTCCTAACACAGGCATTCCTGCAAATGCCTAGCCGTGGGAAATATATTTGTATTACTTTCTAGGCTTAAGTGGAGAGAATGTGGAAGAGAAGGTTTTTTAACCTGCACCAGGAATTTCTGCTGCTGCCATTCTGAATAGAGTCCTTATTTTCAAAATAACTATGCTTATTTTCAGACTATGCCATAATCTTCTTTTCTGGAGATCTTCAATACCCGCCTGGATGCAGTCCTGAGTAATGTGCTCTAGACAATCCTGCTTTAGCACGGGAGTTGGACTAGATGATCTCTAGAGGTCCCTTCCAATTCTGACAATTCCTTGATAACATTCATACTTCAAATGTTTCCTGTTCTTTAGTATTAATGAACAGGTCTGTTGAGTAGAAGTACATGTGCCATGGTAGTATGGTAGATGGGTAGCAGGACTTGAATATTTCCATATTAAAAATGTGTGATTTTTAACTTTAGCCGCTAGATGGCCTTTGAGTTTGCAAAAGCTCCCTGAATGCCATGAAGAACAGCTTACTTCTAGCTAGTCATGAACTTTGCAATCCAAAATTTTTCAGTTTAAGTTTTCCCTAAAGTTTTCTTCAGTAGCTTGAGCTGTTATTAAAAATCTATTTGCAAAATTTTAAGAATAAAAAATGGTAAAAGTAACAACATAATGGTAAGAACTAAAAAAAATAAAACAAAGAGGGAAGAGATTGTTCTGTTTTCTTAATCAGATCTCTTTGCAGGGAGAATGTCTATCCTTTTGCAACACATCACATGCTGTCACACTTGTAGGGAACTGCATATCATTCTTCACAAAATCTTACTTATTAAAGCAGTAGTTTCACAGGCAAAGGAAGGTGCTAAGCATTGTAAGATGGCCAAATTTGGCCCATATTGCTGCAACTAAACCTATTAATATCAGCCTTTTCTGTACATAATGAACCATTCTGATTGTATTATCTCACCTCCTGCACAAGTACTGTGATTTCTCACAGCCTTGTTCTGACTTTTAATTTTTACTTGAACTAGAACATAATATGGTACAGAATGATTATTGAGAAATGTGTTTTAAAATTACAGAACACATAACATACAGTATGGTGCTGAAGAGAGGTTTCTTAGTTTGTAGGGAAGTTAGCAGAGCTATTAACCCTTAATCCTGCCATTCCATACTGCTGTAGAGCTTTGAAGAACAGAAGCTGATGGGTACACTGTGCTGCAAACAGACAGATACCTTGTCTGAAGCTATTTGGTGTGTATGGTATGATGGTGAATTTATAAGTTTGAGCAACAGATTCTGTATTCTCCAGTATTCCACGTAATTTTGCTGGGTTTTAGTGAATAAGGCTATGGATTTCATTGATTTCTAGTGGCCAGGAGACAAAGATCTCTGAGACCTAAAAGATTCTGACATCTCAAAGCTGTGAAAAATTCAATTCCACCTGAAAAATTAAGTTTTTCATAAATTATATTTATTCTCTACCTATGATTGTCAGACATCAAGGTTGCTATGATTTTAAGCAGAAGAAAGTCAGAAGAAAGGTGTAAAAGTGATCCCTATAAATTTTACTTTGTGAGTTTGCAAGTAGTTCTGGAAAGATGTGTAAAGGTAGTAAGACTGCTAGACTCCCACTGAAATCCTTGAGAAATTACATATATGCTTTGGATTTAGAAGGCAAAATAAGCTCTGTAAGGATGTAAAATGTAAGAATCTCTTTGTAGATAGTCACTTTCAATCTTTCATGGACTACCAGTTGAATTTCCTGCCTTTAGCATTTGGGTAACAGCATTGGTGCTTTGGCATTACTCTAGAGTAAAAGACTATTCTTTCCAGGCCCATGCAACAAAGTGGTTGCCATTCAAATTATTAGCAAAGCTGAGACTAGCTAAGAGTCATCCGTCATGTAATTTTGCAGAGACAAACAGGAAGAGTGGTGAACCTGGGCATGTTTTGTATGTTACCCTTGAGCCCACCCTCTCTTCCTTTTGGCAGAACAGGAAACCATCTTCTGTTTTTCTTCTTTTTTTCTTAAGGAATTAAGACTTACGCTGCAGTTAAGCCTAAATACCCCTAGGATAAAATTGGTGTTGTGAAAAGCTGCTGTGCATATTCCCAGCACTGTAGATAATACTCTGAAGCCTTACTGTGCAGTTTGGAAGCTTTACAGATGAGAATCCAGGTGCAGTGTGATTAATTTGCCAAATCCATTGGAAACCTGTAACATAGTTAGGAATGAAACTTCATGTATTCTGAGCAATTTTTTATTTTTTTTTTGCTAAACTCCGAGGTTTAACCTTTTGAAATGCTTTGTTGAAATGTGGTTTTAAAAAACAGTCATAAATAATGGCCATAGTTCTTAAAAGTTAGGCTGAGACACAAGTGAAGACTTGGGAATCTAGGTGATTTTTATCCAGTTTTTCTCTGTGTTTCAGACATGGAATTGCTGTGAGAGCCTTCACTGCATGTAAAAATCCCTGTCATAAATGTTGTGACTCATCTAGAAGTGCTAAATTTATGAATCTGAACTTATTAATCAAAACTATATTTGTGATCTGGTGGCAGTCTAGGATCATCAGTAGGCATTTCTCCAAGGGAGCCAGGGAAGTGTTTTTTTCAGTTTAGACTCTTGATCTTCACATTTGACCAAAGATCCTGGATGGTAATTCAGTTCCTTTCATTCTCTTCCATGTTTTCATTAAAGTTTGTGTTGGGGAAAAGGATCAATTGCATCATCTGTTGAGGTCTGTTCCAGCCCTGGAATGTAGCATCATTCTTAATATCCTTGGTTTGTGCGTGCACTCCTGAACTTGCTCTATGAAAAGCTTATTCCTCTTTTTCATCTTTGATAATTTTACAATGTATACCTAAAAGCTGGAGTTTTCTATAATTTCCTTGCCAAGGGCAACATACAAATCTTCTATAAAAAAGAGCAGTCAAAAAATTAGGAAATTGTTGTGAAAGACCACTCTGATAATCTCTTTCTAATGCAGTTGTTTTTCACCAACAGGTCTCCAAAAATCTTTTATAAAATTTACTGTGACCTCCTTTTATAGATCAGGGCTCCATTGACTGGATTGCATTGTCAGAGCACAGGAGTTGTAGGACAGAATCTCATCTTTTTATGCTACTAACTAGTGACATTCCAAATTGAATGCTTTAATACTTTTTTGTATTTTCATTGTGTGTTGTTTGTGTAATTTTTTTCAGGTATATTGGACAGCAACTGTCCAGTGAGTGAGGTGGATTTTGTTGTATTTCTAAATTTACCATTTTTTTGCATGTAGTTTCTTCCTCTTGTGTTTTGGTGAGGTTTTTTCCCTCTACTTTCTTTACTTGTTTGCCTGCTTTACATACTTTTCTTGTATTTGCTTACTTTTCTTTCAGACTCATGAAGTGTAAATTCCATTTGAATCAGTAAGTTAAGGGTATCTACTTAACAAGATTTCCTGAACAGGGATAGAACTGAGTATCTGTTCATATATTTTGCAGAACTGAGACCTCTGAGATCTTTCAGAAGACTTTGGACTCTGAATTGATCACGTCTATTTTCCATGTTTCTTTTTTCTTTTTTTTTTTTTTCTTACTGATTTGACTAGTAATTGTTTGCTTACAATATTTATTTATTTGTAGAAGGCGAATATTGCATTTGGTTTTATATGTCACATAGCTAACCATATACTAGATAGGGAAACAACTGAGAACTGAAGAGTATGTTTGTGCAGCCAGCCAGGCTTTCAAAAATAGTTCAGTAACCACATATGAAAACCAGAATTCTGAAAGAGCTCACATCCTGAGTGCACGTTGATTGCTAAGCTCCTGTGAAAATCTGGCCACAGATGCCACAATGAAACTTTTAGGTGCTGAGCATTTACAAAAATCTGATGCTTTATATGTAGTTGCTGCTCCAACCCATTTGTTTATCACGGAAGAGGAGGATGGTCCAAATTCTGAGGAAACTCTGTATTTTCAGCTCCGTTGGGCAAGTTACACAAGGGAGGAAACTTCTCAGCACAGCTGTAGTGACTTCCAGAAAGGCTCAGACTGCTAAATTCTTTGGGCGCTTTTGAGAGGCTCCATGTTATTAATAAGTGAAAATAAATACTGATGCAATTCATTCTTTTTTGTCATTAACAACTGCTTTGAAAAAATCTTCCTTATTCAGAAGTGCATTTTAAATCTAATAATTTTGAAAACCACACAGAAATTGATTTTACTGCATCATACAGATTCTCAGCATAATCATCTGTTGTTCTCTTTTTCTTAAACATATTTATAGGCATGTTATTTTGTATAATTCTCCTCTACCCCTAGTCACCAGCTTTTTCCTTTTTTGACCTCTTCTCCAATCAGCTGTTGAAACAAAGTTATGCTTTATGTGGTATTTTAGTGCTGCAGGTGTTGTAAGGGTCAATGGAAAAAAAGCCTCCCACACTGGTGATGGGGATTTCCTCTGTAGCATTCATGGGCAGAGCTCTGGTAAACTCTCAGTCTGACAGACACAAATAATTCTCCTCCTTGGCATTGTTAGAACTCCCTTACACTCTCAGTGAGTTAACAGCATGTAGTGTAGTAATAGTGTAGCCCACTTAGTACACTCCAGCATATGCAGCAATAGTTCATGTGAATCAAATGTTACATCTGCCTTGTGCTCTTCTGTTTTGTGTGCCTTTTGTATTATAGCACTGTGGTACTTATTGCAACCGACCTCTTGAAACTTGGCAAAAGGAGTTAGGAGAGAGATTATGTTTTCTTTTTCCACATTAAAATCTCTGCTTCTAGAACTAAGTAAAAATCTGGCAGTCATTAGCATTTTAAAACTTGCTACTCATAATCCTCAATAGAGGGCAGTGCTTACACAATGCATATGCATGCTAAGAAAGTGTTTCTTAGCAGCGCTTTTGAAGCAGCAACTAGTTCATTGCCATATCACTGGTAAGATACATTACAGTCTTGGGTTTTAAAAGATGAAGACTGAGGAGGCTGAAGTGACTTCTCTGAGGCCACAGAGGTTGTCTGTATCAGAGGGAGGACAGGATCTGACCAAAATCCATGTCTGGAAGCAGTTGATTCAAATGGGAACTTAATACATGCAGTTTCTAGGAAGACGCAGTCCTAAATGTTTCAAGTCCTGCAGATCTTGCACAAAGCTATTCTCTGAAACTACCCTTTTTCTTGGTTTCTCAAGTACATTGAGCAAAATGCTACTATCACATCAGGACGTCTCTAGTGACTTCAGTTGTATTTCTTCAGTGTAGTCAGCTTCCAACTGACTGTGTGCATGCATCCCTTATCATTTCGTGTTACCACAGAAACCTCACAGCCACAGCTGGGGACAGGACCCTCTGCTGCCTTACACCTTGCATAGTCATTTTCATGGGCTGCCTAAGAGCTTTCCCACAATGTATCTTTTCTTCAGAAACTGACAGCTTGTCTGCCAGCATTTTTAGCGATTTTCCAGTTTGAGTCATTCAGGGGGTTGAGGGTAGGTTATACTGAATTACCCTATTTTTGCATTTTCCAAATGAGATTTTATTGCTGGCTTGAAATGCTTTCTTGTTTCTGAAAAATAGTACCCTCTTCTAAAAAGAGAGGTTGAAAAAGTTGAAAGCAGAATAAAAGTGTTTGAAATTGTAAAAACAAAATGTTCCAGTTCAACAGGACTGAAAATATTTCTGGGGAATTACCATTTTCATGGTAAAAAAATAAAATTTCAGGTTTTATCCTTTTAGAAACCCAAAAGTGTTTGTAAATACCCATTCCCTATCCTGCTTTTATGGCTGAGGGAGAAGGTTATGAAATGCAACCCAGAATGCTTTGTTCAAAAATCCTGCCAGTCCCATTCTACACTCTGCATGGAGCACCTTGTTTTAACTTCACAAGTTCTTTTGGATGTATTCTTTTCCGACCCAAGAGGTTGTGTGCACTGTTTTTCATGACATAGGATCACATCTGAGGTGTTTTTAGCACAGGTAATTCTGCTTAACAAATTGGACTGGGAAGTGAAAGAAGGGCCACAACGTGTGAGTCTTCCTGGAAGGGAATTTGAGGTGGAAGCCAGTTGTGAGTGAGACCTGAGAGTCCTGTTTTATAATTGCAGTAACATAAGAGCTCTGGTGATTTAATTTTATGAGACTTATACAACAGTATTTCTAAGAAGGAATAAGATGATATGAACTATTTGTGCATAAGTGCAAAGTATGAATCTACCTTTCACTAGACACAATTTTTGAACAAAAGCTTGGCTACTTTAGTCATTCAAGCTGAAGTGCTAGATCCAAGGTTTTCAAGAATTACAATGCTTTGGGGAAATCTTGATTTTGCACCCATAACAACAGCTGATATGGAATTTATGTGGCAAACCTGCGCATCCAATGTCCTGGAGACACCCTAGAACATCCCTTCTAGCTGCTGCCTCAGAAGAGTATGGGTCTCCTGTGGGTCCTGTGCAATAGGGTGTTCTCTCACATACCTTAAGGCATCTCAGGTAGCCTTAAATGCCAGCATGGGTGTCCAACTACATTAATTAAACACATGTGGACCTGTTGGAGCAAGTTCAGCAGAGAGCCACAAAGATGATCAGAGGGCTGGACACCTCTTCTATAGGCAGGCTAAGAGAGTTGGGGTAGTTCAGCCTGGAGAAGAGAAATTACAGAGACACCTAATAAGCAGCCTTCCAGCACCTAAAGGGGGCCTACAGGAGAGATGGAGGGGGACTCTCTATCAGGGAATAATTTGACCTGGACAGACTGGAGAGGTGGGCCCATATGAACCTCATGAGGTTCAACAAGAGCAAGTGCAGGGTTCTGCACCTGGGCTGGAACAATCCTCACTATCAATACAGACTGGAGGATGAGGTACTAGAAAGCAGCACTGAGGAAAGGGACTTGGGAATGCTCATGGACAAGAGGCTAGACATGAGCAGGTAGTGCACACTTGCAGCCCAGAAGGCCAATCGCATCCTGGGCTGCATCAAAAGATGTGTTGCCAGCAGATCCAGAGAGGTGATTCTGCCGCTTTACTCTGCTCTGGTGAGACCCCACCTGGAGCACTGTGTGCAGGTCTGGAGCCCTCAATATAGGAAGGATATGGACCTGATGGAGCGGGTCCAGAGGAGGGCCACGAAAATGGTCAGGGGGCTGGAGCACCTCTGCTACGAGGACAGGCTGAGGGAGCTGGGGTTGTTCAGCCTGGAGAAGAGGTGGCTCTGAGAAGACCTAATGGCAGCTTTCCAGAACCTGAAGGGGGCCTGCAGGAAGGCTGGGGAGAGTCTGTTTACAAAGGCCCACAGTGATAGGATGAGGGACAATGGCTTTAAGTTGGAGAAGAGCAGATTTAGATTGGATATTAGAAACAAATTCTTTACTGTGAGGGTGGTGGAACACTGGAACAGGTTGCCCAGGGCCTCATCAAGCCTCACGCTGAATATCTCCAGGGAATGGGCCTCAACCACAGGAGGTCCCTGCAATTGCAGGGAGGTCAGACTAGATGACCTTTGAAGGTCCTTTCTGGCCTGGACAATTCTATGATTCTATGAATGAGGATGAGGGGTATCGGTTTTAAACTGAAAGAGGGGAGAATTAGATTAGATATCAGGAAGAATTTCTTTACTACAAAGGTGGTGAGGCAGTGGAACAGGTTGTCCAGACAAGTTGGGGATGTCCCATCCCTGGAGGTGTTCAAGGCCAGGCTGGATGGGGCTTTGAGCAACCTGTTCTAGTGGGAGGTGTCCTTGCCTATGGCAGTGGGGTTGGAACTACATGATCTTTAAGGTCACTTCTAACCCAAACCATTCTATGATTCTATGAAATAAAAATCTTCAAAGACATCCCGGGATGGATGTACGTAACAGAGGCAATCCGAAGCAGAGGCATTCAGAATTACTACATTCCATTTGAAAAATCCTAGAGCTTGCGCAGATTCAACTGTCAACACTCTATGTTTCTTACTGATGGCACTAAGAGCTGTTAGAATTATAACAAGGAAGTGTATGAACAAGAGAGATGTCATGGTTACAGAAAACTTGATGACGACAACATAACCACAGAGGAGTTTTGTATGTTACCCAGTGAGAGCCTGGCACTTAGTTGTTTTCTTTAGCAGCAATAGTCTGCTTTAGAAGCTCATCAGAGAAAACGTACTACAAGAGCTAGACGGCATGATCCAAAAACAAAAAACCAAAGGGGTACTTTTTTTAACCTCAGTTTCTTCTGCTTTATCACATACATAACCGCAGCACATTTTTGCATTTTCTCTGCAGGTTCCCAGGAGAGCAGCTGCTGTACTGAAGTGTAGGCTTTTACTGTCCCGGTACTTTTAACTTCTCTCTGTCCATCCCTCTTTTCTTTCAGAGCTCCATCCTTCTCACCTGTTATGAATATACCAACTCCTGTCAATCCTTTCTAACAGACAGTCTAGAACAAGTCTTCCTCTTGCATCATCTCTCAGGCTTGATTTTTGACTCACATTTGGCCAATTATAATGCTTTTCTCTTTTATTCTAGTTTGTAAAGGTCAAAAGTTTTTATCAATCAGATGCCTAACAGTGTATAATGTGTTCTAATATCTCCACAGTTTTATAGTTATTATGTGAATTAACTCTAAATAGGCTTATAAAATGTCGCAGGCTAATAGGAGGCTTCTTGTCAGCTCCTTCTCTTCTCTGGCACTTATTCCATTGACTTCCCTGAAATTGTATATCTTTATAACATTTGAGAGATGTATCTTGGTATGGAGCACATCATCAGGGTGATAAAACTCAGTTCAGTCTGACTGATTCCTTCGGTATGAAGACTTTGACCTAAACCACCAATGCTCCTGCGGCAAGTAAAGTTTACCCACAGTCCTTTGTTATAACTGTGATAGGTAGATACAGCATTTTGTCATTACCTTTGCTGTTTGGTGAGGAGTTTCAGAGCCAAGTTTCCTTAACACAAGTTAAAGAATTTTCTGATGAACCATGTCTTACACATACATCCAGTTTTGCATCCTATGCTGAACCTAGCTGTGGAAAAGATCAACTGTATTGAAACCAGTAGCTTTATGCACTTTAAAGGAACTGTTTATTTTTACCCTGAGTACAGGGGAACAAATAAATACCTCAGACATTATTTTAAAGGAGGTACTGTTACTATTCATGTGGTCTGAAGACCCACAAAGGACTAAAGCAGGCAAGGTTTACAATCCCAAGGTTTTAGTTGATTCAATGGTTGAAACAGCTTGTCATGAGCTTTTAACTTCCATGCGCATGAGCAGTCTGGATATATAATATATAATTCAGCAATGTCCTATTTTGAGCTGTCAATATAGAACAACACTGATAATACTCTGAATAACTTTGTGCTGTGAAAAAGCTGTCATATAGATTTTTTTATTTTTCATTTTCATGGATTATCTCTCTGAATTCACATTAGTTCCTGCTTTTTCTTCTTTAATTTTGTCCATCTCTGGTTTATCTTGCAGCAATTGCTATCAAAATTTTCAGTTGTGCTACTGCAGATAAGTAGAATTCTTTCATCTATCTCTTTAAGGAACTTTCTTTTTTTTAATTTCATGTAATTAAAAAAAGACTTTAGTTTTCCAAGATATGACACATACTGTCTCAGTTCACTGGTGTGCTCAAGCTAGAACATAAGCTGATGTGTCTAAGCAGTGTTAATAATATTATTTTTATATATATGTGTGTGTGTGTGTATATACATTCTTAATAAATTCTAGAGGAAATTTAGAGAGCTTTTGAATCATTTGGGAAATTATTTGGTTTTAGGTCATGAAAACTCACACTTGTTGGCTAACACCTGCTACCTAAATTTCATGTTTGAAGCTGGAACCTAAATATGAGCTAAATCTGTATCACATTTTTAAAGACTATTTCCTTGCTTTTTGTACTCTTTGCAAACCCTATGACCTCATTTTTAATTTGAGATTAAATATTGCTTGTAATCATGAATATCATATGGATATTCAACAACAACTAGGGAGTAAGAAAAAGTCACTAAACCACTTGCTTTTGCTGTGTCTAACTAAAGATTTTTGGGTCAAATCATCAGCTAGATCATCGTAAAGTTGTTTTGCTGATCCTAAAGAAGCTATACCAGTTCATGCATTCTAAGGGCTACTCATATTATGGTATGGCGCTTTTAACCCATCCATCTTTGATAAACAGTAGCTATTTTAGAACTGATCAATAAGTCGTATTTCAAGCCTACAGTCATTTAATTTACTCTTTCTCCTTCCCCCACCCCCCTTTTAACTTTTAACTTTAGCACTCCAAATATCCCTGGATACACTGGCAAGGTTCATTGGTCAGCAGTCCATCCGGCAAATTCTAATCTTCCATCAACAACCCCATCAATAATTACAGGACTGCATGGGTAGGTATGAGGTATATTTCTCAGCTTATTCAGAAAGATTACGGGGAAAATCCTAATTGCATGTATTTAGTTAAAAAACAATTAAATGTTAAGCATGACATTCCGTTGGCTTAAAAAATACAGAACAGTTGGGGTTGCATCCCACCACATTATTGCCATGTTAATCTGAAATCCTTCTGAGGTTTTAGAATTTTGCTGGACCATCATGAGGTATGTATTGGGAAGGTACCTTAACACTGAGGTAAAGCATGATGTTTAAATATGGATTATTTCTAAACTGAGAATTTTTTTCTCCAGCTATCTTCACTGTCATGGCTTGATTATTTTTTTGATGGATATGTGTATGTTTTGAAAGAGACCTATGAATGTTGAAGTTAAAAAATCCCAAAAGAAATCTGTGTGATATTGTGTTTCCAAATTGGTGCTGGCACTCCTATGAAGTTGGTATCTGCTGTACAAAAATAGTTATTAAAAATGGGTGGATTTACTCAGAAGGAAGTAGTGAGAGGCAGAATCATGCTGTGCCCCACAGTAATACAACCCAGGACCCTGTGATTATGAAATCATCTTTATTCTCTCTTGCTCCTCCATATAAAGCTTGATAGAAATATAAGCCAATTTATTATTTATTTTTTTTAAGTATTTAGGTGTCTAACTTGTTGGTTTCAAAAGAGTTGAACATTTCAGATTAGCTGAAAAAGCCTTTTTCTTTTGTTAGCACAAAGAGCTTCTGACATTGGTCAAGTACCAAACTAGCCTTTCTTCCAGAAGCTTCAGAACAGCTTAACAACTGTTTGTTTCCCCTCCTTTATGATTTTGTGCTTTAGACTCTGATTTCTTGTTGCCCATAAGGATCTAGGATGCCATCCCAAGTTTCCAAGTTTTCCTGAGAAATTTATTTTCCATTAAACTGCTTAACTGGCCTTGGGATTCTGTTCACAACACATCACACTTCTTCTTCAGCCCTGCCAATGAAAAGTATGCAGAAAAAAGGCTTGAGACACTTTAGGGAGCTGCCTGGCTTTTAAAGAATTCATGTTGTCAACTGTTTTATCATTGTGTAAAATGCACTGATTTCCATTTCTGTTGCCCACCTTTTGCCTTTGCTCTTTTTCTCTGTGGATAATACTTAAAAAATAGTCAGTCACCTACAGTTGCAGTTTGCTGTTGGCAGGGAAAGAAGATGCACAACAGAGTCCTGAGTCTCTATAGGCTAATAAAGCTGAACTCTGAGCAGCTTGATGCAAGACTAACTTGCTTGTAAATGACACAGACAAATAAAAGTGCAAAAGCGTCTTAGCAAAGATCATTGACAGACTTCAGGCAGATATCAGATCTCAAGAGCAGAAAGACAGGTACCATCGCAATCTAAAAAAGGAAAACACATCTGATACTTCATTTTAGTTTCTACAGGTGTTACTGAGGGTGTAGCTCCCAGTGGATGAGTTTTCTTAGTTTTTAGTGGATAGCAAGAATGGGGTTCTTACTCTGTGCTAATGGAAATTTTCCAGAACCAGGACAGAATCCCCTGATATTTTTGAAGAAGGATGTATAGGAAACAGATAGTGAGCATAATCATACCCAGACATTGTAGCCCAGGTTTTACCGCCCTTTTTCTGAGCTGAGTGGTGCATTCTCCTGATGGTAGAACCACTGGTTGCAAGATTATAACACTCCTATTTTACTTCCTCTGAGGCTACTTGTGGCGTAAGATAATGTTCCTGTGCTTGAGATGGAGGATTGTAGCCCTCTATAAAACTGCTATGTAAAACTATTAGGAATGCTGGAATTGTCCCTGTGACATTAGTTAGTGACGCCCACAAAAGAGAGATGTTTAACATGATTTCTTCCCTTTGTAAAATAAATTTTAAAAATCCTGCTGATTTCAGTGGTCACAGGTGCTAGATAGTAGTGGAGAGGTGAAGAGAGGTTATTCAAGGAATATTTGGCTCAGACTACCCCAATTGATTAACTACCCACAGTTACCATGTAAGGATCTGTTCCATGATCTTCCCAGGCATGGAGGTGAGGCTGACAGGTCAGTAGTTCCCAAGGTCTTCTTCTCTACCCTTTTTAAAATTTGATGTTCCCTTTCTTCCAATCCACAGGGACTTCACCTGACTGCCACAGTTTTTCAAGTATTAGAGAAAGTGACTTGGCAATTACATCAGCCAGTTCATTCAGGACTCTGGGATGTATTTCATCAGGTCCCATGGACTTATATATCTTCATGTTCCTTAGTCGATCACGCACCTTGTCTTCACAGTGGGAGGGACTTTGTCACCTTGGTCTCCGATTTGTGGGCCATCAACACAAGTGCTAGGAGGAAAGGGGTTGCCAGTGAAGACTGAGGCAAAAAAGTTGAGAACTTAATCTCACTCTTTTTTCCTCTTTCATCATTCTCAAGACGTGACTGTAATAATTTCTCAGAAAGTAGCAAGTGATTGAATGTGGAGGATGTTTTTACAGCCACTTTATTTGACACGTCTACAATATATGGTCAGTCTCCTGAAGATAATTATGGGTATCAGAGGGAGTCCCTTGCCTACTGCTAACATAGTCTAATAAATGTTTGTGTCAAAAGTATCAGCAATATCAGATAGACCAGGCAACATGCAACCACATCTGCACTGTATTTCTATTGCATGGATCTTCCACAGTATGTGGGGCAAAATCCTTTATACCTCTTTTAAGCATTATGAACTCAAGAATATAGAATAGAAAAAATATTTTTTTCTTCATCTTCAAATATGAGTAGCAGTTTTATATGAAAAGCTATATTGGTGTATTTTTATTGTGATTTTATTTCCAGGTGATCCCAAGGTGAAGTCAGAAAATTAAATTTCTAAGTCCTTTAGTGCAATTAAATTCTGGCTGCATTGTTTAGCTTTTGCATAGGAAGAAATGTTTGATGTGTTGTAGTGTGTTTGTTTTCTGTTCAAATTAACTGGCCACTGCTAGCCAGATAAACCCATTTGCACCTCCAGTTGTATGGCAATGTGCTTGTCTTCCCATATTTAATATAAGGTAGTGCTGGATTTACTTTGATTTTAGAGACAGATTACACTTTTTCAGAAAGTTGCTTTGGAGGTTTCAAAAGGAATCTTTAGGTCATATAAGGAAATATTTTTTGTTTGGAGAGTGAGTGAATATAAAACTCTGTGGTTGGTCCTGTGTCAGCCCTGCTTTTGATTAGGTGGTTTGCAGCAGAGGGACTACACTAACTTAGGTTGTAGGTACAAGATTATTTATAGTGCCTCTTCCTGTAAAAGATTAGAAAAATATCAGGAGCTGAGCATAAATTGTTCTCTCCCAGACAGTACCCAATATATTTTCTAAGCCCTATCCTAGTATTCTGTATCAGAAGGACTGGGCATCTAAAGCAAGCATGCCATGGTGCCAGCAAAGATTTTTTTTCTAGGCTTGAAAGGCAAACCTCCAGTATCATGAGAGTTTGCCCATCAGGCACCACAGAGCTTATGTGCTTGAATGTATTCAGCACATTCTTGGTAGTTCTCCACAGTGTGCAGGTTAGTTGTGGAGCTGTGGTGTGTGCCCAAGAGGCTGAAAAGAGGCCTAACGTACCTTTCTTACATCTCCTGTAGGGATCTGTCTTTCATGACATTACATGTATCCAGAAAGTGAGATTTAAAGCTCTTAGGAAAATTTGCCACCATTGTTCATTAGGGGGCTAATTTTAATACTATGGAATATTGCATATTCTCTGAGGCAGATGGGCACAACTGTTTATGAAGAATGCGGGGAGAGGGAAGAATGGATGTATAGCAATCTGAGTACAAGTTTTAAAAGTTTCTTTGTCTTTTTGTGACTGCAGATACAAATCTAAATAAAGAAACTCGTCTCAGTATAATCACCAGGGGCCTTTTTCTCAGTTGATGACTCCACTTAGTCCCCAGAATTCCTTCAACAAGAGAGAATGAGAAACTATTACAGTTTAGAAAGTGTCAATCCTTTTTACCTGCATAACTGAGAGCCTTGGTGTTTGACAGTGAGGAGGAAGGAAATGTGTGAAGATGTGTGGATACTTCAAACATGGAACAAAAATAAAACAACATAGAAGTAGCTGTTTGTGGTAGTCCTCATTACATTATCCTCATATTTATGACTTACCAGTGTTGACAGTTAAAACCATATTAAAAACATGAGGAGCCATAAGTCAAATGCTTGAAATTTGCTCTCTGTACTGGATTACCTTGTTAACTAAGGTAGAAAATGCTGCTGCAGCTGTTCTGTCCATTGACAGAATCGGTTTGTGTGGATATATTTCTATACACATACACATATATAAATAAATTAAAAGCATATGTACATACATTACAGAGCAGCAGTCTTTCTCACCAGCTGTGCTAAGTGTGCCTTGCAAAGATGGTTAAATGTCACAGATTAAGATTTTAGTCTTTGCCTGTGCTGACTCTGCGTGTAATAGTGAATAAAAGGGGCCAGGTTATGCTCTGTGGTCTGGAGGCTAATTAAGACTGTGGCTTCCACCCGTGCTTAAATTCTCTTATGCTTAACTGAAAACAGTTCAATAGGGAAGATGGAGAGCCAGTAATTAAGCCTTATCTTGGCACTGTTTTATTTTCTGGTGCTGGTGTAGACATCACAAGGCAGTTGCATCCCTGGGAAAGAAGACCAAATGTGAATTTGTAGTTCAGGGAGTTCTATTGTGCTCCAGGGACCAAAACAGTCCAAAGAGTTTATTCTAATTATTCTTATTCTATTCTATTCTATTCTATTCTATTCTATTCTATTCTATTCTATTCTATTCTATTCTGGTGCAGCCTGGCAGCACACTCAGAAGTTTCTGTCTTGAGTTCTCCAGCGAGTTGTATTACCCAGTTCATCTGTATTGCTGCTCTTTTCCCTCTCCTGTTTGCCTTTCTCCCATAGGCTTTTGAGATACATGTGTGTTTAACACATTTATAAGAAATAGTTTTCAATGCACCGATGGTGAAAGGCCTTTTCAAGAGCAGAATGGAGACTCACTGGAAATACTGAAAGGTAGGGAATAAAAACCACAGAGCCAGGAGACAGCAAATTCACTAAAGAACTAACAGAAATCCAGGAAGAACTAACATCCCTCAACAAAGGGGTTAGATTTGCAGCAACAGTAATGGGAACCGAGCATCCAAATCCCTGACGCTGCTGTGCAAATCTCAGGCCCAGAAGATACACAAGCCCCTAGGGAGTGGGAGATGACCACTAAACAAGACAAGTACTGACACTACGGTATACCATTTCTCCTAATCAGACAATAGCAGATTGTTTATCCTAAAGTGGAGCAGAAATACTCCAGTTCTTGAAATGGCTGACCTAACACAGAAACTCTGTCACCTTTAGCTCTCTGTAGGGTCATCATGCACAAAACACTGATACTTGACTTTTTTTAGTAGAGTTGCTTTCATCTAATCCGTTCTCTGTATGCATTGAATTAGAATTTACCTGTACAAATGCAAAATTAAAGCATATGTACAGGTACAGGAAAGCTACAACCTGCCTTTGCTTGTCCATTTTGGAGCTGCACGCGTGAACTGGTCAGTCAATATTTTAGATGAAAACATTTTGCAAATTTGGATTATTATGTCTTATTGAACTATTATGTACCATAGAAAAATATTTGCAAATTTGTTACTGGTCACAAAGGGTATGTTTTTATATGCTTGAGAAGTATTCCAATTAAGTCTTTCAGAGCCCCAGCTCTGCTGTGCAGAGTGATCCGATTTTGGATAAAAATGTAGGAACTGTCTTTGTGCAGCACAAAGCAGCATCGCAGGCTGTATCAAACAGAAATTTAAATTCCATTCAGATTAGCAGATGAAAACTGGTTACATTTTAAACCAACAGTGGACTAAGAACATTGACTGCGAAGACGGATGACTTCACTCAAGTAAGTTCAGATTTGATGCTTTATGTATGAAAATATCATACACACGGTACGATTAAATTTGAAGCTGGTTTTCACATTAAGAAGTACTTATGATTTTTTTAGGATCTGTTAATCCTAAAATAGGATTCCTTGAAACCTTAAGGAAGGAAAATTTTTATGTATCAAAACAGAAGAACTTACAAAAGTAATAATTAAAAACCAGGGATGTGACACATTCAGTACAAAGCCTATTTCTCTTTGCACAGGCTGCAGTATCATTGCTCTTGGTAGTACAGAGAGGGCTCTTGCCATCATGTCAATCCTGTAAATAGCACCGGCTGATTTAAGCTGAACCCTTCTAGATTCATATGATTCAGAGTCTGGTACACTGGTTATTGCTATTTTTAACTTTTCTGACTCTTCCACACTATCCTAAAGAGAAACAAAAAACCCCTAGAAGCCCCTTTCACTTAATACTGCAGCATCTGACATAAAGTGTACCATGTAACGTATATGAAACTCAGTTTTGCCTCCAGTTGGAAACCGGTGAACAAATACTTTAGTTCATGAGGCAACTTCTGCTTTCCATCTGTTAAATGCCTTGCTGAATCATAGATGCGTCTATAGATCTATACACGGTGTTCATAAAGCAGTCAAATTTCAAGTCACTAAAAGTCATTTTTGGATCTGTTCCTTTGAGTTATGACATCGACACCTCGATGAACAGGAACAGAGTTGGCTTCCGGTGTGTAGTTAAACCACTAAAAAACAATGCTGCCGTGAGAGAAATGGTTTCCTGGGTAGAATTTGGTTGATTTTCCTTCTACAGGCTTCTAAAGGCTTCTGAAAGCATAGTCTTCTAAAGCTGAGCATTTACACCACGCAAAAAGGCACGACATTTGCAGCTTGTTTCCCAGAATTTCTCTTCACAAGCAGCGGGCTTTGATACTTAAGTGACCTGAAGTCATTTTGTGTAAAGCACCTGTTAGCATGGTGACCAGGCTTTTAATGTGAACTCTTCAATATACACAGTAAATAAACGTCTTAAATTATTATATTTATTTCTAAATATCTCATAATAATATCTATATATTTTTTGTATGCATTGCTATTAAACTACTAAATCCCTTCAAATACATTTCTGCATTATGTTGAATGGTTGATCATAAAGAAACATTTTAACATGGAAAAATAGGTTACAATAGAACAATTATCGTAACTCTAGCTAAAGTTCATATTTTTTAGACCATATTCTTTTCACTCTTGCTCCCTTCAGAAATATGCATTTTAAAATATTGGTTTCCTTTGGTTTGTTTGTTATTTTATTCCTAATGCTTCTCATCTGCCATCTAGTAAAGGTCATAGAAATATTAATGTACTTCCAAAGCAAGAGGACCAAAAAGCTTTGCTTTCAATGTAGCTTAGAGTATGGGGATGCAAATTGCAAAAAATCAGTGGCCTGTATCTTCTTACAGAATTATTCAGTAATGAATATACCAAGTGAAAGAGAAATGTCTGTTGAGTAAACAATACACATAAACAACTTCATGGTAGGAAAATAATGTGATATAAGAGGCCATGGTGATCCTAGCCTGAAATCTTGAAAATGACTGGAGAAAATAAGGTACTTATAGAAGAGACAGAAAGCAAAAGCATATAATAACTGGAAACTTTGTTTTGTTTCACTGTAGATGTAAATATTTTTTATTTAATAAAACACAATTAAACATAGAAAATCTACTTGGCATGACCAAGTAGACAATTTGTGTTGCTTTCAAAAATCATTTGAGAGTTAAAGCATGATGTACATGGAGAAGTTTGGCTAAGCAGAGGAGAAAACAAAGTGGGGTACAAAGCAGCTCTGCAAAGCTTATATTGAGCCCTCACAGAGGAGATTCCTCCCAAAATACAGACCTATCTTGTGCTGAGCCAGGACAGCTGCTTATCATCTCATCCATGGTCTGTTTGTACTTAGAAAATATAATTGCTGGTTTTGTAGTAAGGGATGAGTACACCCCTTCCCTTGCAAATACTGTTGTGTGACATTTACTGGCAGTAAGAAGTCACAACTGCCTCGTACCTTCTCTGGAAAACAGCAGATGTGAGTTCAGCCTAAGGAAATGTGTCTCAGTAAAGGCTAAGGAGGAGAACAGCCACCCAAATCATCTCCTCCCTTACTAAGGTTTCATTGGAGTTTTCTCAGAGAAATGGGAATCAGGCCGAAATGTATTTGCCTGTGGGAACTGACAAAGTTGTTGCTGCTGCTGTGTGCTCATTACTTATTCTACTAATGAGCATACATAATATGTTTATGACGTATATATATATGTATATATATATATACAGATATACATGTTGGCCCTAAAAGCCAAAGGTCTTCAGGCACCCACATTCCCCTTACTGGCAGTTTCATTTGCCTGCATGTACAACTTTGGAGCATCGCTAACTCAGCAGCTGGACACTGAAAGTGATGTTCTTTTTACCATGGCTTATACTGCAAACCTCTGACAATATCCTAATTCTTCTATCATTAAGAAGATAATAATCAGGTTCCATCTTTAGATAAAAGGCATTGTATGGCTGCTTGTTGTCACTCTGCATGAAACAAACCTCTACGTGTAAATGATATGTACACCCATTAATATAGGATTTTGCCATGAATTTCTTCAGCCTTCTCACAATTGGAATACAAAAGGAAATTTCCAGGACTTCCTAATAGAGATCTAAACCACACAAGCAGCAGTATGAAGGAACTATTCACATGAATAAAATTACATTTTTGCAGCTTCTTTCCTCTTTGATGTGGCCCTTTGATTCAACAAATTACTCCTCTCTATCAGAGTACTTACAGACAAAGCTGAGCATAAGCACATTGCTAGTTCTTAATTTTAGGACAGCATACACCTTGCTGAATCCTGCAGTATAAACCTTCTTGTTTATAACAATGACCACTAAAACCCCTGTAGATCACTTGCTCAACACCACTTAAAATAGTTAACTGCTTCATTGCTGATAGAAAGTCTAAAAATATGCAAATATTGCAGTTATTCAGTAAAGCAAGGATGTACCTATTGAATCCAGATACTTCCTTCAGCAAGAACCTTTCAGTATTCAGTGAGTCCATTACTTTTAGTTAAAGAATACAAATCTTAAATTTTCTCCTTAAAAATGGAACTAAGTTTCTTACAGGACCTCTGTACTTTTTGAAGAAAGAATGTCTAAAAGTAAAACTCAGCTGATAAAACAACTCACAGCTGCTGTCCATCATGTTCAGTTCATCAGTGACAACCCATCAGTTCAGGATAAAAAGCCTACCCAAGATCAGAAAGAACTCCAGTATAGTTAACCAGGCGCAGAGCTGAGAGTTATTGGGGGCTTTCCAATTTACCCACATCATGCTCTCAGTTCTCTTTACTTTCGTCTCTTCCACACACATACTCTTTTGGTATGGGGGAATGAGTGCCTTGCTTTGTAGCGAAGTAAGAAAATCAAGGAGGAAAAGGGATAGACAAGTGCTCTTACTATTATTCTGTATTGAAATTAAAATGTGAGCTAATTTGTTTTCCTGCAGGCCCCATGTTGCTCTTGCTATTTCTCCATTTGTCTAATTCCAGCCCTAACCTGAAGAGCTGTTAGTGTGAAATCTCACAGAACTTCCTAGGCTCATTTCCATATTTTTTTGCTGGCAGCCTTGTGTGGGACAATTAAATAATTTGGGTAAGCAGTCACCCCAATCAAAATATTTTCCAGTTAATTAGCAGATCAGATATCAGTGAAAAAAGCATATAATTGTATCAGCCACCATCAGTTTGACACAGTAAATATGCTAGTATGTACAAATCTCAAATAATGACACAGCCAGCAGGCGGTAAATCAAACTAATTTACACTTAAAATAATTAGAGAATAAAGGAGAAATGCCTGGAATGACTGAAGATTTAATAGAAGGCAAGCCATGTCAAAAATGTAAGTGATTAGAAAGAAAAAGCTTAATGACAGCCTTCATAATGCAAATGCAAGGTAAATGGAACTATTTACCAGTAAACCGGACAGG
>VZRU01019450.1:15850-46375 GCA_013398155.1 Pedionomus torquatus | reverse complement strand
AAAAAAAAAAAAAAGAGAGAGAGAAAAAAAATAAATAAATATACGGAAGTGTCCACTGAGTTCAGTGCTATGTAAATCAGGCTGCAGCTTTCTAATGGTTAAGCATGAGGTGTCAGACCAAAAACTTAGCTTAACTTTCCTGGTCAGAATATACATCAAGCCAGCGCACCCTGAAGCTGACCCTTTGGCCTGAAAGTTCCCTAGATGCTGAGGCTGTGTCCACACTGGTGAATTAAAACACATCAAAGGACACTTGATGGCACTTGGGTCAAGGAACTGCCAGTATCTGTAAACTTCACAAGATTCCAAATCAAGGACACCACCAGTAAGAAGAATTGGTAACTCCTGCCAATTTCCAAATGTATGTATAAGATTTTTTTTCAGGTGGGTGGAGAAGAATGCTGTTCAGCAGGAACCAAAAATACACCAGATACCATACTAAAAACCTAATAGTATAGCTGGTCCAGTCATACAGCCAGGAACAGTTCCCAGCGGTGTTGAATTTGCTCACATAGACACAGCTGCAGAAATCTGCTTCAGAGCTTGCACAGAATTACCTGACAGTGGATTCATAAGCCAGATTAAGTTCCAGGAACCAACAATAATGATAAAGAAACTGTTTCCCCAAGCAACCTGTCCTCTGTGAATTAGGATATATCCTTGGGAAGAAGAGATATGGGTAGGATTCTCAACTGTAAAGGGAATAAGATGGCTGTAAACCTCAAAAAAGAACCACGGAGTCATAAAAAAAGACTAGTTTAGAATGGAGCTCTGGAGGTCGCCTATATAAACCCCCTGTTCAAAATGAGGCCAACGGTGAAGGCAAAGTATCTTGCTCAGGGCCTTGCTCAGCTGGATTCTGAAAAATTTCCAAGAATGGAGACTCCACAGCCCCTCCAGGCAATGCATGCCAGTGCTTCCTGACTCTCCCTGTGAGCACCTTTTCCCTGTATTGTCTTTGTTTCAGTTGGGGCTCATTGTCTCACTTCACTTGGCTTTGCACCTCCCAGAACTGTCTGGCTCTGGCTCCTCTGCAACCTTTATTTGCTCAGTTGAAGAGGGCAATTACACCATCCCATCGGACTGCTTTTCTCCAGGCTAAAGTAACCCAATTCCCTAGTTCTTAGATGATGTGCTGAAGCTTCAGCCCCATCTCTGTGGCCCTACTCTGGAGACACTCTCCTATTTGCCAGTAGTAACCTCCCCTATCTCCAGGCAGTTTAACCTCCCCTTATCTCCAGTCCAGCCCTGTTGAATCCTTTGAGCCAGGAGACTACTGAACTTCCATACCACCTAAAGGAGATGTGAAAAAGAGGGAGGAAATAAGGCAAAGTACCTTCCCCAGGCGGTTTTTGATTAGGAAGTCTCTTGTAGGCTTCTTTTCTGTTGTAAATGCTATACTCCTCAGTAAACAACAGGGCTTTACACAGACACAGTAAATATGCTAGTAGATGTGTACACGTGTGTGTACGTATGTGTGTACATATATCTGGATACATATATGTGTGTCTCCCGCTGACTGGGTTAAAATGGCTACACACGAAGTGTTTCAGACAGCCCAGCTGCAGGTTCCTACCTGCTCCTGCCTCTCCTTAGGCACTCTTCCCCACATTCCCTTTGTCTAAATTAGGGATGCGGTTTCCTCTAGGAGATGGGGATACCTCAAAATTTGACCCTGCACTGTCTATAAGCTCTTTTTCTGCTTTGGCCCCGAGTGACTGCTCACTATAAGAGAATCTAATCACATATTCATTTTTGCACTGCCCAGGGAGCAATATGTTACCTTGCAAACCTGAACTCCCTTCCCAAGAGGCAGTTCTGTAGCGTGGATGCTATTTTTCAGCCCAGTACAGGTTATCAATTGACTTGCAACAAATAACCTGCTTCCATACACTGCTCACTGGCAGTGTGCTATGAATTTCCTTTATATCAGCTACACTTTACTCTAATTTACCTTTCAAGTGGGCTAATGAAATGCAAGTGCTACAGTCCAGACATATTAAAAAAAAATAAAAAATAGCAACACACCCCAATTCTGGAGTACTGAATAGCAGAGAAGAAGAATTTAATATGACAGAGACAGGCTCCCATCCTATTTGTAAAACTTTCCCAGGAAGAAAATCCTGTCAACTTTCTAAAGTTCCTCATCTATCCAGACATTTCAGTTAGAGCTGTGTTTTTGTGTATAATAAATTGCTTTTAGTTGGCTGAAAATCATTTTTTAGCTCTTATCTCCGTGATCGGTTACCTCTGCTGTTCTTTAATGGCCTTCACCTCATTATGCAACTAGTCATTAAAAGCTTAGTATCCAGTACAATGGTAGCTTATGTAAAGTGATCTATGAGAGCTTTATATAGGCTTACCAGCCGCAGCCTTAATTTTACTCATTCGTCTTAATTTTTTGTAATCATTTTTTGTAAAGAGGGTATAATGTCAGGCATGCTTCCCTGCTACTGACAGATCCAATCTAGCAGATAATTACCATAAGGAAATTGATGCTTTAGTGTGCAGGGGAGAATTTAATTTACTCAGACATCCTACACTACAATGCATTCCAAAAGATATGAGGATTTAAGTTTTTAAGAAATTAAATTTCACTATTTAACATGATTACTTATGTTGAACATCATTAACTAGCTTTTTTTTTAACTGTTTGATATAATTACAAGAACAGTTATTTGGTCTAAAATCCAAAGTCGTCTTTAAATAAGGGTTAAGGATCCATGAAGTACAAAAAAGAAGGTTGCATTCTTTCTCTCCCTCTCTCCAGCACCAGCCTTCCAACAACAGTATAAAAAATCTATAGAGATTAACTGAGCCAATGCATGAACTATAAAGCTTTTTCCAATGATGTTTTAATAGATCCTTTGTTATCCGCCCATTCCACCTCAACTCCATTGGTCAGGAAAGCCTTTTTAGTCCTATTCACAAATGCAAATTGCTTATAATGTTTCAAAAACGGTAGAACCATGAAGGAGTTGTTGAGGTCCCAATTAAGCAAGATGATTAACTTGTATTTAATTTGGGGAATTTCAAGATAAATCAATGGGATTTAGGATTAATTTAATTATCCTCTATAAAACTGTTTAATCTCCATAAGAAAGCACTCTTTCTAACCTACAGCATATATACTTTGCATGCAGAACACAGAGCAAAACCAGGAAAACCTAAAAGGTTGGGTCTTTTGAGAAATCAAATTTTTAAGTCCTGAACAACATTCCTTTATGAAGTCCAGAACATTTGCTTTGATTGCTGGTTTTGCTTATTAACAATACTTCAACCGGAGAATTAGAGCAATGGAATTTTGTAAGCCTGCTCTTTTTATTTCTTTGTTTGTCTGCAGTTTCGCTAAATATTTTAAGACAACTTTTCCTTCTTTCCATTTGTCATGAGGTTGTACAGTCAGAGAACAAAAAATGCAAAGCTGTCAAAAGAGTATGTCAACTATCTGTGAGTTGCAGGATCTATCAATAGAATTTGAATAGCATCTGCAGCTACCTCATCCTCATAACTGTTGCACAAGCAGAGCTAATGCCAATTTAAAGTATTCTCTTAGGAGATGTTTTTCATTCTGGATTCAAGTGCCCTCTCCAAAGATAGGAAGCCCTTATCACATGACACTCCAGAAATGATGCTGGCCAGCACCTCGACTGACACCCCATTCGGAGCCCAGTCAGGAAGGGCTGGGGGTCTTTGCTTTAGTCTGGAACTGGAGAAAGCCCATGGGCTCCTGACCCACTGCAGTCTGATGAGCATTACTAGATGGTACAAAGGAGTTGTGATCAGACAGTGTATTCTCTTATTCTTTATTGTTTAAATAAAAGACATTAAAAACAAAGAAGGAATTACTTCAGTAGGGGTAGAATAAGGCCAACCGTTGGTATCTCAAACAATCTACTCGAAAATAGCTTCTGCATATCTTTTCTTGAAACAGGCACACTTTTCATATTTGCAGAAGAGAAGCTAAGAAACTGTAAATAGGAGGAAGGAATTATATGACTCGGTATTATTTCTACAATAAAAGGTAAAACCATGCCATTTTTAGTTACAGCCATAGATACTAGATGTAAAATGGAAACAGCATAATGTCAGCAATGACATCAGCGCTCACTTCGAAGGAGTTGTTTTTTAGAGCTACTATGCTTGTAAGAATGCCCCAAAATGCAGAAAAAGGCCAGTGGACAACAGCAGAAGTGCAAAGGATATGACAATGTGCTCTTACACAGTCTGAAGTCATTGCAGTCAACACCTTGTCTTACCTGAGGGAGGGAGGATGGCTTACAGGGATGGAGGACTTAAGAGGGGAGTGTTAGTGGCTATGGCATTGCTCTAATTGGGTTATTTCTCTTCCAAGTAAGTAGATTGACTTCCGCTGGGAAATGTTTTCTCCTCAGTTTTTAACCATGATAAGGCTTCAGCTAGCAAAACTCTTCTACAGAAATTCTAAGAAAATTAAAACAAAGCAGAAAAGCAATAGTTCAAAAAGAATTGTTTCACTTTTGAAGCTTGCCAAAAGTTCACCAACTTACATAAACATCCCTTGCTCTAAGAATAGATCCTGCCTGGTAGATAATTGCCTAAACATTGAGCTTTATTTGACTGTGCTTCAGAAAAGGGAGGCCTTGGCAACTGAGAAGATGAGCAGTTGAGGGAGTACCGTTGGGTACATTCATCATCTGTGCAAACACACCAAGGCCTGTCTCCCACAGATGTTTGCAGTCTCTAGGAAATCCCAGTCCTTTTTAAAATAAAGAGGAAAAATTATAAAATTCAATGGCCCCTCAATCAGTATCTGTAATTGTACTTTCTGAATTATTTTCTACCTTAGACAGATGGGAACCTGGCTAGAGAACATCCCAGCTGTACCTTTGCTGGGCACTGCATCACCTGCTCTCAACATGTGATTTTCTACAGGTACCTTACAAACTTACATATCCAGTACCTGTATGGAGCATAGTGCACAGTTCTACATACTTATACACATTTTTACTATATATAAGTGCAAACATATATATAAAAGTGTAGAGTGTAAAAAGTATATAGTTTATACACTGTACCTATAAAAAAGTATATAAACACACACTTCAGCTGTTTACTAAGGCCTGCACAGATGCATGTTGCTGTCAAGTCCAACCCAACAACTTTCAAGCCTAGGAAATATTCTGCTCTTTCACAAGACTCTTTTTTACAATGATACGTTTTTTTCATCTTACACCATACCCATAGCTGTGAAAAAGCAGTGAGATTGTTTTTATTTAGTTTGGTTGTTGTTTGTTTGTTTTTTTTTGATCTAGAGAAGTGTGTTTTCCTTTCCTCTTATATTCATAAGACAGTTTTACCTCACATTTCCAAAAGTTGTAGCTTCACACGGAGGCCAGGCACGGAAATTTTTAACCTGAGGGGTGGAAGTTTGAGCAAGTGGTTTAGGTGGGTGACTGAAAAGAGTGGGTTACAGTGGAAATTATTGCACAACGTAACAGAGACACGTAGGGGGATAGCAGTCCTGTAAAAAGACTGGTTTATTAATGAGAATATGTAACAGGGTATATGCTGTACTCTTTCAGGATCTAACAAAACCCCTAACTTCCACCGAAAGATCATCAGAGACCATTTTTTAACCTGGTGGGTGCCCAGGCATTTCCCTGGGACAACCAAGTCTGGCGTCTCTGCCTGAGGTCTTAGGGCTCCTGCTGATCAGAGGACATGAGGATTGTTCATGAAACAGTCCAACAAAGTGAAAACTCTTGGCCAGGATACTCCGGCTAGAGCTGTGTGAACCAGAGCCTGTCACTTCACACTGCAGCAGCCAGGGGCACATCCAGAGGGTGCACTATTTTAGGATTATGGATTTGAAAGGCAGATTGAGAAAGAGAGTTGCCTCTCACCGAGGGGAGAAGGGCAGACAGCTTCTCATCTTACTTCTTTGGAAGGAGACAGCAAATGCGCTGCCTCCGGGATGAACTTTCTCCCCCTGTAGAAATGGCAGCCTCCCTCCTGGCTGTCTCCTCTGCTGCAGCCATACAGTTCACCCTGCAGGGCCCTGCCTCTGAGGGAGGATGGTCTTGAGCAGCCTCCTCTGGGGCCTTCACCCACCCTTATGCCAAGAGGCCGGGGTTGCTCTGTGGCCGCCATCCTGCCCTGGGCTGCTGGCACACAGCGACCGCCGGCCTGCAGGGCCTGGCCTCCCTCTGTACCAGGCCCTGGCAGCGCTGCCCCACGGACTCTGTGTCCAGCAGCTGCCTTCAGCACGGTCACCACCGGGCCCTGGGTGTGCTCATGTCCACAGCTGTGCCCAGGGACAGTTTTGGGGGTGGCAGCAGGTGAGTCCCTGCCCGTCCTCGCTCAGGTGTGGGCCCTGGTGGAAAGCAGAGGGTGGGACCCTTCATCCCAAGCGGCAGAGATCTTCAAGCTGTCCAAAGGTATGCGCTTTATATTGCTTTGTGGGTTTTTTTAAAGTATGGGGCTGTGAAAAGGTTGCTTACAAGTTAATATTAAGTTAGTCTTAAAAAAAAAATAAAAAATTACCCTATAACAGTTTTTTCCTTAAGGCTTACTCTGAATTAAATTCATTTGAATTCCGGTTTTCTTGTCATTAAGTAAATGAGTTTATGCTTTTGATTTAATAATTATGGTTTATTATAGCTGAGGCTGTCTAATATAATAGAGGATGGGTTGAGGTTTTTTCCCCTTCAGCTGTGGACCCTGTGTGTTTCCTAGAGCCTTCCACAACGGCGATGCTGGGGAGGCAGAGGGCAGCACCACCACTCTCCAAAGAGGTGACAGTTGCTGGCCCCCACTGTACAAACAATTACGCATCTGTTTACCTTCCTCACTTTTAGAGGCTTCTGTTAATTGCAATAATGTTGCTCACTTCAGTAAATATGCATGTAAGTAGGCCTAGCAAATGGCTAGATAAACCCCTTTTCTGATATTTTGGCTTTGCTGGAGAAGAAGAGGTCAGGGAGGGGGATGGCCTCAAAGGGGTTGGCAGGGTTGCCTGAGGGGACAGAGCTTTCTCAAGTGCTGGGAAAGCTTCAAACTGGGACCTGTGGCTGCTTTCCTCCATGAAATTATCAGCACAACCAGTCTGACAAGCCTTCCCATGCCATACAGTTGCTCCAGGAAAAAAAACTCAGAGCAAAAAATTCATTTGTGCCCCCCATTTGACAAAGCCATCATCCTTGAATCATAGAATCCTAGAATCATGGAATGGTTAGAGTTGGAAGTGACCTTAAAGATCAACAAGTTCCAACCCCCCTGCCATGGGCAGGGACACCTCCCACTAGAGCAGGTTGCTCTTGAATCATACTCATCTGCAAATTCCCTACTCAAAGAAGAAGCAGTAAGGGAAGACAGGTTTGGGGAAGGACAGGAAATGAGCACACTGATGGTCTGGGAAAGATTGCAACCAAAGTGGCAGACCTTGACAACTTTGAGAAAGAGGGAGATGTGGTTGGAAAATACAATGACTGGAGAAAGAAGTAGAGATGGGGAAAAAATGGCTGGTGACAGCAGGGGAATGGTAAAGGAAAGGGGAATAAAAGTGCATGAGAGTTAAGGGACAAAGCACAAATACCTGTTTGTCAAAGAAGAGAAGCAAGTGCCTGGGTGTGTAAACAGATAGGAAAGAATAGCTGTACTGGGGGTATTAGGTAAAAGTTTCTTTCTACTAAGGGCAAAGCTAAAATTCCTATGGCTTTATAAATAGATGGTTTGGGTTTGCAGAAAAAAAAAAAAAAAAAAGAATAAAAGCTACAGAGAAACTTGACTACTACTGAATTTATTGATAATTGGTTAGCATAGATTTGGGTAAATACTAATCACCTGAAAATCCCCCATTCGTTAACTAGAGACAACTCTACCAAAAAATTTAAGTCCCTCACCCCTACTCCCCAAACCAAAACAGAAAAAAAACCCCAAACCTCACCCTAACTATGCTGTCTGAAATGTTACGAAGCTGGGCACAGGAACTGCTTTGGGGGTTTGATTTTTTTTTTTCTACTTCAGACATTAGCCCCAAGAGGTGGAGAAAAAGAATATCATACATCTAGGAAGTAAAATTGGAAAAGACTTCGCTTCTGTCCCAGTAACAACCATACTGTTTGGTGTGAATAGCTGTAGTAACTTGTATGCTTACTGTTCTCAACTCCACCAACTGGTATGAACAGTGGTTTATTTGATTACCACCATGCTATTCTTAATTATTCTTTTTCATAAATCAAAACAAAGGCTATGAAAGACTGCATAGTCTTTTCTTCCAGGCATGTACTGTAGTTAGGAGCAGGGAAAAGAATTGTTCAGATAAACAGTATGATTGGATGTAAGGTAGACCTGCATCGTTGTGGTCTAAAGTTGTATCTCATCATTGTCCAAAGACGTGTTTAAAATGATGACAAAAAGGCTTTCTGAAGAGAGATCTGTCCTTATTTAACATTCTTATGTCCAGTTAAATACTCTGATTTATGTGTGTTACAACTTGATTTAATTGTGATGTGGCCAACCAGCAAAAAGGTTGTTGCTGATTTTAGTGGGCTTGGAACAGGCCCATTTGCTGGCAGGTAAATGAGGTACTGGAACCATGTCTGCATTGAAATTGGAGTCAAAGGTATAATATCATACTGTGATACCAATTGATAAAGTCTCACTAAAGTCACAGAATTCGAGTGAAATCACTGGAGCAGTCAGTCTTCTGCAAACTGTGTAAGTGCATGCTGTGGTTTGATGCTGAGTGGGTGAAAAAGAATCAAATTAGCTAAGTACTAAAGAGTAGATAGATAACTGCTTAGGATAGTTCTTCCATGGAAAAATCAATTATTTTTAAAGTAAATTTATCTTCATAGACAAATAAAGGAAAATATTTTTAAAATGTACTAAAATTCTCCTTGCTTTCTATTTCTCCTACTACTCCCCTTTTATATGGGAATTCACTCACACTCACATTCACTTTCTTCCTCTTCTATAAGCAATTTGATAACCCAGTGATCTGTTCTTAGATAACTTATTTTCAAAGAAATTTCCTGCAAGTGAAGAAATTAAAATGAATCATCATAGTTTTCTGTTTGCAGATAACTAAAAGCACATGGAAAAGTTTCTTGTGTGAACTCAAGTCTATGGTTTACAGCTTGATAAGAAAGGATCCAGTAAATGAACATTTAATTATTTTATATTTATTAGCCATTGAGATTTCTCCCCAGCTTAGAACCAGAGGCTCCAATTTGAGGAGACATCTTTTGACACACAAATGTTTCCCTAGTCCATTGAAGATGGGACATGGGATTAAGACGCCTTTAGATAAAAATTGACCTACGGTCTAATCAAAAAGGGACTTTCACCAGAGAAGCAAGTTCAAGTCCTCACATTCCGAGAGTCCTGTAAGCATTTAGTTAAAAGTAAGGTTGCTCACCTTTTGCAGAGATGCTTGGCTAACATCCCTAATTCACAGCTAGGGAGTGTGTTCTTGGGGCAGAGGGAGAGGTTTCTCCTTGTAGGAAAAAAAAATGCCTCATGCTCTTCTAGCTGGGGCTGTAGCTGCACTCTCCTCTGTGGCAGTTTCTGAGTGCTCTAGACAGCTGAGTGATCTAGACTGGTTCTTCTGAGGTCCCATGCATTTAACTTATCTACATGTATTATGTAGGGATCTTGAGTGCCCAAGTCAGAGCAGTAAATTCTGTAAGATTGCAAGGTGAGTATGTCAGTGCCTTTGTTCTGCAAATCTAGCCTTTTGTCTGTATGACCTAACTCTCCATCTAGGGATAACTGTACTTTCTGGTATTGGGTATTTTTTGGAGACATCCTGATTCCTCCTTGGTGACTTTCAAACAAAAATTAGAATACAGATGTAGGATGAGTGTCCCGGATAGTGACTCATACCAGTTAGGTACACAATGAGGAGTACCATGCAGTTTTAAATATCAGTCATTTGTATCTAGCAATGAATATTTCTAGTTTCAGGATGACTAGCATAAGGGCATCTGTGTTTCATTCTAGAGTAAAGAGGATCAAAGGAATATAAAAGAGCAAGAAAAAATAACTCCTTTCTGTTCATTTGACTATGAAAAAAAAATTACATATTTATGCAAAGCACAGATGCCCAGGGCCACCCAGCTTTGCAGCTGACCTAAACTGGCAGGGCTTCCAGTGAAGCCATTTTTGATAAACATCTTGGCTTCATGTGAGATGCAAGAAGGGATCATACGGGATCAGGTTTGCATCACTTCATACCATAGTGCCAAAGAAAGCCTACAACTCAGCTTCACATCAGAGGAATCTTAGGTTGGAGTAAGCCAGCAGAACAGCTCAGTTGTGCTGTCTGTCCAGCAAAAGAGGGGCCATGACCAGAGAAGTGCTGTATAAAGAATACTTCTTCCTACTAGCAGAATAAGCCGAGTCTGGAGCAAGCTGTATGGACACTGTGCACTGCACTTGGGACGTGCTGTGCGTGATCACAGATCTAGCTCTGCCTTGATTCAGTTGAGCTTGAGTACCCAATGCCACTGTAACCGAGTCAGCAAAATGTCAATCAATGTGGGCTGTACAGACCTGCCTGGAGTCCCAGGGGTAGCCAGAGCAAGCCTGCACTGGAGGTTGTGCTGTTGCTGCAGCACTGCTAGGATGAAGCTCTCTCAGTCAGATCAGTCCATGGTGGAGGGAAGTATCTCCATCTGCAAACACAAACATGACCTCTGAGTTGTTAGAGGGACCGACAAGCTCACTCTACCAGCAGATCTGGCTTAATGTCAGTTTTTCCTCCCAGCCTACCATGACCCAAACAAAGGCCAGAGCCTGCACTGCAAAATCTCAGGTGTGCTGTAAAAATTCTGCTTTATCAGAATGAAGTGTATTCTTCGTGTATTCTTTTATTAGCTTGATTTCAGCATTGAAAAAAACCCTAAAATTTTGGTTTATCTTTGAGATTTCCCTTTTTTCTTTGTCATTGTATTTGTTCTTGGTAAATCATAGGAATAGGAGCTCCTGATGATGAACTTGTCATTCCTAGCTTTTAAATACAAGTGTCTTCGAGCTACCTGTTTTTAAGATCAGCTTATGTAAGTTCAGAGCTCATAATGAACAGTTTAGTGTTTTCTCTCTGAATATATAGAACAAGAGAGAACTAATGAGGAAAAGCATAGCTAAAAGGCTCACTTTTATAGGAAACCTATCTAAATTTTAATAGTAGAGATCTTTAAAAATCCTGCTACCTACTGGGATTCTCGCTACTTCCTTCTTTCAAACAGCCTGATATATTTCTAGACAAATCTCTACCACTTTAGCTTTCACATACATTTCCTACTCCAAACTCAGAAGAATGTGGCACAGATTTCTTCTCGATAAGTGTGCACACAGACAAGTTCCATGGCCTCACTTTCCAGGAAAATCTCTACTTTTGTTTAAAAGCACATGTTTTCTGAGCATATGGTCATTTGCATTTTCAGGGTGCCACCTGAGCTTTATTTTTTAATTCCAGGAAGGGATGGGATTAACACTTAAATGTTTGTGTTAAGCTTTCAAAGCTTTAGCACATAAGCATGTTGTGCTGTTCTGTCTGAAAATTTGAGACTTTTCCACTTAGAGACACTGATTAAACTACATTTTATCCTTGGGGTCTGAAATCAGGTGTGATTCTCTTCTTTTGTGTGTGTGTGTGATGTAGATAAGTATTAAATAATAAGAAGAAGTAGAACCAAACCAAGAAAGAGATTCATATCTCTGCACTCAGAGTCCTTGATCTGAATCGAGCAGATTCAAACTCTCTGGTCAAGCCCTTGTCCTTGGTTAAGCTTACATGTTATCCAGAGTTCTTGGTGCTCTGTATTTCTGCTAGAGGGTGATAAGAACCTCTGCCTCTGATACTCACCAGCCTCTGCAAAGTAGCTGTTTAAAATAGTTACTCTCACAGCATGTGTTTTAGGGAGGAAAACCAAAAATGGAATCTTATCAATTGAGATTTTGATTTATTTTACTTAAAGAAGGCTTTGCTGTTGTTGAACCTGCATATACTTACATAAATGCAATTTCACAGCACTTCAGACAATGCATTCATTGTCTTTAATGAGTTGAAAAATGTGATTTATTTCAAAAGATTTTTCTGGTTTTGAAATAAAATCTTATTTCCCTCTTCTGTGTGTTTTAGCATCCACCCTTTGCAGCACAGAGACAGTTTTCAATGTTGTGATAATCTTATTGTTAGCTCACTCAAAAAAAACTGTGTGAGAACACTTACAGTAAAATAGAGGTTACTGAGCTTCATCATATTGAAGAATTAGACATGCCTATATAACGAATGTCTTTTAGTGATCTGATGATCATTACTGTTGCAATGGAGGAAATTACTATATTCCTTACTCAAAACATTCCTACGAAGTCAAGCATGACTATCAACCGTACATTAATTCGTGCAAAAGAAACCTACAAAATGTAGGTGTTCCCCTTACATCAGCTTATATCCTGTTGACAACTCAAATGACACTAGGCCCATTTATTAGTTTCTAGTGGTTTAACTGACAACTTTTGGTCTCATAAAATGTACTATAAATACTATCTGTAGCACAGCTTTGCTGTTCAGTGGTACACCAAGTGTTCAGATGGTTAAGAGTGCTGTTTCCCAATGGGAAATGTGGCATTTGGCAATCGTTTTTTCCAGTTTCCTTTGTGGATATGAGGGAAAAGTTTTAGCAAAGTAATCCCTGAATGAAAAACAAGCAATAAAGCGATTAATACCAAAGTACTAGACTATGGAATGGATGCTAAAGTGCAAATTTTATTATACCTTAAAAGCAGATGGGGTGATTCCATACTTCTGCCTCTACAGGGAAATACATGTTTGTTCTTTCCGCACATGAGGTTGGTGGGAAAATTGCTTGGGATTGATTTCATGGGTTTGGAAATAAGCCCTGGTGTTGAGAGTGATTTCACAGCCCCAACTCTGAACTGACTTGGCAGTGTGGATATAGGAACCCCTTGCTCCCAGTGAAGTCAGTCCTGCCAGTGGTTTCAACACAGAGAGGGTTTGGCTCAGAACAGACAAGTTATGATATAATGAAGTCCCACCATGGGGTGAAAAAAACCCTGGATTTGTTTTCATCTGGAACAGGACAGTTTGTAGAGAGGGAGGAAAAAACAGCCTGTACACTTATTCCTCTTGGTTCCTCTAGAGTTATGATGCTGCTATCTTGTCAGGAAAAGCAAAGATATTAAGAAAGACTGTAAGGTACAGGTTTTTGAGGACATGAGGATCATGGGACTATGCTCTTATACCACCTTAAGTGCAGGCAAGCTGATTGGTAACTTCCAGCTAAATTTGACATGATGTAGGGATCACAAGTATACTAAGTTCCTGACAGCCCTTCTAGAGGATTCATGCCTTTATGGAGAAAAGAGCCTGAAGTGAGAGAAAGCAGAAAAAAGTTGGCTCCTGCCCAACATAATGGCAGAAGGCAGGTGACCAGCTGCCCACTGACTGGGCTGCTGACATATATCACCCAGAGGCAGCCACCAAGCACACCGTCTTCCTCTCGTCTGAGCATGCAAAGGATGTGGAAAGAGAGCAGGGGCAGAGTGAGAGAGCAGATGGGAAGGCCAAGGTAGCATATGATGGGATTAGGGCTTTTAGGAGCAGGACATGTGAAGAATGGAGTATTTTGCTACAGAGGAAGCAATGCTTCATATTTAAATAGCTACTTTTTTTTTTTTTTAAGTCTAAACTAAACATTCTGATTCTTTTTCACAGTTTCTTTTTTACACGACCTGTCCCTGCTCACATTAACTCCCATTAACCAAGCATATGACAACATGGGAGTTAGCAGTTGGGTAGGCTGTACATTTTCCTCAGGAAGATTTTAACCATCACTTACAAAAATGAATTAGAACTCTCATTTGAAGGTGAGGATGCAATGAACTGAAACAGTTAAATGCTGAGCTCAGAATAAGACATGAGACCACAAAAAACGTTTTGTTCAGCCTCAGAATAATAGCCTCCCTGCTGAAGCAAACAGAAAATGTGTTGCCTCTGCAGATAAGAGAACCTTAGAGTACCTTGAAACTGTGATTCAGCACACTGAAGTTACTACTGCTTTACGAGAAGGTGCTGACTCAACACTAATTGTATGGTGATAGCAAAACAACCAAAAAGTGTCACTCTTTTCTCCAGAAAAATTTATTATCAGTAGTGATCATGAGCAAAGAAGAGCCAGAAATTACTTTTGGGAAGGCAAGTGAATCTGCACTCTCCAAAGCTAGCTGGCCCATGCTGGGAATTACAGACAACTTTCAATAACAAATCTGTAACAAGTGAGGTGCTTGTTCTTCTCTGGTTCTAGATACTTGTTGTCTTGTAGTGTGATGAGGAATGTCTTAATTTGAAGGGGATCGATCAAACTTTGAATGAGGAACCATTAGAGACAAAGAGAGAAGGCAGTCAGAAAGAGGTTTAACATCTTTTTCTTCTCTTTCCTGCTTTTTAAGGCAAACTGACATGTTAGATCAATGACCAGCTTTTTTTTTTTTTTTTTTTTCCCCTTCTTCACAACAACATCTCTGCTGTTGTGTCTGTCCCAGCAGAGATCTACTGAATTCGGTAAATGTCTGTAACAGTGTAGTTGTTAAGGTTTTGTATGCAAGTCAAATATTTTTCCATCAAAAGTAGCATGCTAACTGAGAGTTAATTTTGTTTAGATTTCCTAACTGTGGATGCACTAAAAGTCAAGCAAATACCAGTTAAGCAGTCATTAGTGTCTGGTCATACAGCACTGCACTCTGATTTTATCCAGGGTAAGTGACAGTGCATTTCCAGTGTATGACCACCCATGCTGCAAACCTCCAGTTACTTCCACAACACGCCCAAATTGACTCCAGCTTCAGTAATGTGAGATGTCATATGGAAACATGGGCTTATGCTGTCTGAACAGTACACCTGGAAGTTTGGAGCTCAGTGTTCAAATTGGAAGGCAGCGCTACGGCTCCATCACATGTTCCTTGTTTCCTGGTTTCATACCTCTTCACAGGTTAAATACCTGTCCAGTAATTTTGAAGCTCTCCTGTGCCTCCTTGTCTTTTTCTAGAGAACTTAGTAGAATGGATGCCAGAGCAGCACCGAAGAGGGATGCTGGCTACACATTTCTGGGGTTGTAGAGGTGGTAAGGGCACTTTCTTGAAACTGACATTGTATCCATATGAGACACCAGCTATTCAGTTTTTGTACAGGCATGTGGCCCTAACTAACTCAAAAATGCTTTGGCAGGAGATGAGCTTGCTTTTTAGATAAATCCTGACTGAAACACTTCAGGAATCTGAAAGCAAAGATACAGCTCAAGCTAGTATTGATATAACCTTCTCAAATCTCTCGAGCTGGGAACAAACGATGAAACCGCCCCATGCTCCTCTTCCAAGAGTTAAATATTTACATCAAAACCATCCTGTAAATTAATTCTTGTAAATTAAACCAAGACAGGGCAGGTATGGAAACCATGAGCAATGACCAATTTGCAAACACAGCTCTCATTCTTCATTTAGACCAACACATGTGCCTCACACCCAGGGAAACTGTCTCCTCAGCAGATCTGAGCAGTGGATTCAAAGTGCTTGCTCTGCAGTCTCTCACAGTAGTGTCCAAACGTGCATTTTCTGTATTCCAGCTGAGCAATTTATTTAATATGTGTAAAATGATCCTACTACTGCCATTTGTCGTTTTCTAAAGGATTCACTGTATTAAGAGCTGATGACCTAGAAATAATATAGATCCCACCATGGCTTGACAGAAGTGAAGCGCGTAGCTGCTCAGAGGAATCAGGACATTAGCAGTTTTATGGTGTGCCGGGAGATCAGGGATTTGCCTGGAAGAAATAAAAGTGCCTGTAAGGTTAGGCAGCTGTTGAGTGGAATGGATAGCAGTAGCACATACGTGCTGGATCGGTGTGCCCCAGTACCTCTTGTGAATCTAGCCCAAAGCTTTCCTACATTGCCCTCCCAAAGTGCCTCAAGCCTAACCAATTGAGAGACGAGAAGCTAGGTCACTTTTTATGCTTTTTGCTTACAGTTCCCTGAAGGGTTAATTAGGATATAACAATAATTGCTCCTTGGTCTACTTACAGTACTTTTCATCAAGAGCCCAACATTGGGTTTAGGGAAACTAAGGCAAAAAGCAGGTATCTGCCCAAATTCACACATCTAGTGAGGCTTAACACTAAAGGCAGCTCTGCTTTGTGTATTGACTTTTCTTTCCATGTGCTCCCAAAGTCTGACTTTGGAACTCAGCACTTAAAATTTGCCTGTATTGCACATTCCTGAGGAATTGTACAAGCTAAAATTGAGAAATACCACAAAATATTGCAGGAAAAAAAAAAAAACTTGATCGAAATTGGAAGGAACTTGGACAGCAAATTCACTGGAACGGGATTTTAATCCAAAATTTAAAAATGCTTACTTTCCCACGGGTATGTGTATGATACATTGTTGTAGTTACGTAATTGTATGGCATTACACAGCCACAGGATAAAGTGTATATTCACCTAATCCACTATAGGAAATACATAAGCAGAGGACAGTCTCCATTGAAAGCATTTCACACTCAGGTAATGCACACTCTCCTCTGAATTTGGATTTCATGGGGTCTATTAAGAGACAAATCAATGAGGAATTGTAGCCTACCTCCATGTGCTCATGAGTCACAGAAATATTAAATTATTATTAAATCTGTAGCATAGTGACTTCATTTATTTTTTGGAGGGAAAGGGGGAAGTTGATTTGGAGGTGCACCAGTGTTCTCTTTCCATAATTTATTTTGAAAAAACTTATTAAGCACTGATTTTTGAGTTTGACCTGTAGCTAATTCCTCAGGTGTATGGCTATAATGAAGCTTATTGCATCATGCCATTGGTCTTTTCCTATGGCAAACATACCTTTATTTTTTCCTTTCCCCATCATGTAGCATTTCAACATTTTCTCTTTAAATATGTGAGATTTTTGTGGTTTTTTTGATGCTTGTAATTCTGCTAGTTGCCAGGAACTGTTTGAAACAGCAGCTAAAGCCTTATTTTTTTCTGTCTTGAAAATAGTTACAGCCATGGGCTTTTGCACATTGTTTATATCATATAAAGACCTAAAGGTACAGTGTATTTTCTCCTCTAGTGATCTGCTACCTGGCCTTTTCATTCTCTCTTCCTTTAAAAAGCTACTGCCTCTGCTGCCTCCTGAAGATGCTTCATCCCCACATCCTGGGTGCATATTTTCCCACTCTGCCTTGTAGCCTTTGATCTGGCACAGGAGACAGTAAAAATGTTGTAGAAACATGAGGAGCTGCTGCCATCTTCCTGGCTGTGGAGGATCCCTGCAGTGAGAGGGGTTCTCTGGAGAGAAACCACAAGCTCTCATGACTTCCTCTGTGTCACGTCAGCAGTGCCAAAGCATGTAGCTTAATGGAGAACCCAGCTAAATATTGTCTTGTTGGAGGAATATCTGCTTGAAGAATAATGTGTTGGTATTTCAGAATGTACCTCACACTACTGAGCTTCTTTGGCTGATGGCTCACTGTTGAGTTTTCTTTTCCCTACTTTCACATGGTCTCTTATATGACATTTACACAGGCAAAAACGAGGAGTCACTCACAAAGTTTCCAGAGCAAGGGTAATGGGGGGTTTTGTTTCCTGGAGATTAGTTTCTAGTTGATGTGACTCAACCCTGATAAGATCAGTTTGTTAGAGGGTAGCTGATCATGATTTCTGGTTGGGTTTTTTAATATTTTTTTAAAGGTTTATTTGTGACCCAGAGTGCTATTCTATGGCTTGCATTTGTTCCTAGAGAAGGTAGAACAACAGCTGAAGGGTTAGATTTTAAAGGATGAGTCTTCATAATCCGTGTATTGCCTTGTCTTTGTCACATGGTGGTGTACCACAGGAGGTGGTACTGCCAACATGCTTATACACATTCTGTATCTGTGTTTCAGGGAAAGTCTGCACCTGAATGTCTCTGGCCTACAGGACACTGCTTTTGCAAAGCTTTTACTTTCTATCTCAAGACAAAGAGTTATGTGCAAAGACAAGGGTGTAGTCTCAAGCTATGTAGGACCAGCAGCCGGGTGCTCTTAAAATCCAGGCTAGGGCTCCTTCTTCCTCAGTGTTGCTTCACATAAGGTTGTATGTATGAGGTAGGGGTATTAAAGGTTCATGTGTAATGCTGAGAGGAAGACTCTTAAACTGGAAAAAATTCAGTGAAGTTAGTGTAGAAGTCTGTTTGTTTCAATGAGAGAATTTTGGGGTTGAGAGTGCCGCCACTGCCAAATTTTGTCAGTAGTGTTGCATTAGTTAAGGGTGAGAAATTAACCCCAGCACTGCCATATGTATATGCCAGGGTACTGCAAATAACCACCATGACCTTTTTTTTGGCAATGGGGTGTATGAGGAAGGCAGCTTAGGAGTGCTAGACTAAGGGCTCTGTCAGCAGAGGCTGTTTCTAGTGGGCCTAGAGGATTTACAAAATGATCAAAAGAATTTTGGAGAGAGTGGTTTAAAATAGAAAAAAATATAGATTTCTGTTGCTAAAAGGAAATATATATGTGCAAAATGTCTATTTCTGGTGAATATTTGAAGCATGCAGTAGGTGAGAGAGAATGAGTGAAAAAGGAAAAATACAATATATGAAAAATTCTAATTTTTGAAATCTGTTATTAAAAAACTTTTTGTTTGTAGTGTGACTTTTTTGTTTGTTTGGTTTGGGTTTTTTTATTAGTTCCTCAGGAGGAAAACAGTTTTCCCAGTAAGGTCTGTTGAGCAGTCTGTGAGAATCGGCGTTAGTTATGTGGTAAGTATAGTAAATGTTGTTTAAGAATTGCTCTAAAAAGCAGCTTCAAATTCAGAGCAATAGTTAGTTTTTGTTATAACTACCATTTTCCTTTGGAGAAAACAAAACATTTAATTCATAATTAAAAGACCATTCAGAGATGCAAAATGGTTCAAGTTGACAAGTTGCTCGGTAGATGAGAGTCTACACCAAAGTATTTCCTCTAGAACTGCTGGTGCTTAGGAACAGCAACATTTTCTGAGGCAAGTCTGAACATGCTCCCTACCTAACAGGGTGCAATGCTCAGTGTTCCCTTCTCCCACCTGCTGCCCACCCAGATTATGTGAGAAATGTTTGAGCCCCTTACTATATAAATTCAAGATTTTATTCTCCCCTGCTGAGGTCAGTGGGAGGTGCTGAAACCAAGATGGGGGAGGAAATGAGCTATGTGAGAGTGAGCTGGTGAATCCTGAAGCTGGGAGGCACTGGGAAGACATGGGTCATCTTCAACCTTCACATCCAGCAAACCTGTCAGTGGGAGTGCAAGGCAACGAGGTGGTGCAAAAATAGGTGTCACCAATACTTGTGCGGAGGTGGAGTGTGGGGTTCGCTTTAAATGAAAATCTTGGGCTGTGGGAATGAAGCTGCAAACGAAAGGGGGGACTGAAAGACACAAGTTAGAGGAAATTATGAATATGCTTGCAGCTCCCCTTTGTGAGCTGGCAGAATGTGTGCTGGGAAAGTCTCCATATAGGTTGTGCAGGAATGACATAGAGAGTCATATATTCCAGTAGCCATATGTGATAGGAAAGTTCCCACTGCTGAAAGCTTTGTCATGGCTGGGTTCTGTCATTTGTAATAGGCATTATTGTTCAAATCTCTGTAGCTGACCAGACAATATTCCTCAACTCTGAGAACTTTCTTCCCCTCAAGTTGAAATCTGGTAATGGAGAAATATATTCATTTCAATGAATTTCAAGTGAATGTTGGTTTTTTGTTTTTTTTTTTTGATTCTTAGTTGCACTGGTACCTCCTATCTCGAAGAGCTGAGTCCTTCACAAATAGGTGAAGCTAAAAAACCTTTCTTTGCTAGTTTCTCTTAGAATTTGAGGAACGTTTGTGAGTTTATCTATGAATCAGGCTCCTTTGGGTTGGATAGTACCCCCTTCCAGTTCAAGGAATCTTAAGCAGCTTTGTGATGTCAAATAGGCAAAATTTACTTATCATTCATATTTCAGAAAAATACATGTCACTAGTATATTCATTGCGCAAAATTTTTTTTTCAAATCAAATCAATATACAAAGAGTGGATGTATTGGAAAAAACACAATGTTTTGGAATTAAAAAAGAAAAAGTTGAGTGGAAAATGGAGCTATTTTATTAAGCTGCATCTTGCATTCTTTATTTGGCATCTGTTTCATTATCTCTTATTTCCTGATGATAGCGTAATGTCCTCTCTTTTCCTGTTACCCAAGCGCTTTGCAGAACATGTGTTGCATGCCTATTGCCAATCATGGACAATTTGACATTCTCAGCTTCTTTTTACATGACTTGAAATCAGTTCTTTTTCAAAATATCCCCCCACACACCATCAGAATACATCCTCCCCTTCCCATTGCTGTATTATTCTCTGAAGAATGGTAGATGTTGTCTGCAACAAATATTAAGGCTACAGGTCCATGTGTGTGCCCTTGGACTGAGCTACTGTCCTTTACTTTTACCCTTTTGGAACTCAGGGTGTGCTTTTGGTGGTCCTGGGGCATGGGACAGCCTGAACCTTTTCAGATGTTACAAGGAAACCACTCTGTTCCAACCTCTTCCCAGGGTGGGTTTTTAACAGCAGATTTAGACAAGCTGTAAGATCTTTTGACATTTCCGTGGATGTCTTACAATGTTTTGTGGGCAGTCTGAACAGGGTCTTTATGTGAAACTGACAAACATGTTCCTTAGTTCGTTTCAGGTATGTAATACGTAAATATTGTTGGCTGAGCCACCATCTCCTCTTAAGCCTGCTGTGATGGGTTCCTCTTCACTCCCAAGCACAAGTCCACCACTGCCGGGCAGCAGTCAGCTTCCTTCACTCAGCAGACACAGATCTTGGAAACATCACCAGCTCTGAACTGCTCTCCCGTCTGATCCTTGGTCACACTGTCTATCCAGGGTCCTCAGTGAGAGACAGATACGTTGTCACAAGGTAATACACCCATTCTTCTTTTCCACAGACAACTGTTTCTTCATTGGGAAAGCATGCCCTGCTCAGAGCATCTCTCATCTCTGATGGCTTGGCTTGACATTGGCCTTACCCCTGCATAACAGCATTTTTGTTTCAGATGTGTGGATTGTAGGTGTGTAGATCCACACACAGGGACTTATTTACTACACTTTCTCATAGGTAGTGACCCAACTGAATCATCACTTCTAGATCAAAGGCAGGAACACTGAAACGATTACCTGAATCTATGCCTTCCGTACCTTTTCTTCAGTATTGTCAAGCACATGTTTAGTATCTCATCCTCTCATCAATTTGTCATCTTCTTCGACGTAACAGGGAAGGTACATGTATCTTATTGGTGATGATCAGTGACTGATTTTCAATAATCGGTGGGTTTGGGTCAATGCAAGTCCACAGTAAACATCAGTATTTTCTGACTGATGTGGGTTTTCTGAGTTCAGTGATGCCTTTTCTTGTCAGATTTGACAGTTCATACTGCAGGGGCTCCAGTACAGACTATGAAGTGGTTGGATTTCCTTTGTCATTTCCATTCCTGCCTTATGTCAGGGTATTTTTCCTTCTATTTTTCATTATTTGTTTCACAATGTATATACTGGATTGGGATTGGTGCGCACATGTTCTTTGCTGGTATCAGTTTGCCCTGCTATGGGAGCTTCTTTTCTTGTCTGCAATGAACCGGTAGCTGTTAGGTTTGTGTTGCAACTTCTTGATCAGTAAAGATAAACTTGTTACCTGGAGTTTTTGCAGAGTAAGGCTTGTTTCTTGTATGACTTTTCATTTTAAGGGTTTTTTCTAACGTTTCCAACAATGTAGAGTGGGGATCTGTGAATGTTAACGTCCTCAGGTATCTAACATAAGTATCTAGTCTGCTTCTTTTACTTTGGTTTCCATGTTGAAATAATAAACTGGAAATCCTTTCTTTCTTAGATGTCTAATTCTACCAGTATTCATTGTAGTGGTGAAACACAGCTACCAGGATTTTCTTCTTTTTGGGCACCAACCTTGGCAGCATTCATTACAAAACTGCTATGGTGGTTATTTAATTAACTTCCAGTAGGCCCTGAGCTGCTGAAGACCACACTTCCTGTAAAAATGTTTTAAAACATTAATATATGGCTATCAGATATTACAATGCTGAGCAAGAAGCTGATGTACCCATAGCCTGAGAAAATTAATATTTTATCTGTAGTGTATAGAGCATCTATTGATCAGCAATGGTTCCTGAATTTCTAGCAGGCAGAATTTAAATATAATTTAACATATAGTATTCTACTAAATCCCCCACATTCTCCTTCTTTTAAGCAGCTTTTAGGAAGGAGCTGCAGTATACACTTACTTGGGTCAGTCAATAATTTTATTTTATGTAGATATTAATGTATACCTTCTCACTTATGTTTCTTATTAAAAGAAGTGATTAGATGTGAGAAACACTTGTGTGGGAATGTGGAGAATGACTTACGATCTTGACTGTTTTCCAAGCAGAATCCTAGGGAAAAAATCGTTATACTCAACAGATGATATCATATTACAGTATGACATTATGTATCACCTAAGCTAGTAAATCCCTCTTTAAAGTGCCTTAAATGTGTATGGGTTTTTTTATATTAAACAGCATCTGGGATATAAAATTTTTAAAGAATAATTTTTCTGCCTTACGATTGTAGTTTGTAGGATTCCTCTCATAACCTTGCCATACATGAAATCTGCAGTTTTTCAAAGCAGGAACCTTAGCTGAGGGATGTTAATGTCATGACAGTAAGGATAGAAATACACCCAGCCCTTGCAGTCAAGGTGGCTTTCATGCGTGAATCCTCCAGTGGTTCCTACAGGAGAACGTGGGTGTGAGTTTGGATGATCTGATCTAAGAATAGAGACTGAAGAACAAGAAATTCCTGTTCATCAGAGTTTTTTGTCTCATCTGGAACATCTAGTGCTTTAGAGGAGGGGGGGGATACTATGGCGATAAGGGGGTGGAGGAGGAGGGCTCTAACTGCCTACGCTTCTCCCTATAAAAGTACACCAGTCGAGTGCAATGATAGGAATGCAAGAGACCTGAATAAGAGAACCTCTCGTGTCCCTTTTGAACTGTGTAAGCATGGATCTTTGGCTAGAGCGCCTATTGTATTGAACGGTGAGCAGCAGCTGCTGCTATGTGATTGAGACCTGAAGTCTATTTAGAGAAATAATTGCTTTAGTTTCCAAGATGCTCCTGGAAATAAGATTCAAATTTCTCATTATATTCTTACCTGGCAAAATACAGTATGTTCTAAATAATAATTAAAAATTCTTAAATTAAAAATTCTTAAAGAACACAAGTTAGTCTTCCAGTTTGCAATGGAGAAAAAAAAAGTAGGAACAAACAATCCTCTTGTAAAGGGGAGAATACTAATTGTGTCCTCTTCTCTCATCAGAGTGAGAAATGGAACACCTGCGCTTGTCCTCTCCAGAGTAGTGCTTGGGACTGTGTTTTTCGCTTGGAGTATTTTTCCTGCAAAAGAAAAAAAAAGCTAAAAGCAAAAGAAAGAATCTGGATGTTTTTGTTTTTCCGGCCCATCCCACAGGATATGATGTAGAAAGCTTTATTTTCTAAATTTATTCCTGATTAACTAGTGCATTTGTGTAACTCTTTTTTAAGTTGTCCCTTCTTAAATTGCTTTTAAGGAATAGTGCTTTTAAAACGTACCCAAAGATATGAACACACATTTAAAAGTGTAGGCAGCTAGCATATTTCTTCCATTTTGCTGTTAAACACCTGTGTTCCTTTCTTACACTGATGGTCTTCATGATACTTTGCAAGAATGACAGAATTGACAGTGCACAGAGTGGAGGAACACAGGTAAGGTCCTAAATGCACAAAAAAATGTTCATATAAAAATTGTCTTAGAAACACTTCCTAAATATTATCTCATACTGGGAATCAGGACCTTGGTTAAGAGGTTGCTAATTCTGAGAATTCATCTGCTGCATTTTAAAGTTAAGAATTTCTTCCCTTTTTTTGTACTTCACAACAAAGGTTGTAACACTTGCAATCTCCCTTCTCAGTATGGCAGCAAGACTAATAATCCTCTAAAGGAGTTCAGTTGAAAAATGAGCTTTCCTTGCATGGCACCCAAGTTCTGAACTAAACTTATGTATGCTATCATTTGTATATCAACTAAAAATATGTAGCTTAACATTTTAGAACTTCACCTCTCACCTTTTTGTTTTCTTTTTCCCCCTCTGGTTCCTACTAGCCCAGATGGCTAAGAACTGAGACTGCAGGATTAAACCATCAACAACAAAAGACTTGTTTCCAGAATTTTCATTTTGTTTACACAGCTGTCCTTAAAAGGTCTGTACTTTTAAATGAAAATCCTGCGGTAACTTCCCAACAATCCTATCTTGTATGGAATGTGCTCGACTTCTTCCAAAAGTATGGATCACTCAGAGGTCTTATGGTTATCAGATGAAATGAAGCCTTGTGAGCAATTTTTAAAAAACACTGGTTTTGCTGAGTGAGATAATAATGTTCAACCTTTATCTCTTAATCCACTGTCTGATGCCATGCAAAGATGTGGATATTGAGGGAGAGTGCCAACTGAGCTTCTGCCTCATGAAGTACAATCATTCCCTTTGCTGTTTATCACACAAGAGTAGCAAGAACCACCATACCATCTTCACCAGCCTCCTGATGTGCTACCAGCTGAACACTGGTGCTGGCAGGGGCCCCTGGGGACTCCTGTACCAAATAGACTAACTGTGGAGAAAGCATTACTATCCACTGTCTGAATTCAAACATTGCTCTGAGATTCTTTCAAATGCAAGAGGACTAATCCTTCAACCGTGTTTCAAATGAATCACAGCTTCTGAAGGCAAGAAAATTGCAGATAATGTCCAAGTAGACTAGTTAAGGTAAATATATGCCTTACTAATGACACTGGAAAAATACTCTCCCACTACAACACATCCTGTTGCCATGACACTGCCTTGGGGAAAGACAGTGACTATACCTCTTTGTAATACAGCATCAATCTTGAGAGTCAGTGGAGCTGAAGAGTTGTTGCTCACCTGTGTTATGTCACAAAGCATAATTAAGTTATTAGAAAAATAAGGGAAAACAGAGAGGATAATTGATAGCACATTTTCAGTGGCTATCTCCGTTATGAAATCTGTTTTCATGGCTTACCTGATTTCCAGCAATGCACGTAGATGAAATGGATGGCTCACAGCCTGTTTTGAAAATTGCTAGGGAAGTACTTCCTTCTGTGAGTGAAATTAGTCTTCTCAATGACTGAACAAATCCAAGTCTAGATAGGACAAACAAGGCAGAAATTGGTTTGGAGGCCTGATCAGTTTCCCACTGTAGTAGTACCCAGATCTCTGCCTGAAAGAGCTGAAAAGGAAAAATGTAAAGACAGCTATGGGGGGTTGACCGGGAGAGAGAAAACTGAAGGGAAACAATNTAGTAGTACCCAGATCTCTGCCTGAAAGAGCTGAAAAGGAAAAATGTAAAGACAGCTATGGGGTTTTTTTCAGAGAGAAAACTGAAGGGAAACAACGTCTCAAACTAGTGGCAGGGAGATAACCTACCAGCTCCCTGATCTCTCGTTGGGTTAGAAACTGTTAGTTTACCAGGCATTAAACCTGCTATGACAATTTTTTATGATTACACCCCACCTACCCACACCCAGTTTTCCACCTCTCAAAATGTTGAAGCATATTGCAGAGGTGCCTGCAGGGGTGGTGCGTTATGTCCACTAACATTGAGAAGGGTGGATGGCCAGCACCCTTGCAGGTTTGGGACTTCCTACCAGGAGTATAATGACTGGAGCCAGAGAGCAGGCGGAAACAGCTTTCACCACAACCTGACTCAAGAGTGCTGACTGCTTTGAGTGATGCTGTTAGGGGTCGGAAAGCTATAAATCCACCCTGTGCCTCACAATCCTAGTGGAAAAAAGTGCACCCATTTATCTGTAAGCTAAGGAAGACTCAAGAGCAGTTAATCTATAAGCAAGATCTATAATTACCCTAAGAACTAGCTTGAGAGCATTATTACTGTTACAAAATGTAATAGCAGTACTACATAAGCACAGTAGCAATAGTACATCTCTAAATGGTTGCTGACTGCCTCTTTTGACAGCTGTGGTAGAAAATGGATCACTGGATGGTCATGAAATGAATATTTCCCTTAATCAGAATGGAGAGCTTTATTACCCTTATAATTACATGTTTAGCAGTCACTTGGTGGTTTTTTTTTTTAGGCCATGAGTAATAAAATGGGCCTGTTTATTAAATAACATTTTAATTAGGAATCATTTTTAAAACGTGCCAAGTTCTAAATGTTTTCTCCTCTGCAATTACTTAGATAAATGCTTGTATTTCTGATAACTCCGTTGACACCATCAGCCAAGCTAAACCTTGCCTGGTATACAGGTCATATAAAATAAACAGGTGCCTTATCTTCCCCAAACAGCTAATTTTTAACATATTGTAATAGAATATTGCTTATTTTCCTAAGTAGATTTTACAGATTTCTGCTAGATCCTGTGTATTTACAGCTCATTTGAATTCAAATGTACTATTTTTGTCAGCTAGATTTCTTACTGACTGCACTTAAAGCTTGCATTTAAACATTTTTTTATGAAATTTCACATTTTCATTAAAACACACCTCAGAGGCAATGTTGACAAATTGTTTTGCAAATGTCTACATGCTATTTGGCCATGCATAAAACTTGTTTAAAATATTATGAATGTTGAGTAAATATTTTAAGTGTTGCTCTCAAAAGGAAAGTCATTAACATTTTGATGAAATGACAATGTCTGTCTTTTGTCTCTTTCACAAAAGCTGAAACTTTTTTTTTTCCCTGTTTGCTTATAATTTTTGAATGAGAATCAGTATCATCAGAATGCCTGCTTGTTTACAGACAAGATATTAGCACAGTTTCTTCTCTCATCCTGAGACTGAAACTCTTGCTCAGGTCAAGAATAGAAATGTCTGTCTTTCCACTAGCATGGAATATGAATAGATCAAATGCCCTGTGCTTCTTTGCACAAGGAAAGCCCTATTTAACCAGGTAGTGCGCCTAGTTTCAGTATAGGTATTAGGCTAATGAAGTATGCACTATTGTAATAGCGTGGGACCTACAGATTCCTTGTACAGTGCCAGCTGATTTCAGTAAGCCTTTGATGATTTACACTCAACAACAATTTTGCTCTGTAGTTTTCATATGCCTGTCTGTTGCTTCCCTGGCTCTTCTGTAGATTCTGTATGTTCAAGGCGAAAACTGGCCATCATAGACGGCAATACAAATTATCTTATGAGGCTCAATTTTAAACATGGGCTTGCATTTCAGCCCTTTGTCATTTTTAGTAGTTTCAACCTGGAATTCCAGAGCTATGTGGAATACTATCTATTCATAAGTCAACGCAATTTCACCAGGACAATTTAGCCACTGTGAGGCATACCTAGGTAAGGGATGACATGTGTTCCCAGCTTTTCCATGCAAACATTTTCTTTGGGATTATTCTAGCATAGTAGTTACCATTTTCTCAGTAAACACCAGATGCATAAATCCTCATTCATAAATTTAAACCCAGTTTTGAAGGAAGACTGAAGTGGGCTGAGGGTTCAAGCTGACTTTAAATGGGAAGCAGATTCTGTTCTGAAATGAAAATTTCCATTCATGCACAGGAATAAAGGGAAGAAAAGAAGAAATTTTCCTTTCCTCTGGATATTATATTATATTATGCTATGATATGACATAATCAGAGATATGAACATTAAACTGTGAAAAATCTACTTTTTAAAATATTTTATTTATTCATTTTAGAGGCCGTAATCACTTCTCAAGGTTGCAAATTGTCTTCGGTGAATGAACCTTCCCAAAAATGTAAGAACCAGGTGAATTTTGCTGAAAACTGTCTATAGACCCAAGCCTGATGGTTTGTCTGCATGTAGATAGATGAAACAATTTGCAAAAATTCAGGGTTTTTCCTTGCCTTCATGCTGCAGATCCTTATTCCTGTGGCTTGTTTCTTGTCTGCTTTTACTTGAGTTGGGTTCTCACCAGCAGTGGTCACTCTCACCATTCCATATGATCTTTCTCAAGTTTTCTCTGTTTACAGTTGCATACTGTACCTGGTAATAGAAGCTCAATAAAATTACCTTTGATTCTCACAAATAGATAAACCTTTCACTTACAAGAGATGCCTTGGTAATATAAGTATTTCTGTGTAGTTTCTTCCCATTTATCTTATGCTGAAGGATGGTGGAATTGAATGCACAGTTTTCATGCAGTTACAAGTGAGATTTGAGCCTTCTGGATCCTGAGCCCTCTTTGGACTCATTGGAAATTCTGTCCAACACAAAGATGTTGCACTGTTGAATTAAAATGACAATCAGAAGTTCCTTAGAATGTTGCCAGGTAGAGCAAGTATTACTGTCTCTGTATCATGCTGCCTAATTCCCAGGAGTAAGGAAAACACCTTCATGTTCTGGTCCAGGGCTCTCTGGAGGCTAAGCTGACTGAGGTAACTAACCTTAAGGGGAGAGCTGCAGTGTCACTTGAGTGCAAAAGCCCCAGGCAACTTGGGCAGTGTTGCTAAACTTCTCAAGACAGGGTCCACCCAGGTCAGTGCAAGAAAAGGGAAGCACCTCTGCTTTGCTTACAGTGAATAGGTAATGGTCTTTCTCTTAATCATCACATATATAACTCTAACTTGTGGGTAACACAAGCTGGTACTTGGTAGTCATAGCCCTGACATCTCCTTTTGATAGCTTAGTTTTACCTTTCAATGTCTGCTTTTTTCTGACAAAACACAGCAGAAGTTTCTCCTTGCACCCTGCTTCCTGCTCTCCCCACGCGATTTTTTATCTGATAGTCCTTGTTAGAGATATAGGAGAACTGGGTTCAAGTTCCCCATTTGCCTGTAGCAAGGAGCCTCTGTTTGCCATAAGAGAACATTGCCAGTTGATTGAATTGATGCGGTGATGCTGCCTTACCTTGCCTGTTAAATCCCAACAACTTTACACAAGAGGGAAGAGGCTTGAGACTAGGTCCTGTAGCTCAGTACTTTTCATGACTCCCCGGGAGTGACTGGGAGTTGCAGGGATTTAATTAGCAGGGTGCACAACTAAATCTGAGTTTGCTCAGTCTGAAAAGAGATGTCTATGTGAGTGTATAACCTGTGTGCATGGTCTAACTGCTGGCTTGTGGGGTAAAAGCAGGGTGCTGGCTTCACTGAGGGGCTGCCAGATTGAGGTGGGAGATGAGTCTTGGTTTGAAAATCTGAATTATTCTACCTAAGCATATAACAAACAACATAAATGTCAGTTTAAGACCTTTTGTGCATCAGCTTCCTTGACAGTTGGATCTGAGGCTTGGACCCTGCCTATGTCTGAGCTGACTCTTCCTCTCTGAAAAAGCCTCCTGATGTGAAGATTGCCTTATCATGACAACCTCAGCTCAACTGAGTGTTTGGAAATGTTCTTTAGACAAGATAAGTTTCCTTTTTACAAGAAAAAAAAAAAAAGAAAGAAAGAAAAAATGAGGAACGCTAGTGCACTAAGGATTAATACAAGCTTTTCTACTTTATCAGTTATAAAGTCTAAAAGGCTGCTACCATGTCTAGCTGTTCTGGTTTCCAGGAGAGAGGCAAACAATGCTTGTCAAACTTGACTGTGAAAAGACACTAGCTTTTTCTGTGGTGGTACCCCTCAGTTTCCATTGCACTGGCTTGTCCTATTTTAAATTTGTAATGAAAGAAAAAATTCTCAAGCTGGTAATCATGCGCCTTCCTTGTATAAAAACACATCTTGTTTTTATCATCAGTAACCTGTATTACACAAGAGCTCTGACACATACATTTCAGGATAGATTAGGAATTGCCTGCTGCATTTACATAACATTAAAATCACTGTCTAGATACACAAAATAAAATGAATACTTTCCTGATTCCCTAGTATGGGCTTGCATGACAACGACTTTACCATGCTTTCTTTTTTTTTTTTTCTTTTTTTCATGAGTGCAACAGTCACTCTCTTTATTTAGTAGGTTGGAAGAGAAGGATTTGATAGCTGATTGAGGGGACACCTATGTAATTAATTTTTCTGGCAGACTTGGACAGCATGCTTACTGCGTTTTAAAAAAAGGGGGGGGAAATGTGTTGTGAAAAAGCATATGGAGTGTGTGACAGCCTGGCCCTATCTGGCTCTCCATCATTCCTTGCAGCTGCCGGAAGCCAACCACTCGTCTTTCCAAACCACAGGCTCATGTGGGTAATGATATGATTTCCTCTGTCTTGTGTTTTGTGTGTGTGCTTCAAGAAAAATAACCCCCCCAAAACTCTACAAACTCAGTTAATCAAGACACTACTAGCTTCTCTCAGTCTACTGAAGTGATTCTTGCAATGCTGGGACAGGAGCTGGAAGCTTCATCTTCTGTCCCAAGCAGAGTATTCACCATCATTAATGGGTATTTTTGAATACTTTCGGCGTTATCCTTCATCTTGTTACTAGTGTCCTCACCAACTGAAAAAAAAAAA
>VZRU01019450.1:1150-15774 GCA_013398155.1 Pedionomus torquatus | reverse complement strand
GAGTTCTTATAATCTGGTTTCAGGCTAGTACAAAATCTTTAGTATTTCACTTTCTTGGGAAAATCATTCACATCTTGCAGAAAAAAAATGCAAAATCATGACTTTTTTGTTGCATTTGTCATCAGTGTTCTCTACTGAGGACCTTTAAAATGCTGTCTGTATGTCTATAAATGTTGGAAATAATAGATGTTTTGCCAAGAGAAGTAAGGCTACACTAATGTTGGAAGCATCAGTATCCATATACCTATTTCTTATGATTGGAAACACCTTATAGTTCATTTTTCAAACAACCATCTTGCAGTCCACATGAAGCCTTTCCTAAGTATAAATTTTAGTGTGTTTATGACTATTAAAAACAGGCAGTTTGATCTAATTTTAAGAAACAGTAATTCTTGTTTCCAGCAAAGCCATAGGTGAGAACTTCAAAGCAGCGAAGAAAGCATAGAATCAGGAGCCATTCTCAGTGGAATGGCAACGTGGAAGAGGGAACAAAGGTTCTTGTTTGAAAAATAAGTTCCTGGATGGTGGAGGCAGTGTCAAAGGCACACTGACTGTCAGGGCTTACATTTTTATAGGCAATGAGAGATTACAGGTCAGAAAATACTCAAAAAACCTCCAGATTCTTTCCTTGTTTTAAGTGATAGGATGAACAGTGGATGGAGGCATCTAGGAAAAGATTTAATTAGGTTAAAAGGGCAGGCAAGAATAATGATCTCTGTAGCCATATTCTGAATGAACATGACTGCGGATAGATGATTTTTCTCATGATTACAAAAAAGAATATTGCAATAATCAAGGTATGAGGGCATGAGAACTTGCAGTTTGCTGTTATAGATGTTGGATGTATAGCCAAGATCATTTTTAGAAATGTTTTAAAATAGTTTTCAAATATTAGCAATAGTGTGAATGTGAAAAGTATGAGAGAATTCTGCCTTGAGGATGAGGTTTTTGGGTGACAGTCTGAGTAAAGAGGCAGGATGCTGATCTGGTGTATTATGATTCAGAAGGTGACGGTCAGAAATCAAGGGAGAGAAATTAAACCACTTTTGGCATGGTTGGACTTAGAGAAATATTCACAAAGACATACAAGAGAAGGCTGAAATTTCAGTTTGGACAGAAAATGACAGAAACCAGACAGGAAAGCCTGGTTGATAAGTCTGTCAATAACCAACAGGGATTGTTAGCTAAAATTGTAATTGCAAAAGCACCTTGCATCTTATTTTGGAGGGGAGGGGAAGGAGAAGAGATCTAGGACAGAGCCCAGAAGCCTCCCCAGAAAAAAATGATTAAAGAACAGAAGTGGCTTCTAAAAACCATGATGAAGCTAGGAAGAGAACCAAAAATCAGCACTGGTTTTAAGGTCACTAAGAAAATGGAGGTTATGTTAAAAAGATGCAGATGGGACAAGAAGGAAAAGAATAAGAAAGTTAGTTTCTGAAACTTGTTTGGAAAGTGATTCTTAGAGATTTTGACCAGAACAGCTGAAAGTAGGGGAGAGAATATCAATATATCCTTGCCCATACTGATAACATTTCACAAGCATCTGGTTTCAGCCACTGTGTAAGACAGAAGATTGGGTTAGGTGGTCCTCAGCTCTGACCAAGTTCAGCTGTTCTTAATTTCAGTGGAGTAAAAGGTGCAGAAACTAGATTAGGCACTCTAGGGTGTAAATGGGATACAGGAAATCTTATCATTGCTTGCAGACAGTACACTCAATGTGTTCAGATACGAAAGGGAAATGTAGGAGGTAACGGGACAGGCGAGGAAAGACAAGACTGCTGCAGAATTGGCATGGGAAAAGGGGAGAGTGATTGTACAGAAAAGTATTAAAGGGAGTGAGAATGGGTGTGATGGAGATTGAGGCATAATAGGATGGATAGGATTATTGGGAAAAATGGAAGAATTAGAGAAAAATAATTGCAAATGAAAAGAAAAAGGGAAAAGGAGCTGCCAGAATAACCATAACGTGATTTTTTTTAGATTGTTTTTTGTTTGTTTTATTTTGTTTTGTTTTTATATTTAAATAGCATTCTTAATTTTGTTTTCTTATGAAAGAGAAGTGCACCCTCAGCAAGTTTGCCAAGCTCAGTGGCATGGTCAATACATTGGAGAGAAGGGATGGCATCCAGAGGGACCTGGACACTCTTGAGAGGTGGGCTAGTACAAATTGCATGAAGTTCAACCAAGCCAAGTTCAGGGTCCTGCACCTGGGACATGGCAATCCCAGCCACAAATACAGGTTGGGCAGAGAATGGCTGGAGAGTAGCCCTGAGGAGAAGGACTTGGGAGTGCTCACGGATGAGAAGCTCAACATGAGCCGGCAGTGTGCATTGGCAGGCCAGAAAGCCAACCGTATCCTGGGCTGCATCAAAAGAAGCGTGACCAGCAGGTCATGGGAGGTGATTCTCCCCCTCTACTCTGCACTCATGAGACCCTACCCTAGAGTACTGTGTCCAGCTCTGGAGTCCTCAACAGAGAAAGGACATGGACCTGTTGGAAAGAGTCCAGTGAAGGGCCAGGAAGATGATCAGAGTGATGGAGCACCTCTCCTATAAAAACAGGCTGAGAGAGCTGGGGCTATTCAGCCTGTAGAAGAGAAGACTCCGGGGAGACATTATAGACATTACAGAGCTCCATATTCTGAAGGGAGCCTACAGGAGAGCAGGAGAGGGACTCTTTGTCAGGAAGTGTAGTGATAGGACAAGGAGTAATAGTTTTAAATTGGAAGAGGGGAGATTTAGATTGGATATTAGGAAAAAATTCTTTACTGTGGGGGTGGTGAGGCAGTGGAACAGGTTGCCCAGAGAAGCTGTGGATGTCCCATCCCTGGAAGTGTTCAAGGCCGGGCTGGATGGGGCTTTGAGCAACCTGGTCTGGTGGGAGGTGTCCCTGCCCATGGCAGGGGGGTTGCAACTCGATGATCTTCAAGGTCCCTTTCAACTCTAACCATTCTATAATTCTATGATTTTTTTCTTGAAATATTACAATTTTCAGGTTGAAGTCTACTAGACCAAATTCTCACTTAGACTAGTACTTTTGCAGCTGGCTGGTTTGCCTTACTGAAGTGTGGAATTTATTTATGTGATGCAGTATGNCTCGATGATCTTCAAGGTCCCTTTCAACTCTAACCATTCTATAATTCTATGAATTTTTTCTTGAAATATTACAATTTTCAGGTTGAAGTCTACTAGACCAATTTGGAATTCCTATTTGGAATAAAGCAGAAAAAAAGATGGAAATTTGCAGATTCTGAAAATACTGAGGCTCTGAAATAATGGCCACATTCTCGTCTCCTCTGTTATTTCAGTCAGGCTGTCAGTTGCAACTGAATAGTTAGGATGCAAAGCTTGAAGATATATAATCACAGAACATGTCCCAGAGTTCCCTGTTGTTCAGACCTGTTTAAACACAGACACTAAGAAATATTCCAAGAAGTTAAAACTAAGGAAAAAGTAGAGAGATGTATGTGGAATATTGACTGATTCAGCTAAGTTCAGCAAGCACCACTGTTCCCTGATTAGAAAACTGGGTCATAAATGTGGATGTTTATTATATTAACTCAGCAGATGTGAGTATTTTCTGAACTTCATATGCAGCATTCTACATGTTTGATCCGACTTTTTGTTTTAAAACCCTAAGCCCCACAACTGTTGGAGGTAAGCAAGAAAAATGTTCTTATTTACTATATACCCACTTTTATCCAATTATGACCTAAACGTTTCCTCTATGTAAGAATAAGTACTTATTGATTTAAGAAGAAACAGGCATATTGATCCAAAGGGAAAACACACTGTACATGTTGATCAATATTTACCTTGCAGGACAAAACATCCTGATATTCACTTCAAGGCATCAATATATACATATTACTGCATGTTTATGTCACTAAGTCAGGTAACTGGACTAGATTTCCATCTAACAGTATAAACTTCCTTAATGATTATTTTTCTAGTCAAATACTAGTCTCTAAAGGGAAGAAGGAGTTAGAGAACCAGAAAAAGAGTAATTGTTCACCTCCCTTAAGATAAATAATACTTTTCATTAAACTCAGCTGATGCCTCTCAAGAGCTGCTAGACTGAGTATATAATCAAAGCAATGAGAAGTCCTCCAAATTCCCCCTAAAAGCGTTTACCTATACCAAGGTAAAAATGGAAATCTCAGCATACATATCTGAAGATATTTAGGTGCCTAACTTATAATTAGTTCTATGTCAATGAACTTGTACAAGTAGAAGCTGTTTCCTTTTAATTTCCAAAGACAGAATGCATCTGAGTTCCCAGAATATCTTTAAAAATTCTGCACAATCCAGGCATCACTGTCTCCTTTCTTTCAGCTTTGCCGCAGGCCAGAGGTTTCTTCTAGCTGGAATTCATTGACATAGAGCTAACCATAAATTATACAAAGATAAACTAATTATAGCGTAATGGGGCACTCACGAAACACATTTTTTTTGTCTGACATTTCTTTTCTGTCCCATAATAGCTCTAACACTGGGTTAGTAATTTTTATTTAAATGTTTTCTTTATGGCTAATTTCACCCTAATATCACCCATCTCCACCTTGAGTCTCCTGAGGCGCTCGTTATGAAGGACACACCCAGGGAAGGGGCAGCTACGGAACAAAGAGAAGCTGTGACAGCTACACAGTTAATATATATTCTTGACATGGACAGCTCTATACTAAAAATGTGTAATACGTGTTGCATCAGGATGGAACAAATAACGTGGTCCACCCTTCAAATTGCCTTTATTGTCTCTCCTCTAAACTGTAGATCCTTTCTGCATGACTTTCCCCAGGCGGAGCCATTCCTAACCCTTCCTGTAGCTGAAATTCATGTTTCAGTTCTCATCACCTTGTGCCTCAGTCACCTCTTGCCTTGTCTCTTGTCAAAAACAAGCCCATCCTGTTCATGTCCATTCAAAATGCTGCAAACTCCATTGCCTTAGCACATTGTTTCAGAGCTTGTATGTATTCCTGGCTCTCCATCCTCAGTTTAGTCTAAGATTTTCTTCACTTACCATACTTCTGCTGGTAAGCTCCTGTATCCCTGGTCACTCTCCCCAGGCTGCTTATTGTCTTTTCAGATTGGCACTTTCTCTGGTTATTTACAGGGATGGGAAGGGTGTGCCTGTACATACCACCCTGGCTACTTTATTTTCTCCTTTGAACCAGTTTGTATCTGTTATCCCTAAAAAACTTGACAGCAACTACAGTGATGTTGAGCTTCAAGCCGCAGCCTATTGATTCGCCTGATGATTGCACCGTTTCCTTGTATTACCTGAGCTGTGTGTAGATGTTGATTATTCATTGTCTGATTAAATATAGGTCATGAACTGTTTGCACACTGTCATACATGATGGAGTCCTAGTCCCTGAGTGGTATCTGCTTGTTTTCAAGCAATACAAATAATAAAAATCATCTGAAGTATGGCCTTTTAGAAGCCCAGGTTGCAAAAGCCTGGTCATCTGCCAAATGGGAATGCCTGCACCTAGATGAAGGGAACAGATAGGATATTTTCTATCTATGCTGTTCATCTGCTGGTGTAAGCAGCTCTGCACTGGGAGTCAAACAGCTGTGCTGCGCCGCTTGTGCAGTATCTTCAAGCTAGTATTAGTGTGCCTATTTGCCTCCCAGCTTATTTTGCGGTTATGTAGCAAGGTTTTGGTAGGGGGTGGAGCTGCAGGGTTGCCTTCTGTGAGTTGCTCTGTATCAGACAATGCCAGTTCCAGCCAGCTATGAGATGGACCTGGGACTGGCCAAAGCTGAGTCCATCAGCAATGCTGATGGCACTTCTGTGATAATATATTTAAGGGCAGAAAATGTTGTGTGGCAGCTGTCAGCAAACATGAGAGAAAGAGACACCAAGACCAGTGAAGAAGGAGGAGGAGGAATTGCTTCAGGCACTAGAGCAGAGATGCCCCTGATGTCTCTGGATAGAATCATGGTGAAGGAGGTTGTCCTCTTAAGTCCATGGAGGACCTCAGTGGAGCAGATATCCACCCTGCAGACTGTGGAGGACCCTGTGCAGGTGGATGTGACCTGCAGGAAGATGCACCTCGTGGAAAGCCTGTGCTAGAGCAGGTTCCTGTCAGGAACTGCAGTCCATAGAGAGGAGCCCCTGCAGCAGCAGGTTTTCTGGAAGAACCTGTGTCCCCATGAGGGACCCACGCTGGAGCAGTAGGTTCCTAAAAGAAGAACTGCAGTCTGTGGGAAGGACTCCTGTTGGAGCAGTTCATGAAGGACTGTCTCATGGGAGGGACTCCTCACTGGAGCAGGAGAACAGTGTGAGGAGGAAGGAGCAGCAGAGATTCGTATGAATTAACGACAACCCCCATTCTTCTGTGCCACTTAGGAGGGAGGAGGTAGAATAGTCAGGAATGAAGCTGAGCCTAGGAAGAAGGGTAGAGGGAAGATGGTTTTAGTTTTACTTTTTTATTTCTCACTACACTATTCTGTTCTTAACTGGCAATAAAGTACATTCATTTCCCCATGTTGAGTCTGTTTTGCACATAATAGTAGCTGGTGAGTGATCTCTGTGTCCTTATCTTGACCCGTGAGTCCTTTACCACACTTCCTGAAATACTCAGAAGGTGTATGGTGTCCTCTGAATACCCTTGTGAAATAAAGAAGTGTTAACATTGCCATTTTCTCCAGATTTTTAATACAAGGAGACTGAATGGTTCACCCAAAATTGCATAGCAAACACCGTCCAAGTGTCTAGCTTGCAAACTGCATTAACCTTCAGACTTCACTTTACTGCTGGTTTTTATATAGTAAAGCTCCACCTCGGATTCCTTAAGAGAAAATTCTAACTGCTATTAAACAACAAAGGTTTCCAACGTGATAGAGATCACAACACCACTTTGGCCACTTACCTGTGATCATTAACTATAAATAAGACAATCCAGAGAGGAGAGGTACACTCTTAGCTATATTGAAATATATTGAAATCAGAAGGCACAATGATGAGGAATATAATTTACTTAAAAGGGGCTTGTTTCTCCAGACCATGTGTTTGGCACGTGTGCAACAGATATCAGAATTTATAATTCATCACTAACTATTTACTGATATCTTAATGGGCAGTTTCCTGAGCAAGGTAAGGCCTGTTGATGGTAGACTTCAGTGGTGCCAGTGTCATTTTCTATGGCCAAATGAGTGTACTTATTGTAAAGCTGAGTTGAATTTTGTTGATATAAATGTTCAGTGAAAACAAATATCTTACAGAATGAATACTAGATTTACTAGAATGTGGATATTCTTGCTATTTTCTGACAGTTCAGAAACAACATTATATGATTCATATAATCAAATAAAATGATTGAATGTCGAGCCAACACAAGCAAGTTTTCAGAGATCTTCACTTAATAACTATGAGTAATAAATTAACTGTTCACTGCAGGGGTTCCTTCCAAACCAAACTATTCTATGATTCTATGAGCTTGGAAAACTCAGGATTTCTTTAGAAGATTCTGCAAGCAGAGAAGTTGGATCATTCCTTCAGCTATTAGCAGTACTATTAGTAGTATACTCTTTTTGAAAATCGAGCATAACATACTTCTGAATCTTTCTAATCTGACTTCATTAGAGCTTTGTGATTTGAAAAAATAGCCAACAGACTTCAAGAGATGGATTTAAAAGAAAATGAAAATGCAGACCTCTATGACCAGTACATTGGTTCATGAACACAACTTTCCATTGTGTCTTAGTAGAGAGCATTGCAATGACAGCAAACTTGTTTCATTTCACCTTTGCCAGAAAATCAGACAGATAGCTACTTTCAAGTTTTTTAATCTGTCCACATGAAGATTTAGGGAGTAATCATAAGAGCAGTTGAGGAAGAGGATGAACAATCCATTTGCCAGTCAACTATCTTTCTGAATTTCTAATGTCATCCTTATTAAGTCAAGAATAAGGCCATACAAAAATGGACCTATGCCTTTTTCCTATTTCAATGTACCTTCTCAGATAGGATTAATTTTGGCAGTAGTCTCTCAAGAGAAACGTTTGTCAACTCTTACACAATTCTGTTAGTGTAGAAATGCTTGATTAACAATTTGGATCTTGGAATAGATCCAGTATCTGACCAGACTCAGGGACATCTTCATCCTAGGTAGAATAGGTCCTAAACACTGTGATCTTCACCCTCTAGACAGACAGCCATAGCACCTCTGTGATGTAATATATGTTCAAAAAACCCACAAATTTAAAATCTTTGTGCTGCAGATGGAATAGTAGCACGAAGGAATTATGACAATCCCTGTTAGTTCAGCCTCTTTTGTATACATAGAGAAGTTTTACCTCTTTTACAAAAGGAAAAGAAGTTGAGAAATTTTAACCAAAGTACAGTGCAAGCAGGGTCAGCCAGAGCTGGGTTTTAAATATCTCCACAACCTCTCCAGTAAACCTGTTTCAGTATTTGAACACCCTCACAGTCAAAAAAGTATTTTCTTCTGTTTAGGTGAAATTTCCTGTGCCTGTTGTCTCTTGTCATACTAGTGAACATCACTTAGGAGAACCTGGCTCCCACTTCCTCATTCCCTCCCAATCAAGTATTTAGACATGTTGATAAGATTCCCTCAAGCATTCTCTTCTCCTGGTTGAACAGTCCTGGGTCTCCCAGCCTTCCCTCACAGGACAGATGCTCCGGTCCCTTCATCGTCTTTGTTGCCCTGTGCTGGACTCGGCATGTTTTCCCTCATGTCTGATCAAAGAGTTCTGGAAATCTTATGGATATGTATTAGTACAGAAATGACTGCCACCCTGTTCTGAGGCATTTTAAGTAAGAGAAATATAATTTTATTTTAAATTTGTAACTCTGACTAAAGCATTTCTATTCTCACTTTTAATGTTGGAAATCTAGATTAACTATTCGACTTCAGTCGCTGCCTCCAGATGTAACTGGAGGTTGAATTCAGTATACATTCCATGTAAAACTAGCTGCAGAAAAGAAGTATAAACTAGACTAATTATTTAAAATAGCTGAAGCAGCAAACCTTTATTTACATAGGTCATAAAGGGCATTTCTGAAAAGGGAGCCAGAATTTTGGTTTCAGTTACATTAGACTAAATCCTGATGATGTAGTTTTATATGCAGAGTAATTGCTGGGCGGTCTTTGAAGTGTGGTTCCTCTAACTCTTTAGCTGTATCCCAGCTGAGGCTGCTGAGGCTGCTGTTGCTGACAGTAGCACCTTAGTCTTCTGTAGTTAGAACTTCCTTACTGTAGAAGGAAATGGTGTCCTTCCCTCCTCCCCTGACACACAGGCATCACTGTATGTAACCAGGTACTTCACAAGACTGATTAGCCAGTAATCAAGAATGTCCCAGTCTGCTAGAAAGGCTGCACAATTCATGGTGCCTGCAAAGTCAGAAGTTGTGAGTAAAAGCTCCTGGATTTGTCCTGGGTGCATGTTTATCTTTGGTCCAGATATGACTATGAGCAGCAATTTTTAGAAGGAACACCTTTTAACCAGTGGTGTGATACAATGTGTGGGACTGATGATGTCTTTGGTATGCCTCTTCCCAAGCGTTTTGTGCATGTGTACACCCATAACCAGAACATTTGAATCCACTAAAATCATCAATAGATATAAACTTGAGATGCTTCTTGCTGAACAGCAAATGTCACTCATCTTGATAGTCTACTCTAGTCGGTCAGTCACTGGTCATATCATACGTACCTGTCCTTGATGCCAAAAAAAGTCTGCTGTCGTATTCAGCCTATTACAACCACTTACTGCAAAATATTCTTCTACCTTTTTTAAAAAACAACCCCCCCTCTTTTCATTTACTTGCCTAAAATGGAAAGACACTCATGACAAACTGTTACATTTTTCTGTCCATTCACCTACAAGCAGAGTAAAATCTCACCTATCCGATCAGCCGTCTTCTACATTTCCTTGCATTATCACAACAGTTACTTATCTCGTGTTTGTAGTTGTGTCCATAAGGCACTACAAGTTTCTCTGGCTTCTTGGTAAGGAACTCAAAAAGAGTTGAGAAGCTGAGGTACAGGAAACAAGGGGAGCTTTCTAATTGTACACAGATGACTCAAAACCAGTAGTACAGTAAAAGCCAGTGGGAAATGCACAGACTGGAGAGAGCAAGGGACTTGTAGTGGAGTTCAAGGAGGTCAGTGAGTAAAGAAAATTTTCATGGGAAAACCACATAGAGGCAATTGGCTGAAATGCTTATGTGTAAATGAGAAATGAGAGTGCTGGGGGAGATCAAGTAAAGGACAATGGGAAGCCAATGTTAGTTAGGAGAGAGGTGAGTAATATGTTGCAATAGTGGCTGAGGAGTCAGCACAGCAATGCAAAGAGGAAAATTACATTAATAGACTGATGGTAAAGAAAGATGATTTTGATAGGGATATTTTGTATTTATATATCAGTATTTCCCATAATGTGTAAGGAGAGGAAACTACGGACCTTTGAGAAGCTTTTGAAGTAATAGCATTCAAGCTTTGCTAAAAGGTGACAGAGTTGTTTGAAGTTAAAAAGCAGACTGCAGTTTAGTGGATTAAAAATTATAAACAAAGGAAGATCTATTAAATGTTAGAGATGTGGAATGGTAACCATGATCTGTATTTTCTATATTCAAATAGCTGCCAATCAATTGTTTAGTGTGAGGTCCATAACATTTTCTTAAGCACTTCTGGCATTGCTAAGTATGAAGAGCCATCTGAGAGCAAAATAACACTGGGCAGTAGAGGGTGGGTTCTCAGAGCAGAGAGACTAGGTATGATAAAGATTGTGAAACAAAGCTGGTCACACAGTATTATAGTAGAAATCATGGTTTGCAGGGGAGAGGGGTATTTATGGCAGTACGGAATACCGTCTATTACCTGTTTATGCCTCTAGAAATTTACCATGCTTTAGTTGATAAATCTTCACTGCCCTCATCTTGATCAGAACTTCTGTTTTCCAAACTGAATGAGAACTACTCACCCAACAGGTTCACAGTCCTGCAAGCAAACCCTCCAGATACTGTGCCCTGGCCGTTCTCTGAAGAATTATGACTGCAGTATAAATCTTGTGGATGAAAGGCAAGAGGAGCACCTGCCTTCTGCATTCCAGCATATGCATACTCTGTGCTTAAAACTTCTTCATTGATTCTCAACTTGCAGAAATTTTCTGTTGTATTTTTTTGTATTTAGTGATCATTACCAGCCTGGTGGTGGATTGAAGCGGAATGAATGTGGCATGCTGTTCATTTTGAGGATTCAAGTGGGTGAGACTACAGTAGAAAGCAATAGGTGGGACATGGTAACAGCAGTAGAAACGTTGTACTTCCTGCAATAACAATTACTATTTGCATTTAAGAAGGATCTGTAAAGAAAACATTCATTTTACAGCCTTGTTAGATGCTTCCCACATTAAACCTGTTAGCAATGGAAAAGTTTCTCCAGTAGTTTTAGTCTGAGATAAGATTTAACTGGCAATGAATTAGACAACTGTAAAACCACTTGGGATTTTTCGCTATAGATTATGTTACCTTAGGTTATTTACAATCCACTTTGGCTCATACAAAATTCCCAGTAATGTCAGTGGAAATACTGCAAGAAAATGATTGGGGAATCCTGCTCCTCAGGCAAATGCCAATGTGTACACCTGCGACTATACCTCAACAGGTCTGCTTGAACTAGCACTAGCCTTTGTAAGCATCATGGGGACAAGGGAGCTCTCTTCAGACCACCCACTGCTGCTATCCCAGCAAGAAACATGCTGCATATGAGAGCAGGCTGCCAGCAGTAAGCTCAGTGCTGCTGTAGCTGTATCACTAGCAACTCTCAAGGGCATCAGCCATAAAAAGTTTTTCACATCTTCTAAGTCCTGAGAACCCCTACGGGCTGTTAACAAGCATCAGCCCAGTGACTTGCAGATGTTCAACATCTCACAATATTTACTCTTAGCAGGCTTAGCTCACACATGTCCAACAACTTGATTCTGGCCTTAAAACTCTTATTTTTAAAGGCACTCTGTGAATCTTAAATCTACCTTTAAAAATACCTGCCAAATCAGTTCCCCCCAGTAGGCTGGAGCTCTCTTGTGGCCACTGTTCTCTCTTTCTTTCTTTCTTTCTTTCTTTCTTTCTTTCTTTCTTTCTTTCTTTCTTTCTTTCTTTCTCTCTTTCTCTCTTTCTTTCTCTCTCTCTTTCTCTCTTTCTCTCTTTCTCTCTTTCTCTCTTTCTCTCTTTCTCTCTTTCTCTCTTTCTTTCTCTTTCTTTCTCTCTTTCACTCTTTCTTTTCTCTTTTTCTCCTTTTCCTTCTCTCTCTCTCTTTCTTTCTGTCTTTCTCTCTCTTTCCTTCTCTCTCTCTCTCTTTCTCTCTTTTGCCACAGTGGGATCCTACTGATCAAATGCTCTAGTTTCCCTGTATACAAATCTGCTGGAAGACATGGGAATATTCTGGCATAAATAAGAGGAGAATTTGTCTCTGGATTTCAACCCAATCGGATCCATAAAGTTTGCTTATAAATTATAGTAAAATAAAGGTTCTGCATCTCTGTAAAGATACAGTTAGAAAAATGCAGACATTGAGAACCACTTGGTATACCTGGTTCATCCTGAGCATACTGAGGTATTGCCCTAGCTTGTACAGCACACAGCAATCATATCTGCAGTGCTTCTCCGAGGGAAAGAGTGCCTGAAATAAATCCCCAGGTACACTCTTGCCATTTCTGTTCTAAATGAAGTCCAACTTACACTGGAGACCTCATTTTATTGTACAGTATAAACTTTTAGTAAGCAGTAGGTGATTTCTGTTCCAAAGAGCTTGTATTATAAGGCCCTGATCTTTCCAATACTTACATGCTTGTTTAACTTTGTGTCTCTGAATTGTCTCTTTAAGTCAATCAGATTATTCACATGCATAAAGTTATGCCTAATTTTTTTGTAATATGAGAGCACAGATAGAGATAGGATGTGAGAAAGGAAGTATTATTATCCTCATCTTGCGGATAAGGAACTGAAGCACAGCAAATTAAGATCCTGATCCTCCACAGCATGTGTGCGCACTAAATTCTTAAGCGTACAACTAATTTCTGTCAGGTTCACCGTGCCCTCTGGACTGAAGCATAAGGTCCGGATTTCAGTGCCCGTTTCTACTACCGATTACTAAGTAAGTTCTGATCCTGCGGCGTTAAATGCAAGGGCTTAAAAAGCGTGGGACACGTTTTGCATGGGCTGCGAATGACCAGGTTGAGGTAAAGGGGGGTGATCTGACCCCTTTAACCTTAGCTGCGAGGAGTTACAGGTGGATGTCTGCATCTGACGGCATGTGACACCCAGTCGTGCTGCCGCCTCTGGGTGCTGCCTGCCGGGAGACCTCGGAGCCCCGGCGGCGCATCAGCCCGGCAGGGCGGCGCGGAGCCCGGACCCTCCCCGGCGTCCCCCGGCTCAGCGTCCAGGTGAAACACCTCTTCAGGTAAAAAGCCTCCGTGGGGGCCGCTCTTCGCCCGCCGCCGTCCCGGGCTGTGGTACCTGCGGAGCGGGGGCGCCGGTGTGTGCGGGTGCGGAGGGCGGGAACGGCAGGGGAGGGACCGGGTGCGGAGCCGCCGCCCGCGGGGCAGAGCCGGCACATGGAGCGGCTCTAAGCCGCGCCGCTACAGCTGCCGCCCGCCCCGGCCCTGCTCCCGGTCCCGGTCCCGGCGTAGCAGGTACCGCGGGACAGGGGGGGTCCCGGGCGGGCACCTGCCCCAGCCCCCGGGCGTGGGCGGGAGGTCAGCCCCGAGCGGCTGCGGTGCGGGGTGCTGCGGGGCTGTGCGGAGCCGGCGCTGCTGGGGAGAAGTTGCCGGGAGCGTAAAGTGGGAGACTGCGGATCCCAACAAGCAGGTCATCCATCCCGTCCCTTTCTTCCCCTTCTCCCCGTCCCACCCGCTTTTTTTTTGTTTGTTTGTTTGGGTTTTTTTTTTGTTTTAATTTGCAAACATTGCGCCGCAGTTGGGATGTAATCCCGGCGTTTTGGAGCGCTTCCTTAAAATTTCATGAGATGAGTAGTCATAAGGAACCGGCCGAGAAGGGGTGTTCATTGATTCAAAGGGGCGGGAAGCAGCGGGGCGGTTGCCCCCACTCAAGAACGGGCGCGGACCGGTCTGTTTTCGCCTCCTCGAGTCGGCTCCAGCACTTCGGTTCGTTCAAAGTCCGAGTTCACACTGCATGTGCCTGTAATTTGCAGAGGGGAGGCAAGTATGGAGGTTGTAGTAGCCATTAGGAACTTGTGAAATTAGCGGCCCCCGGGCGCTTGAGGGGAACGCCGTTAGAGAAGTTGCTGACTTCCGAATAGCGGTGCCACCAGAAGTTTTTTCTTCTCACGGTGCAGCCTGTCACAGCTGGAGGTTTTCTTTCACCTTGCTCTGCAAAGTTGCCCTCTCTGTGAAGGGACAGTTCCACTCTGTAGTCGTTACTGAAGAAGATGCGTGTAGTTAGAAAATGTGTGCATGAAGAAACGACTTCCCACTGCAACAGTTGATTCTGAGGAAACTTTTAATTTTGTGCTTCAAGAAACCTGATTACTTCGTGGATTACTTTGCTACCTTGCTCTAGAAGGTATGGTAACGCTGCCAGATGTTGTGCAAAGCATTCTGCTTCTACAATTGTTAAAAGTTAATAATATTGTGTCAG
>VZRU01019449.1:55681-68416 GCA_013398155.1 Pedionomus torquatus | reverse complement strand
AGGCAGCAGGCTGGGGGTTTGGGGAGCCAGAAGCAAAGGCCGGGGTGGAGGGAGGGGAGAGGCCGAGGAGGGACCAGGGAGGATGGAGGGGAGAAGGAAAAACCAGCAAACTCTGCACTGGGAAAGCATCTGTAAATCCCCCAGGAGAGGGATGGGGGGTGAAGGCACCTCTCTCTGGGGACCACAATGCTCACCCAGTGCTGCCACTGTCCCCCGAAGGGACCCGGCTCCCCAGCACCAGGTTTGTGCCCAGAGAGGTGCAGCCGGGCTCCAGGGTGGCTGCTGAGGTCTGCAGGGAGCCACCACACCTCCCCTTGCCCGGTTCTTGCTTCTCTTCTTCTCACCTGCCTTTTACTGCCTGAAAAACAAACATTGAGCCTCCAGGACCACCTGGGCCAGTGGTGGCTCTGCCTCTGTGTTCAGAGCAGGATGGAGCCCACGGCCAACAAGACACTAACCTCGCTGCTTTGCTTTTGTTCCAGTATCGGACTGTTCTGGTCCCAGTGGTGAAGTCTCCCGGCTTTCCAAAGATCCCGGGGAAATCTCTCAGCTTTATTTACTTTGCACCCGACGACGAAAACCCTGAAATTCATCGGCCTGTGTTCCTGGAGCTGACGCCGTCACCGGAGATGACCTACAGGACCCTGCCTGGGACCAGCAACGAGATGAACGTCTTGGGCATCGTCATCTTCTCAGCCACGATAGGTACCTGCTCGATGGGGAAGGGGCTCCGCGCGGATGCAGCCCAGGGGGGGCTGTAATCGAGGCAGGGAAGCTCAGAGGGATGAGGTTATTTCAGCCCCAACTGCTCAAGCCCCCGCAGGAACCAGGCACAGCACGGAGCTGGTACCAGCACCTTCATCAGCACCGCCCACACTGCGGCTCAGAGGTGGGAGGCACTCAGAAGCTGCTTTCTCCCCAGATTTTCCGTATGAGCCCACACACTCCTCCTGAGGGTTTTCAAATCGTCACACAACCTGGAGGGACCTTTTCATGCATCTGCTGAAGCAAGTTACTGGGTGCAGGGCTGGAGCCCTCAAATAGGAAGGGCATGGACCTGGTGGAACGGGTCCAGTGGAGGGCCACCAAGATGATCAGGGGGCTGGAGCCCCTCTGCTGTGAGGACAGGCTGAGGGAGCTGGGGCTGTTCAGCCTGGAGAAGAGAAGGCTCCGGGGAGACCTTGGAGCAGCCTTCCAGGATCTGAAGGGAGCTCCAGGAAGGCTGGGGAGGGGCTGTTCACAAAGGCTGCAGTGACAGGACGAGGGGCAATGGACTTAAGTTGGAGAAGGGTAGATTTAAGTTGAATATTAGAAAAAAAATTCTTTCCTCTGTGGGTGGTGGAACACTGGGCCAGGTTGCCCAGGGAGGTGGTTGAGGCCCCTTCCCTGGAGATGTTCCAGGTGAGGCTGGATGAGGCCCTGGGCAACCTGGGCTAGTTGGGGGTGTCCCTGCGACTGCGGGGAGGTGGGACTGGATGGCCTTTGGAGGTCCCTTCCAGCCTGGATGATTCGATGATTCTAAGTTGTAACTTCGGCAGAGGCTCCCTCGGGCACAGATCGTTACAAACAGCCCAAACCCCCCAGGCTGGCAGAGCCCAAACTCCCCCCAAGCGGGCAGAGCACAGAAGCTGGGTCAGGCTTGGCGCCTGTCACAAACCCATGGAAATTGCTAAGAGGACTTTCTGAAGAAGTTAAGAAAACTTCTTGCCTTGAACAGCCCGTGATCCCGTGTGGCCAAGGGGCTCCGCAGCAATTCCAGCAAGGAAGAAGCAGGAGAGGTTGGGTGGAGAGAACGTGTGCAAGGGACAGGGAGGAAGAAGGTTTAAAGGGGAGAAAGTCATGGGAAGGAGGAATTTGGAGCTGACTCAAAAAGTAAGAGAGAAGAACAGGACAGAACCCAAAGAGTAAGAGAGAAGAACAGAACAGAACCCAAAGAGTAAGAGTAAGAGTAAGAACAGTGGGTACAAGGCTGGGTGAGAGAGGGAGGAAGAGATGAGTCAGGAGGGAAAAGAGTAGGAGGCAACGGAGGAAAGATTACACATAGATTAAGAGGTGAGGGCAAGGAGCTTGAACTCAGTGTATAAGGAACCAAAAAGCCAATTAGGGGATTTGAGGGTGGAGGGTGGAGTTGCCAGCGCTGGCGCAGGCAGCCTGTCGGAGCCAGGGGAGAGCAGGCACTTCTAAAGGCTGCCGTGCGGTAAGTGCCTGCAGAGACGGCCCCGGTGGGACCGGGCAGCGATGGGACCCACTTAGACCCATGGACAAAAGAGGTGCCTCTGGCCAACCACAGTCCCAGTGATCGACACCTTCTGCAGACCACAGGCACCCCGGGAACACGCCAAGCTCCTGCTGCCAGGACACGTGTCCTCCCCCAGCCCAGCCAAACAAGCAAAGAGAAGCCGCTTTTCTCTTCTGAGATTACCACCCCAGCACCCCACCAGCGTGGGAGTGGGGATCAACACCGAGTTAGGACCACAGCAGGAGATCACCTGGGCCAGCGCTGGCCACCCAGCTGCGCTCCAGGTTCTGCTCAGGATGGGTTATTGCTCCACGGAAGGGCAGACCGGCAGAGCATCACCTGCAGCGGGCACCAGCAGCTTGGAAAAGGGCATTCCTACACCTGCAGGAATGTGAGGGGAGGTTGGATCAACGGGGTTCTCCTGTCAGACAACAGGAGAGGGACGGGGAAGGGCAGGCAACACGGCTCTGTGCTGTGGGAAAGAAGGCAGGGAGACCCAGTGGACGCCAGCTGGGATCCCAGCAAAGGGTATTTGTGTCCAAGGCCAGTTCATGGGAGTGAGACCAGGGCACCCACGCAGTGCCCACCGCCTGCCCCGAGCTGGGATGGTAACCCCACGCAGCTGCCCCAGCTCCAGCCGTCTCTTTACTGACACCGAGCACCTCCAGTCGCCTTGGTTGCCTTTGAAATCCAGAAAAAGGAAGAGAATTAAAGCTTGAAGCAAGCCGTCTGCTTGCTGGGGTGACCTCTTCCAAACCAGCTGTCTCTGTAGGACCTGAAGAGAAATTGGTTTCTTTCAAACCAGCAAACACTGGATGACATATCCACAGAGCTGTGTTGGGTACGTCATGCCTTATTTCTGAAAGTCCTGGCAAAGATGCTGCTCTCTCTTCGGAGCAAGAAAGAGACCCAACTCCCTGCCTGGCGTCTCTAGACCTCAGCCCTGGAGACTGAAGAGGGGGATGAGAGGGACAAAACAAGATCCTGACCATATTCTTCCTTTCCAAGCTAAAGCAGCCCCGTGCACAGTGTCTCAGAAGCAGCAATTTTCGCCAAGGGGACCACACAGAAGGTACGTGCACTGGGACAGAAACTAGATGGCCTCCAAGACTCGCTTTCCTTGGCTCCATGGACACCCAGGAGACCTCCTCACCAGTGCACTGAGTCACCAAAAAGTGGAGAGTCTCCAAAAAGTGCAGCTTTTTGGACAGCGATGGGATTTAGCCCTGGCCAATTTTGCGCTGGCGGAGCAGAGCACCCACAACCCCTCTAAGCACTGGTGTCACGCTGCTCTACTCATCCTTCTGCAGAAAATCACACTGGGATTAGGTTAGTACATCAACACCAAAAGAAAAACCAGGACGAAGACAGGAGGCCTCATGCCTGTATCTAAGGAGCTCGGCTGGGCCCTTCCTGACGTACTGCTGTACCGCCGCGTCCCGTCACCACCACGGGACAGTCTGCGAGGCAGGGACAAAGCTCTGCGTGGAAGAGCTGCTCATCAGGAGCACAGACCCCTGCCCCAGGCCCAGCCCTGCCCCTGCCCACGAGGATCCGCCAAATCCCAGCACTTCTGAAGTTCATCCCAGTGGCAGACGTGACCTGTGGCTCCTTCCACCCCAGAGCAAGGGCAGGGACACAACACGTCACCACGGTCTCAGCTACGTAAAACCCCACTGAGCTTTGTCCTTAAAAAAAGAATTGATGTTTGTTTCCGGAGCTACATTATTCCTGTATTCCCAAACAGCAAAAAGGCAGCGTATCCACCTGGAGAAGTGACTCTTCCAGTATCGAGCAGCAGTAGAGAGTTTATCAGAAGAGCCAAAATCCTGGCTTTGGGCTGGGTGGGTCTGAGAAAAGTCCAGCTGCTTCTGTTTGCTCGGAGCAGAGAATTACCAGGACCTGTAAGAGCAGGTGGAAATCTGCATGAAGTCGGTCCTGCCGCTGGGTTTGCCCAGTGACACCCACCCTGTGCCCACAAGGAGTAACACAACCCCATCTGCTTGGTTGCAGGACTTCTCCTGGGGAAAATGGGCGAGCGAGGAACCCCGCTGGTCAACGTCTGCCAGTGCCTCAACGAAGCTGTTATGAAAATCGTCTCGATGGCAGTTTGGTAAATCTGGTTTTGATTGATTCCATTATTTTCTTACCTGCTCTCTACCGGCAATGCCGGGCATCGTCCAGAAGTACCCAGTGTGAGCACTAGATTCATTCTGGTACGGTTCCATACGGTACCAAAACCGATACCGATTATTACATAGTGGTTCAACAATGGCTGCATCCTCATCAATATTTTTTTTGTGCTTATTCTTTGCAGGTACTTCCCCTTTGGCATTGTATTTCTCATTGCTGGGAAGATCCTGGAGATGGAGGATCCATCGGTTATAGGACAGAAGCTGGGACTATACGCAATCACAGTGGTGTCAGGGCTGGTCATCCACGGGCTCATTCTCCTACCTCTGCTTTTTGTGCTCATCACTAAGAAAAACCCCTTCGCTTTCATCCAGGGGATACTGCAAGCCTTGCTGATTGCCCTGGCTACATCGTCCAGGTACGAACAGGCGGCCCAGATGCGCTGATGCGGCTGATCCCACGTCTGGTTTAGTGGAGGGAGAGGTGGCCGTGCCTTCGGCCAGGAGAGCTGTGGGAGAACAGGGGGGATTCAAAGGAAAAGCGATGCCCTGGCACTATTTGAGCCGGGGTCGGTTCCAGTTTCAGCAGGAACGGGGGATGCTCGGCGCTGCCCTGCTCCTCCCCGCGCCTTCAGACCCCTCCAGACCCCTCTGCCCTTCTGCTCGCCCTCTCCTGGGGCTGTCCCAGAGCAGAGCCAAGGTACTTTCAACTGAAAACATCAAAAGCTCTTCTCCACACTTTGCTGAAAAACCCACATCAGCTCCTGTGTATCCCGAGCTCCTCCAAAGAAAGTGCTGTCTAGTTTGATTTTATAACTTAAGATTGTTCTTATCTATTTCATTTTCACTGAAAAACATTCTTTACAGCAATGAGGAAGCTTTACATCAGAAACTACTGCCCTTTCTGGAAGACACACGAATTAAAGCATTTTCTTAGAAAACACTTGACTTAGGCAAAGGGTTTTTTCAGCCTCCCCAGTGCTGCTTCTTCACATACTCCTGATAAACCCATCTAGGAATCCAGGATGGTGCCTCCCTCCCCCAGCTCCCACCAACGCTGGCCTCTTCTGCTCTTCTCAACTATCTGATCTCCCGACCCTGGGTCTCCAGCTCTGCTCCACCGGACTCTCTGCTCTCCCTGCTCCCCGTGGCACCAGCCAGGGAGCACTTCTGGAGGCCGGGATCCCTCTGCTCCTCGTCCCAGCCCCGTGCCCCCACCCAGGGCTGGGGGACACTGCGCCGTGCCCCACAGCCAGCTCTGTTCAGAAAGGCACTCCCTACCCCCCACAGCCTACGCCAATCCCATCCACTTCTTCTCCAGGCTTGTTTCCTTCCTTCCACTTGCTCTTCTTCCTCCTCCACATCCTCATCCTCAATCCAGTGCGACAGCTAAACAGAAACAAGAGAGGAAGGTCAGGGGGTGCCAGAGCCCAGGCGCTGCCCACCACGTGTGGGGCAGGAGGGACAAGGGGGTCTGGTGGGACCTGGCACAGCAGATGCTGCCCCGACCGAAGCTGGAGGTGGCACAGGATGAACGTGGGGACCAGGGATGCAGGAGGCAGCTGTCACCATCCCAGAGGCAGGGGCTAAACCGCTACTTGGGTAATTCTATAATACTAAGGCTGTGGGGAGACCTTGGAGCAGCCTTCCAGGATCTGAAGGGAGCTCCAGGAGAGCTGGAGAGGGACTCTTGGTCAGGGAGCGGAGGGAGAGGACAAGGGGGAAGGGTTTTAAACTAGAAGAGGGGAAATTTAGATTGGATATTAGGAAGAACCTCTTTGCTGTGAGGGTGGTGAGACCCTGGCCCAGGTTGCCCCGAGAAGCTGTGGCTGCCCCATCCCTGGAGGGGTTCAAGGCCAGGCTGGGTGGGGCTTGGAGCAACCTGGTGTGGTGGGAGGTGTCCCTGCCCAGGGCAGGGGGGTTGGAACTGGATGATCTTTGAGGTCCCTTCCAACTCTGACCATTCTATGATTCTATGAATTCTGGCACTCCCCAGGCAGTCCCTACCGCCACTGTGACTGTTTATAAAGCTCCGTGCAAAGAGCAGAAAGAATTGCTCAGTGTTTCCTTGCTCTTGCAGCTCAGCAACCCTGCCCATCACCCTCAAGTGTCTCCTGGAAAACAACGGAATAGACAGACGGGTGGCACGGTTCGTGCTCCCCGTGGGCGCCACCATCAACATGGATGGCACGGCGCTGTACGAAGCCGTGGCTGCCATCTTCATCGCCCAGGTCAACGAATACGACTTGGATTTGGGACAGATTATAACAATAAGGTAAATAAGGTTCCTTTGCAGCAGCTGAACGATCTCTGTCGGCGCAGCCTCTTGTGCCTTGCCCGTTTGGCCGGGATCTTGCCGCGGCAGAGAGGGAACTTTGCTGGGAAGCCGAGGAGCGGGGCCCGGTGCGGTGGGTACCAGCCCCCGGCGCTGGGTGCCAGGGGAAGCTCGGGCTCTGCAGGAACACAATTTGCTGCAGAATCAGAGACTTTGCCTCTGGGTAAAAGCCAGATTGTCAGCCAACGGCAGGGCTGGGGGAGGTCACCTTACCTTAGCACAGAAGGGTTTGCGCACGGGTCATTGACCTCCAGGAACCTCTTCATTTTATAAGCACTTATGAATTTGTGCATTTTATGAAGCGCCCATCTAGCTAAAAATAAGTAAGTAAAGTACTTTTACGCAGGGGGTGTTGTGTGAGCACAAACCCAGGAGCGCCCTCAGCCACCACGGGCCAGGCAGGGCTTCGGGACAGAACCAGGGAGCTGGAAGGTGGAGGAAGCCAGACCCGACCCAACCCTTCTGCACGGGAATAACTTAACTTTGCCGTGCAAACGCGCTTGCCTCGTTAAGAAAAACAAAAGCCAAGCAAACGAGACAACCCAGTAACGGTGCAGCCGCCTTCTCTTTGCAGCATAACAGCGACAGCAGCGAGCATCGGGGCGGCCGGCATCCCCCAGTCCGGACTGGTGACGATGGTCATCGTGCTGACCTCCGTGGGGCTGCCCACTGACGACATCACGCTCATCATCGCCGTTGACTGGGCTCTGTAGGTATTTCCCAGCCGGGGCGGGTGCCGAGTGCCTGGTGGCGGAGGGGTCTGGGAGCAGCTCCCGGGGCGGGTGGGCAGAGGCTGAGGCATCACAGAAGGAGGCCAGGAGCCGAGCGGGAGGTTGTTAATTTTCCCATTCTTTTCTTGAAATCGCCCGTGCCAACTACAGGCAGGGGTTCTCCTACAGGAGCGTCTGACCCGCGGTGCCCATCGCTGCCCGATGCTGCAGGTGGGAGAAGGGGCGATGGTGTTGAGCCACTCTCCCCGTAAGACCACCAGTTTGAAACACCAGCTTGTCCTGACCTTTTAGCTGAATTCCCATCTGCCTGCACACCACGTCTTTGTTGGAGGTCTCAAACCAAGCAACAACATCTATCTTTCTGAAACACGTGGAGATTTATGCTTTGAAGAGATCAAGCGGACGCTACGTTCCTCCACAGAGAGAGGTAGAACAGGAGGGGAGCAGGTGGGAGAGCAGGTGCCGTCCTGTGTTCATGAAGCATCTCCCTCTGAGCTGCCGGTCAACGTATTCCCTAGAAACACCTCGAGTCCTCGTCTTCTCCAGGCTGTCCACTCTGGGGATAAAGGAGGATGGAGAAGAGTCAAAGCGAAGTGCTGGAGGGTACGGTATTTATTCTGGTGGAATATTCTCCCTGGAAGAGGAAGCAGGGCGGCAGGGCAGGGCGAGAGGTACCTGGCTTCATGCGAGGAGGAGTCAGAATCAGCCCAAAAGATGCCAACACCACGAGAGCCACAAAAGGGGTGCAAACCCCCAAGTGTTTAGGAAAAGCACATGATCTCCAGAGGAAGAAAAAAACCTAAAAAGTCAGAGAAAGCAGTAACAAAACCTAAAACACTGGTAATGATTTACAATATCTACCTACAACTCACAATTTACAATATATATACAATATTGTATATATACTGTGTGTATATATATATACACAATACATATACAATGCAGCCAGTTTGTGTTTCTATTTCTGAAACACGGGTGTTTTCACAATTAAAAAGTGGAAAGGAGGGAGAAATAGATGTCCCACCAAAACAGTCAGAAGGGAAAGCCCCGGCTGGCTGCACACCAAACCACGGCGGAAAATCAGCCAAGGCAGCTCTAGAACAGACGTAGCAAAACCTCCTCCTGCCTTTAATAAGCGACTTCTCGCTCAAACCCACCTGTCACCAGATGGAGAACCATCACCGGGGTTTCTAAAAGTAAGGATGACATTTTCAACAACAACGCTCCCGGCGCCAGGGAAGCCGATCTCCCAACGAGCCCCTTTTCATCCTCAAGGATGAAAAGATCAGATCGATCTCAAGACGAAATCTGCTGCTCGATGGCACTTGTCGCACACAAACAGAAGTCAAACGGGCTGATTTAAAGTACCAAGATGAAAACGAAGGAAATCAGCTGGGTGACAAACAGAGAGCAGCCACCGAGCTCCCGAGAACCAGCGCCTGGGTCACCGGTTTGTCCTTTGCAGCCGCCCCGGACGGAGAGGACACAGCACGGGCTGCCCTGGCTGCTCTTCTCCCACAAAAGGCAGTTTGGCTTTTCAGGTGAAACATGTAAAATCAGAACACAACAGGAGGTCACCCTTTGAGCATCACGGGGTACCCGACACCAGCACCCGCTCCCAGTGCGGACACTCCAGAGAGGTGCCTGGGTCAACGGGAGCTGCTGTGGCTGGAGAAAGGAAATTTCCTCCCCGAGAGGCATCTCGCCGAGTCTGACGACTCCCTGAGGCAGCTCAGCTCCACACTGAGCAAAAATGACAACACTGCATCCATCTGGGAAGCGGCACAGGGAGGTCTATGCACTAAAAAGACAAGGATGATGACAGAAGAAGCCCCATCACCTTCTGGCTCACACAGACATCATGTGTACCATCATCTGAGGAGAGGGATCTGGGGGTCCTGGTGGACAGTGAGCTCTCCAGGAGCCAGCAATGGGCCCTGGTGGCCAAGAGGCCAGTGGAACCCTGGGCTGCGGAGGGAAGAGTGTGGCCAGGAGGTGGAGGGAGGTCCTTCTCCCCCTCTGCTCTGCACGGGGGAGGCCACAACTGGAATCCTGCCTCCAGTGCTGGGCTCCCCAGTTCCAGAGAGACAGGGAACTACTGGAGAGAGTCCCAACGTAGGGCAACCAAGATGGAGGGATTGGAGCATCTCCCTGGTGAGAAAAGGCTGAGGGAGCTGGGACTCTGGAGCCTGGAGAGGAGAAGGCTGAGGGGAGACCTTCTTCATGCTCCCAAGGATCTGAAGGGGGGGTTGAAGGAGGATGGAGCCGGACTCTTCTCAGGGGTTCCCAGGGACAGGACAAGGGGCAATGGGCACAAGCTGGGACACGGGAAGTTCCACTGGAATCTGAGGAGGAACTTGTTTGGGGTGAGGGTGTCAGAGCCCTGGCAGAGGCTGCCCAGGGAGGGTGTGGAGTCCCCTTCTCTGGAGACCTTCAAGCCCCACCTGGATGCAGCCCCGAGGGATGTGCCCTGGGCAATCCTGCTTTGGCAGGGGAGTGGGACTGGGTGATCTTGAGCGGTCCCTTCCGACTCCGACAATTGATCTTATATTTCCTTTGCCAGGAGAAAACTGCACTTATTTCAACTTGCCGCTTGCAGAAACCAGCGGCAGGGTCGTTCGGGATGGCGGCTGACCTCTTTCAAAGCCATAAAAGACCCCGAGCGCTCTGCCGGTGGCCACCAACGGCATCCTCACGCCTCTCTCTCTTCTAGGGATCGCTTCCGAACTATGACCAACGTCCTCGGTGACGCTCTGGCCGCCGGCATCATAGCACACGTCTGCCAGAAAGACTTTGCCCCCAAGGCCCCCCCAGTAGGTACCGCCCGTCCGAGAGAGCAGGGGGGGGGGACACGGGAGACCCAGGGACTGCCCAGACGACCCCCGTGCTCCCCTCACAAACTCAAATTGCCCTTTTTCCTTCTTGCAGCAAGATCCAGTAAATGCCACGGAGAAGTTTCCTTCCGTCGAGACCTCCCACCCCAAAGACAACCTGATCGAAATGATTGAAGAAACGCTGTTGGATCAGACAGGAGTTCACTACAACATCTGCCAGGTGTAGGGATCATCCCCGCCCCCGGGAACGGGGTCTTGGTGCTAAACACTGACCTTGTGAATGTCACGTACGGACACGCCGCAGGATAAAGGCCTTACTTGGCACAGAAGGTGGAAACCCCCCCTCTAACCCTTCACAGACGGTGGGACCCTCCAGGGAGCACCCCAACAGCCCGGCCTCGGGGACCGGAGCCACCGAGGAGGCAGCGGAGCCTCCGCCCGCCCGGCTCCGGCAGCGCCACGGGAAGGGTGGACGCATCACGTCTTCTTCAAGCCCAGTTTTTTCAGAGGCAAGGGAGGTGGGCAGGGATTAGGAAACTGGGATGGACTGGACGAGAAAGCAGCAGAGATGGGACAAGATTGTGACACCTCGGGGCAGCCCCGTCTGCAGGCCAGGCTGCGCTCTAAAAAGCTTTATTTTCTTTATTATAGAGATTATTATTTTTTTTAACAAAACTGTGGGGTTTTTTTTGCTTTTTTTTTCAATGACTAGATTCTCATCTAAAAACTAAGACTAAGTGAATTTCTGTCTAGAGCTCAAAAGCCAAGGGCTGAAGCGCTGCTCTCTGCAGGGACAGAGACTCATTTTGGTGGCCAGGACAGACAGACGGATGGATGGACCAGCTGTAGGCGCGTTTTTACTGGCTGTTTTATCACAGTGAAACGAATCGACCAGGCCAAACTGCAATCGTGGTGATTCTCCCAGCTAAGGATCCGTCCCTATTGCAAATTCCAACCAGAGCCTCGGGATCTGGGCTGCCCAGCGCAGCCTAATCCCCTAAAAGCCTTTCACACCGACCGCTCATCTCCCTGAATTCATCTCTCAAAACGCTGTCACATCATAGAATCATAGAATGGTCAGAGTTGGAAGGGACCTTGAAGATCATTGTGTTCCAGCCCCCCTGCCCTGGGCAGGGACACCTCCCACCACCCCAGGTTGCTCCAAGCCCCATCCAGCCTGGCCTTGAACCCCTCCAGGGATGGGGCAGCCACAGCTTCTCGGGGCAGCCTGGGCCAGGGTCTCAACACCCTCAGGGGCAAACATTTCCTCCCAATATCTCACCTAAATCTCCCCTTTTTTAGGTTAAAACCCTTCCCCTTCCTCCTAGGGCTNGGCCCCAGAGCTGGAGGCAGCACCGGGGGGGTCTCCCCAGAGCGGAGCAGAGGGGCAGGATCCCCCCCGGCCCTGCTGGCCACGCTGCTGGGGATGCAGCCCAGGGTGGGGGGGGTTCTGGGCTGCCAGCGCACGGTGCTGGGGCGTGTGGAGCCACCAACACCCCCAAGTCCTTCTCCTCAGGGATGCTCTCCAGCCGTTCTCCACCCAGCATGGTGTTGTGCTTGGATCTTTAGGTCTTTAAGGTCCCTTCCAACTCCAACCGTCCTGCAATTCTAGGATAACTGGCCACCCCCGTTTCGATGCCCACTTTACAGGGCAGTAACTGGTGCCTGAAGTGCCCAGGTCCCTCGCTGGCTGCCCCAGGGGATCCAGCCAAGCAGCACACACTCCAGCACTCAAAGGCAGCCCAGATGAATCCTGCTTTTCATACATATCCCCATCTTATAAAAGAGCCCCCGGCATCACAACACAGGACCTTCACCCCGCAATAAAAGCCAGGACCGAATGCCCACGAGAGGTTTCAGTGGTGGGGACGTGGGACGGTCTCCGGGCAGGTTCTCCGAGGGCTCAGCCTTCTGCAGGGCAGCCAGGGTCTCTCCCACCCGCAGAGGCTGCTCTTCTACTTGTAGGAACTTAAAATGCGCTCACGCTCACTGCAACTGGAAGAACAAACGATCGGATATTGTATCTCGGTAATAAATCTAGAGCTGGTGAAGTAACAGCAATTCCCTGCAGAAGCAGCAAGTGCTGGGGTTTGTCTGCTCCCGGCAGCTGCTGAGATCCATTTTAGCTGAGAAGTTTCAATGTGTGAAATCAGCTGCAAGGACGTCGTTGTGTTAAGGTTAAGAGCGTAGTGTCAGAGAGAACACAGGTTCAGACCAGTGAGAGAGGGCTGTAACCACTTGGCAGCCTCAGAACTGAGTTGCAAACACTTTGCTGAGCCTTCAAATGCCATCAGACCAGATTGACCACCTGGAGTCCTGTGTCCAGCTCTGGAGTCCTCAACAGAGAAAGGACATGGACCTGGTGGAACGGGGCCAGCAGAGGGACAGCAAGATGCTCAGAGGGCTGGAGCCCCTCTGCTGTGAGGACAGGCTGAGGGAGCTGGGGCTGTTCAGCCTGGAGAAG
>VZRU01019449.1:4782-20233 GCA_013398155.1 Pedionomus torquatus | reverse complement strand
GAGAAGCTGTGGCTGCCCCATCCCTGGAGGGGTTCAAGGCCAGGCTGGATGGGGCTTGGAGCAACCTGTTGTGGTGGGAGGTGTCCCTGCCCAGGGCAGGGGGGTTGGAACTGGATGATCTTTGAGGTCCCTTCCAACTCCAACCATTCTGTGATTCTATGACAAAGGCTTTCACACACCGAATGTGCCCCCACTGCTGCGCTTGGCTTCACGAACCAGGGCACAAGCTCCCTTGTTCTGTGGCCAAATGACGAATTGTCTCATTTATGGGAGTTAAAGGGCAAAGTCGCATTTAACAGAAAAGCCTGACCTTCAAACAACTCAGGAAAACATTACACATTACAAATAAAGCATCCTCTCCTCCATTTGCCAAATAAATGGCATTTGCCTTGAAACAAAGATGACTACGAGCAATTCAAACGGACACATCTTGAGAAAAAAAAGTCCAAGCTCCCAAGCTAACTGGCCATCAGTCTGTTCTTTACCCCGGCTCAGGGACAGCTTCCAGAGACCTCACTGCCTCCTCAAGATTTAGAAAATTTGATCGCACGCCGCAAAGCGACAGCTCTAAACCCTGAAAACCAAAGTTTTGCTAATTTTAGTAATTCATTTAACAAAGCCCTTCACGTACTTGTAATTTCTATATGTTCTCTCCCCCCCTTTCTCTCATTTCCAGAGCATTTTTCTGTTTAAATTCAATTTGAGTTGCTCCAGGGCTCTTTTTCCAGATGAACTGCCAGCATCCCCGATGCCGTGAAGTGAAAAAGATTTCTGAAGCGAACACAGAAAATACCAGACCCAAAATCGCAGATGGAAAACCGCAGGCTGGTTTCCTATGGAAGTCTTTGGAAGGAAAGTGCCTTCTCCACTTAAGATCTCATTTATTTACACTTTAGGACAGATTTTCATTAATCTGTGGCTGGAACAGAAACCTGACTATTCAAGATGCTTGAGGGCTGAAAGAAAAATCAACTACCTCCCCCATCTCCTTAGGAAGACACTTCAGCTTTCAAGTAACGACACCTTCTCAGCTGCAAACATTACGATGCAAAAACCCAGCAAGTTTTTGGAGCCAACACAACCAGAGGTTCAGCTGAACCTTGTTCAGAAAGAAATTGTTCTTCTGCAGAAACACAAGGCTTCTCTGTCAGAAGAGAATGAAAGCCTTCTAAGAAAACGAGGAACAGTAGCTCTTACTAATATTTCCCAAGATGTTTTTAAAGTACAACTGACAGGTTTGCTCTATGACTTATTTATATGGCTTGATAAGGGAGAAGAAAGGCAACCCAAGTGAAGATGTCAGCTTCTGTAACGCAGAGTGCTTCGCACAGTGGCCAGTACAACTGTGTTGGCTTTTTTGACTTTGTGTCCATTTATCACAAGGAGGGATCCTGCACACGAATGTACTTAACCCTCTCAGTGTCTCCCGATGAAGGATACCCTCAACCAGCAGGAAGCTCTCCTGTTACAGCAGCCCTGCCTTAAAGCTACCAGAGAGCACTGCCAAGGTCCCTCTGACCAGCAAGCACCACGACCCAGCGTACTAGGCACTGCTCCCAGTTTGGTACCAGGTGCCACCGCACTGAGGGTGCCATCTGTCCCATCATCCAGGTCATTAATGAAAAAGTTAAACAGAACTGCCCCTCATATCAAACCTTCGGGTACTTCAGCCGACCTCTGTGCTGCTGATCACCAACCTCCGAGATCACTTTTCAATCCAGCCACAGGTCCTTCACTTGGTGACACAGGTCCTCCATCAGCGACAGGAGGACTACAGGATCAGGGAATGGTCAGAGTTGGAAAGGACCTTAAAGATCATGGAGTTCCAACCCCCCTGCCCTGGGCAGGGACACCTCCCACCACACCAGGTTGCTCCAAGCCCCATCCAGCCTGGCCTGGAACCCCTCCAGGGATGGGCCACCGACAAGTCTGCCCTAAGCAATAGCTGATAAAGGTGCTTGACCCTCCCTAAGCAGGGAACAAAAGCTCCAGCCTCCCTCTGACCAAGTGCACCGGGCAGAGCTCAGAGCTCCCTCCTAGAAGGTCTCCAAGAGCTGCCCTTTCCTGGCAGCAGCCAGCACTCCAGCTCCTAAACATACTTCTGGGAACCCTGTGAGAAGCAGAGCCCAGGAACGGCTGCCCCAGCTGCTGCTTATGTGCTCTGAAACCACTTCAGGAACCCAAGGAACATTCCTAGTGAGTGTGTTCCCATACCCACGCTAGATCTCCACAGGTGCCGCCGCGATCACTTCCACGGCCGACCTTACGCTGAAGGAAACAAAGTGCAGGTGGCAGAGCTAGAGGAGCCTTCACACGTTCCGTATCGGGGCAGTTTGTCTGCAAACCACTTGCACTTGTCATTAAGTTAACCGCTGCCGCCCGGCGTTCTTGAGTGCACTTAAAGAAATTACACACAACCAGCTGTGACTGAAAAGCCAGGAAAAAAAAACAGGGGTAATGATGCATCCCAATGACACAGTTAAACACTGCATCAGCAATTCCGCGGGTGTTTTCCACGCAAAAGCAAACAATTTCAGCCAAAGAGAATATTTCAATCCTTTCCACAACACAAGAACACTGTTTCTAGACTGGAGTCCACTGCCCAAGGGAAGCGATCATTACGCGGCCACGTGAGCTCCGGAGCCACTCGCCGCCCATCGGCATCTCCGAGCGCTGCAGTGAAATCCTCCTCCTCTTTTTGCTTCAAAAGCTCACAAGGACGCAGCCATTCCTTTCTTTTTCAGCTGCAGGATGGAAAGGAAAAGACAGGGGAAAGACAAAGCTTCGTAATGATTCCTGAGGAATTCCATCTGCCTAGAAGCGATGTCCTTCTGGTCCTGTAGCAGGTGGCCACGTGCCTACCTGCAGCCAGGGAGCCGTAACAACAGCGGGGTTTAAGACGGAGCCCAGATTTCTGCACAACTCACCCCAAAAACGTCCATTCTGATGCACATTTTCCAGCAACAGCGGAACGGTCCCTTTGCCCCCCGGGAGCTGCTGATCAAAGAGTTCAACACCAGCCCGCTCAGCAGAGCTCAAACTCTCGAGAGGAAGCCACTGTCCCCTGCCAGCACTGGCAGAGACAACAGTATTTTGGGAGCCAACGTGTGCAGACGAGGCCGTTGGTGCAGTCAGAAGAATCACATTCTAGATGCCTCAAGGGCAGAAAGAAACAAGGATTTTGTCATGAGTGTCACCGGGATACCCAATTCCCTGCTCAAGCAGTAGAGAAGGTGTGAGGGAGGGAAGGACCTTCAAGAAGTTGGATGCCTCCCTGACAAAAATCAATGCCATCCAACAGAACACCTTGAGAGAGGTACACACAGCAACCGTGTCCTCAGAGCAGGGTGACAGGTAACGTGAGCAACAGACAGATCCCAGAGCAGTCTGAGACCCTAAACACAGGGCAAAGGTTTAACCCAGCCTTTTCAGAGCTTTAGGCCAGTTGGGTTTGAAAGTACCAAACCTTCAGCAGGGTAAGGGGAAGACTAAGGGGAACTATCATAGAATCATAGAATGTTTAGAGGAAGGGACCTCAGAGATCATCCAGTTCTGACCCCCCTGCCCTGGGCAGGGACACCTCCCACCACACCAGGTTGCTCCAAGCCCCATCCAGCCTGGCCTTGAACCCCTCCAGGGATGGGGCAGCCACAGCTTCTCGGGACAACCTCTTCCAGTGCCTCACCACCCTCACACCAAACAAGTTCTTCCTAACATCTCATCTCAATCTCCTCTCTTCCAATTTAAAACCGTTCCCCCTTGTCCTGTCCCTCCCCTCCCTGACCAAGAGTCCCTCTCCAGCTCTCCTGGAGCTCCCTTCAGATCCTGGAAGGCTGCTCCAAGGTCTCCCTGGAGCCTTCTCTTCTCCAGGCTGAACAGCCCCAGCTCCCTCAGCCTGTCCTCACAGCAGAGGGGCTCCAGCCCTTTGAGCATCTTGGTGTCCCTCCACTGGACCCGTTCCACCAGGTCCATGTCCTTCCTCTGTTGAGGACTCCAGAGCTGGACACAGGACTCCAGGTGGGGTCTCACAAACGCAGAGTAGAGGGGGAGAATCACCTCCCGTGACCTGCTGGTCAACTAAATACAACTTCGACCAACTTTCAACTTTAGCATTTGGTCCAGGTGGCCTAAAAGCCTGCACACACCTGCATGAAGAGCAGACCAAAGACAACCAGGTTCTCAGAAAATTTACAGCTGCCGATTAGAAGCATCCACATCGTGCTCAACGTGACACCCTGACACAAAGAGTCACCCGCAGCTGTGCTGCAGAACGTTCAGCAGGACTAGAGCAGCACAAAGGCCAGGATTTCTTTGTCAGCACATACTGAAGAAGCAGAAATCCTTGAAAATTGTTTACATGTCAGAGGAGCCCAGCACAGCACATTGGCTGGAATCCCAGAGCTCAGAATCTGGATGTCCCAGCCAAGCCAAGAACCCCCAGTAACACAGGACATATTTCTTCTGTGGAATCACCTACAGAAGGAGGCAGTGACTCCAGGAAAGAGGAACATCTAACACTCTAGATATCCCTGGGTAGGAAACCAGTACAGAGCACAAGTTTGGCACCACCATGTCTAAAGTGTCCAGAGAAGGGACACAGCGGGGTCTGAAGCACAAGTCTTGTGAGGAGCAGCTGGGGGTGTTCAGCCTGGAGAAGAGAAGGTTGAGGGGAGACCTTGGAGCAGCCTTCCAGGATCTGAAGGGAGCTCCAGGAGAGCTGGAGAGGGACTCTTGGTCAGGAAGAAGAGTGATAGGACAAGGGGGAAGGGTTTTAAACTAGAAGAAGGGAGATTTAGATTGGATACTAGGAAGAACTTCTTTGCTGTGAGGCACTGGAAGAGGTTGCCCAGAGAAGCTGTGGCTGCCCCATCCCTGGAGGGGTTCAAGGCCAGGCTGGATGGGGCTTGGAGCAGCCTGGTGTGGTGGGAGGTGTCCCTGCCCAGGGCATGGGGGTTGGAGCTCCGTGATCTCTGAGGTCCTTTCCAACTCTAACCATTCTATGATCATTTAATCAATGGCTATAATCCATGTGCACACAAAGGGGAAAATTCATTGTCAGGAATATAAACCAACACCATGACTCGTTGCTACTTTCAGCCTCCTGGAGCATTCAGCAGCCCCGAAACACAGGAGCAGTGGCCTAGTGCTCTCAAAGAGTTTCTCTAAATTCTAAACACAATCCAATACATGGAATGTGTGACTGTTCAGTACCTCACTGCACGGGAAGCAAAACCCTACAACATACGTACTTTGACTTCATCATTAAATACTTTACTCAACCCAAAACTTCGGCTTTCCAATCGATTCTTGAATCAAAGTAACCAGTCTCCAGAAAGCTAAGGCAGGTTCAATAACGCTGCATTTCTGGCAGAAGACATCTTCTTCCTTCCATATTTCATTAATGGAGAAGAAAAAAAAGACTTACTAGTTATTGCTTTATGAAAAACAAGCGTTTGCAAACACACATTGATTTTAAGCCCACGAACACAGTCAATAAAGGCAACTCTAAATTCAAAAGGCTTTGATTTAATAGAACATCCTGGGGCACCAAAGCTGTGATCTCACTGGAAAGGAACTGATCTAAAAGGCCTAATTCCACCAAAAGCACAGGTCACCTCTGTCCTGCCCAGGCTGTTCAAGCCCACCCTGTCTCACACGCCACCACTCTGACATCTCTGACCCCACAGAAACCCAGGGCAGGGACCTGGCCAGGTTCAGCTGCAGCTCCAGTTTGCTGCTGGTCTGCCACGGGGCTGGGCAAACGCAGCGGTGGCAGGAGCAAAGCAGAAGGCTGGCACGGCGCAGCGCTCAGGGGCAGCCCAACATCAGATCTGCTCAGAACCGAGTTCTACAGGACGGGAGTCTTCACGTCGTAATGAAGGGACTGGAAGAAAAGCAAGAGGAAATCAAAAAAGAGGTACTTCCAGCAGGTTGCTGAAGAGGCCACTTCTCAGCTCCCAATATTCCAGAGCCATCACAGAGAAGGCTGAGGATCACTCCCGACAGCGTCACAAGCGAGTGAAAAATGAAGAGCACAATTGAGTGGTCTGACCGACACAGCCGGGCATGAAACGCTTTGCTACCGCTTTAAAGAGAAGCGAGCACTTTATCCACAGGCACCCAAGGACTCTCCGCGACCTTAAGGGGAATTTTACTTTTGATTCTTCAGACGTTGATAAGAAGCACCCGAAGCACACAAGCGTACGGTTTGGACTTTAAACTACCCGGCACCGTCGAGTTCCAAGTTAAAGTCAACCCGACTTTCCCGGAGCATTCAGCGCTAGAGGGAACAGCGGAAGGTAGACTTCCAAACTTCAGGTAACGGCGTGTCTCACTTCCCATGTAAAATACCCTTCTCCTCCCACGCTTCATTTGAAAGTCTAAGCTGCGGATCAGCCGTGACATCTGATGAATGCCTTGCAACCGTTAACCGAGCGATCTTATTTCCTCGCAAAAGCAGCCTCCAGAGCAAGCCTCTACTTCTAAGCCTCTCAGACCGTAGGACATCTGGGCTGAATACTCAGCTATCAAATTATTCAATCAAATCAGTATTTTTTTGGTGCTGTACGGTGATGATTTTACATACGCATTCCACAAGCACACATTTAGACAGACGGCTAACACGGGAAACTTCATCTGAAAGAAATGAGGAAAATTAGACATGGAAATCGCAGAAGTCACTCTGAAAGTAAATCCTGAAGATTTTAATTCTTCAGCTCTCAGGCCTGCTCTCAAACGAAGTACTAGAGCCAGTTAAGACACCACACAAGGAATCCTCCTGTGATTCATCAGCATTCATGCCGGTTTTATACACAATGAAGTAGTTTCAGCTCGGTTTCGTTATGGACGAGATAACGATCTAAGGCAGCATTGCCAATTCCGAAACACAAGCCCGAGCAGGCGCAGCAGGAGGTTGCCCAGGGCCAGCGGCCACAGGCCCAGGGCAACCACACGGGCAGAGCTTCCCAACTGCACAGGCGCTTCTGGGTACAGAAACAGCCAGGCTCGCTCACCGAATCCTGTGAATTTGTAACCAGAGAGTTCTTTTTAACCAGGCAAGGATTAAAACTTCTTCCCGGAGCTGACAGAAAGCTCCCGCAGCTGCACAGATCTGGCTCACGGCACCAGCCGCTCTCGTTTGCAAGGAAACCTTCAGTTTTCAAAAACCTGAACAATTCATTCCTCTCGTTTTTTAAAGCTACTACCAACAATCCCATTTAAAGAACTTGCAAGTTAAATTCCGGAAGAGCGATAAGGCCCGGGGTTGTTTCAGATACGTGCCACACCTTTAATTTACTGATCAAAATCAGATGAAAAGGTTTGTTTGCGTATTCAGAGCTCTGGGAGAGTCAGAACAGCCAGACTGCAGGAAGAATAAATAAGCTGGAGACCCAACTGAAACTAGTTTTAGACATGTCTATTGATGGTCAAATTTAGAAAGAATCCCAAAGAATTTTGGAATTCTTAAGCCTAAACAAAATAGAATACACAAGGCTAAATTAATGAGTATCTTTCTAATATCAATAACTTGTTTCAGCATTAATTACACGCATACTTGTCAGAAGTTGTATTACACACTATTTTTTTACATTAAATTGCATTTGATTAAGTATTTACTTCAGCATCACAAAGAAAAATATCTTATATACTGGTCCATCACAAAGAAAAAAAATCTTCTATACTGGATCATACCTGCAACTTTGTCCCGAATAAGTTTTGCAGATTCAACTTCGCCAATACTGCTAAATAGACTCCGCAACTCATCTTGCGTCATGTTCTGAGGGAGGTAGTTCACAATTAAATTTGTTCTACCGATATCATCCCTGCAATCTTCAGCCATGTGATCTTCATAACCATTAGACATTTTATAAAATATCTGCAGAGAAAAAAAAAAACAAAAAAAAAAGAAAAAAAACAAACCACCAAATAAGTTCTAGGCCTTTGCATTTCAGTAAGACAAACTTTCTCCACCTGAAATAAGTCTGAATGTTTACTTAAAAAAAACCCCAACCAACACAAGCTGAGAAGGAGCAACTGTTTCAACCACACATTTTTTCCACTCACAAAACAAAACATTAGTTGTTGAAAATTCCAGAACAATTCATTCTTTCAAACTAACAATCATGGCATTTTCCAAAACTATGTACCGCTAAAAGAGCTCTGAAGGGTTTTTGGTTGGTTTTACATTAATAAAAAGCATTAAGACTGATTTTGTGCACAGTCCTGTAAATACCAAAGTAGTCCCAACCGCAGAGTTAAAAAAACCATAAAAATCAGGTTCCCCACGTCCACGCACTTCACAAACCAGAATCAAAACTGCCACCTTAATTCCAACATTGTGCTGAAAACTCTTAGAAAGGGGAGCAGCAGCCAGATCTACCAGACCCAGTTCAGTATTTCAACTGGAAACTGCTTATTTGCTAAACATTTTCTCCTTCACACATGGCTTATCCTGCATTTTAAGACCTTGTCGTTATTCAGCCTTCCAGGATCTGAAGGGAGCTCCAGGAGAGCTGGAGAGGGACTCTTGGTCAGGGAGGGGAGGGACAGGACAAGGGGGAAGGGTTTTAAACTAGAAGAGGGGAGATTGAGATGGGATCTCAGGAAGAACTTCTTTGCTGTGAGGGTGGTGAGGCACTGGAAGAGGTTGCCCCGAGAAGCTGTGGCTGCCCCATCCCTGGAGGGGTTCAAGGCCAGGCTGGATGGGGCTTGGAGCAACCTGGTGTGGTGGGAGGTGTCCCTGCCCAGGGCAGGGGGGCTGGAACTTGATCTTTGAGGTCCCTTCCAACTCTGACCATTCTGTGATTCTATGATGAAACGGTTGCCTCTGGGTGACTGGTTGATGGCAGAGGAATCTGTACTGGGGCACTCACTTTGGTGCTCATTGAGTATTTGACTGAGTTGCTAGTTTTGCACCTTTTTAAAGGAAGCCTGGAGAAAGCATCCAGAAATTTCATCACATGAAGATACCCTCCTGGCTCCCGCCGTCTTGGAGCACATCTACAACCGACCCACACCAGGCCCAACCTGCTCTTCCTTCACGCCCTGCCAGAAGAGTACATTTTAAAGCCCTTTTACAACTACTTTGAAATTGTCAAAATCTGGATACCTAAACCCTATTTCTGCAACAGGAGAAAAAAAAAAAAAAAAAAAAAAAAAAGAGGCTTGGCAGATTGAGGAACCTGGAACTGGCATGTTCGTTCTGGAAACCACCACCAGGAGGAAGCCAGTATCTCCTCTGGTTCCAGGCTCCTCAAGTTCGGGGCTGCAGATTTGTTCATCTTCTCAGTACTAAAGCACAAAATGTCTCTAGTTCCCAAACACACAGTTTTGTTTAACAACTCTTAAATGCAGCACACAGATTTAAAAGAAAAGCTGCTGAAGCCCCTCGGTGAATTCATGGCCTCCTGATGCTCAGTTCAACACCTCGGCCTCCTCACGCCTGGGTATTTTATCACAGAACCCCAACCCTTTGGCCTGAGCAGCACAGACACGTCAACTCACACCATAAAGTTGTGGTCATGTTCAATTATGAATGTGTTTCCAAATCAGACTCCACCAGTGAGGGCCTTAGACCAAACATTACACTTTCGGATGAAATGATTGCAATCCTAACTCCCTTCTGAAAGTTCAGCATAAACCTTCCGATTTCAACTCGAAATCTGCTTCTCAGCCAACCTCCCAGTGCCACCATAGAAGGATTAATTACTCCAGGCTCAAAGAAGAGCTTTGTGTTTAATTTAACAGAACTTTTGGCCAATACACTGCTTAGGCCAAAAGAATAACATCAGATGCTATACATCAGCAATTATTAAAATTGCTCTAGTGGCAGTTTGCTTGAGAACTGACACTTGGATCACTAGTAAGACGCTAAACTTGCCTGAGGGGATAATCAATCTGAGCCAAATTAGAACAGTTTAAGATATTATTGCTTCTTGGGCACCAATAAAACACCAGGTCAGGTGTTTAGAGGGTTCAAATGCTTCTTGCTCTTCCCCGTGTAGTGCCCCAGCAGGCGCTGAGCCCCGGGCAGGTAATCCTGGCCACGTCTGCCCACTCACACGTACATTAAAACTGGTTCAAAAGCAGTCATATAACCACAAAACCTTCTCAAATAAGGTGATTCTGAGGTTACAACCACTAACACGAGACAACAACATAGCAGCAGCTTCCAGATCTTTATGAAACTCCAGACCCTGCTGCCCTCGACGCCAAGGGCTTGAGCGGCAACGGTACATGGCTCCGTGTGCCGGGGTCTCCCAAAGGCTGAGTCTCCGCAGGGACTGCACCGCTACCAGGAGCCCAGTAACGGAAAGAGCAGCAAACTAGAAATCCTACATCGAGACAGGGAACGCTGCCTGCAGGAAGGGGCTTCTCATCCCTGCACTGGTAGTTAAGTCACGTTTGGCATTTACTTCATTCTTGCAAAGGTCAGATTTTTCTAAATGCCCATAATAGAAGATACCATTTGAGACTACACGATGACAAGATTTATGTTAATTTGAGATGTAACACACTATAGATTTAAACTGAATCTCTTTTTGTTTTTAAATGTGTTGTATCATGGAATCACAGAATCATAGAATCATCCAGGCTGGAAGGGACCTCCAAAGGCCATCTAGTCCCACCTCCCCGCAGTCGCAGGGACACCCCCAACTAGCCCAGGTTGCCCAGGGCCTCATCCAGCCTCACCTGGAACATCTCCAGGGAAGGGGCCTCAACCACCTCCCTGGGCAACCTGTCCCAGTGTTCCACCACCTTCAGAGGAAAGAAATTTTTCCTAATATCCAACCTAAATCTGCTCTTCTCCAACTTAAATCCATTGCCCCTGGTCCTATCCCAGCAGCCCTTTGGGAACAGCCCCTCCCCAGCCTTCCTGGAGCCCCTTTGGATACTGAAAGGCTGTATCTTGAAGCACTAACAGCTGGCAGCTCGGAGAAGGAGAGGTCTCACAGGCCGTCTCCCCCCCGACCAGCCACCTACCCCCCATGGCTGCCTTTCCAGTGTCACCATCAGCAGGTCCCAGCACCCTCCCACCCAGGGGAGAACCAGCCTGTGCCATGAAAGCCACGGAAAACTCCACCAGGAGGGAAGCGCCTTTTCCTGTGTCAGCAGTTCTAATCTGCTGCCCTTGCAGCACGATAAGCAGAGGCGCTAATGCCGGAGGAGAGGAGACCAAGAGCGGAAGCCACAGGGAAAGAGACTCCCCACATCAGATGATTTTGAGCTGCCAGGTTGTCTCACATCTACTGCGAAATTATGGCATTAAACCCATATTCCCCTCCAGCTCTGTCAGAACCGCCTGAGCGCAGCCTCGGAAAAAGTTTCCTGTCCTGCTGAATGACATTTAAGCAGCTGAACCTTCCTCGTTCGAGGCAGCGGAGCTCCAAAACCAGATGGACTTCTATTTCCAAAGCTGTTTTAATGGATGGTGACTTTGCTCGCCTTCATCCTGTTAAAAATTCAAGCCCTACAAAACCCCAATATGTTGATGAGCACGGAAGTCGTACAGTACGATCAGAATATTGAGTAAGCAAAAGGAAAACCAGTTGAGATTTTTCCAGCTTTACAAGACAAAAATTTAAGTTTCTCTCACTTTAACCAAATTTGCCCAACATACGCTACAAATCCTTCCTGCTGCCATGTTTAAGAAGTTGCTTTATATTTTAACACTTGCCAGATTTTTTTTTTCATATTAAAAAAACAACCCAATAATCTATTACTTATCCTCCAAGGTCTGTCTGCTGCCTGAAAAGGAGGCATCACAAGTAGATACCGAGTCCCAGCACACCACGATGGCAAGTTCCCAGACTTATAGCTGGCACTAAACAAACTTGACAGGAGTTTGGCAAGCAGCTATCAACTTCACATCATTTGACCACAGCCTCTAATCTCACCGTCTGCAACGCTCACCGTCTCTATCTCCCCGTGACGAGCCGGGGGCGCCCAGGGCATCGCCGACTCAGAAGCAATTAGGACTGTGAAAGAAGCCTTCCATCTGCTTTTCTTCAGATATTAGAAAAAACAAGGAAGACCTTCCATAAAGATCTGGCAAATGTTTTCATGGGATACCAGGAAGAACATACACAGAAGCGATAAAAGGAGAGGAAAAGCAGAGTGCTGATAAAAAAAAAAAGGTTCTTCTTTCTTCCTAATCTTTCCCCAAGCACTTGCACAATCTACTGTAAGACTAACACTTTCTGACCGCTCTGGAAATTAGGAGGAAACCACTTCCTCCACTGGTGGTGAATGGTTCTCGTGCCATTGAGAACAGAAACAGCCCCTGGAGAATTGTTAAACCTTTGCACGCTGAAAAGAATTCCAAAAAGAAAGGCCATAAAATGCTCAGTGTTGATGAAATGAGAAACGCCACACAAGGAAACGACCTTATTCTGCTCTCACTGAAATACATCAAGGGAATCTCCTGATCTTTATCAAAGAAGGAATCAAATTGTATCAGTTAATAGTCCAGACTTGAGAACCAGGCCTAGAAACCAACTTGTATCTCTAACTGCATTAACCGATGTTTGTCAATCCACGTTGACGTAAACCAGAAGGCTGAATGTGCTCGTATTCTCAGTGTCAAGGATGGAAAGAGCCCCAAGAGCTCCGTCTGGGAAGGCCAGCTGCAACAACCCACATACTCTGCAGCCTTTCCAAAAAAGGCCAAAATTTCTATGTCCCCGAAAAAAAGGACAGTTTAAGACTAAGTTCTATTGCATTGCAGTTCCTAGAACGAGATTCTTTGCTTTGAGGGTGGTGAGGCACTGGAAGAGGTTGCCCCGAGAAGCTGTGGCTTCCCCATCCCTGGAGGGGCTCAAGGCCAGGCTGGATGGGGCTTGGAGCAACCTGGTGTGGTGGGAGGTGTCCCTGCCCAGGGCAGGGGGTTGGAACTCGATCTTGAAGATCCCTTCCAACTCTAACCATTCTATGATTTTTTTAAAAAAACTCTTTTAAAATAACCAAACCCTGCAACAGCTTGTTTAAAGGGCAGCCTTCTTTCTCTTCCATGTGTAAGATGCTCTCAAAGTTATGATGCCAAGGACGCACAGGGCAACCAACCGGACCTGTACCTGTACCTACAGCACCCGAACTGCCCGTTGCCTCTGGAGGTGCTGGCGTTCCCACAGCCCTTCACTACCTGCTTCCAAGACCAGCCTTCCCCAGCAGCCAGCTCTGCACTCTCAGTTCTGGACTGAAAAAGCTCCCCAAGCTATTTTATTTTATTCCCCCCTCTCCCCCCTCAAAACATTGCACTGACCATGACAATCACCTTCTAACAAAGGCATACAAGATCATAAAAGAAAAACGATGCAAATAGTTCTAGCAACAGACCAATGAAATCTTTTTTCCAAGTGACATTCAGTATCTCCACCCATAATTCTAGGATGCACTAAGTCTTTCACTGGGAGATGTTTGCTAAGAGGGAACATCCAAGGAGATCATCTGAAACGGAAACACCAGCAAAAAAGACAACTGACTGACTTCAAGATCAGGCAAGATCAAGACCTTCCTCTTGTTCCCAGGTCTGCAAAGGCACTAGACCCCTACTGGCATCATAGACTTGAACACAGACACCTGAACAGATGACAATAACGTAAGGACTTCAGCTACCACAGACCTGAAACCAGGGAATTATTCCAGGAGCAAGAAGCTCTGTGCCCCTTCATGCCAGCAATTAGCAGCTTCGTTAAAATCCAGGCAGAAGGTCTTATCGCTCCAGCACTGACCTACCCCCAACACAGTTCTGCAGACGGTGAAGGCCACGCAGCACGGCGGTGCAGAGGGGAGCACCCATGTGCTGAACACAGCGAGGTCAGAGCCACCTCACACCGATTTCTTGTTTTCCATACCAGAAACACACACACCAGCATCGGCCACGTGGCCCCCGAGAGCCAGATGAACGTGTTAAACCCCACGTGGCAAAGGGGCTTTGTGGGGCCTTTGCTGGAACACGGGGAACGGGCCACAGCGAGCACAGGGGGATTCTCAAACCCCAGGAGAAGTGAGGCTGCTGACCCAACATCTCAGCCCGTCCTTGCAATAAAGTGCGAGTTAGCACCACTCAGGAGATGCTGTGCAGAAAGCACTGGAGGAGACGGCGTTCCACAGAGCGCCCAGACTGGTCTCCTTACTGGTGTTAATAATGGGGAACCAGCAGGGATCCTGCACCGAAAGAAGCGATGCTGGCAGAGTTCTGCTGGGGATGCTGCCCCGATCAGCTCAGACTTCACACTCAAGGGTTTATTCTTAAATCCACTGGCTGACCTCAACTATCTTGATAGGGTGCTTCAAGTAGAACTTCAGGGCTTTACAAAGAGACCTCCTGCTGCTTCTTCTGCAGACGGATATTTGTTGACATGCCCGCCCAGCAAGCCATGGCTGACTCAAACAAAAAGTCTGGCTATATGTTTTGGACACTGCTCTACCACTCCATTTTGAAGCTGCTGAGCAGTCTTCCTTGGAGATCACACCTGAAATAGAACAGAAAGGACACTTCTACATCAAGGAAGTGCCAAACCAATCCCCACAGCTGCAAGAGGCAGATGCAGAGATGTCGAGACATCCAGGTTTGACCACGTGCCAAAAGCAACACCGTGCACACAGCAGAGCCTGCAGGGAGCCTCTACTAGTTTGGGCTGTTCCAGGAAAACAGTCTTCAAGAACAATCCAACACCATGTTGCCATGTAAAAACTTGCTCTGCAGCCAGCTGTCAAGACAGGATTGCAAAGCAAGAGTTTAATCAAGGCACAAAAGGGACAGAGACCAAGGAAAAACGCACCCATGCTTTCCTCTCACAAATCACTGCAAGGAACAGAACACGTTTCACTTTAGAAGCCACACACCAGCAGAAAACTTCCACTAGGCCAATGAGCCTCCCAGGACAGGCTTCCCAAAGCTCCACTGCCAGAACACATCTGTTTCTTAACTCCAGATGCCTCCACTTCACATATGCCACAGATTCCTTCCCTGTAATCTCTGAGAAAACCTCTTTTGTTCTTTACACAAACTCCTTTCGTGTCCCCAGCAGCTCTCCACATCACATCCCACAAGCGCAGACCCCTCCGGAAGCATCCGTGGACTGCAGGTCCAGGACAACACAGCGCAAAGTCCCATCGCTACCAGACCCACTGCATTCATACAGTATTACTTCAAACTGCAGAGGATTCTAATCTTGACCAAACACCAAAAACCAGCTGCAGGGAGAGGGGGAAGGAGAAAGCACAAACCCCAAAGATTCTCTCCTCACTTCAAGAAGGAGATTCATACAGGACAAGAGAGGAAAATCTTTGAAGTTTAATAGAAACGGTTATCCTGGGATGTACAGGTCATGCACTGCAAAAACCTCAACTCAGACTTGAGCTACGTGCTTAGGTCTTTCAACAGATTATTCAGAATCATAGAATAGTTAGAGTTGGCAGGGACCTCAGATATCATTCAGTTCCAACC
>VZRU01019443.1:282542-335564 GCA_013398155.1 Pedionomus torquatus | reverse complement strand
CGTGCGGCAGAGAAGAGTGAGCGCAGGAGCTGCGCTTCCAGGTGGGTAAAAGTTCTTTGAAAAGGTTTCTTTCTTTCTGTGGCTCTTGGCATCCGATGTGCCTGATATTTTTTCTTTCTTTCCCCAGAAGTAAAGGACTCAGAATTTCCTACTTGTGCCTTAAGGTGTGATTTATTGCTCTGTTTCAGAAAGCTGAAAGGTCACGATGGCATTTTCGGGCTGGTAAACTTTACAGTTGGAATTGCTGAAAATAAACATAAGAAAAAAGCTTTATCACAGCTTTTCCAGTCTTCTTGCTCTTTCACTTCACTGTGATTTTTCTCCTGGTCTGTGTTGTCAAGTGTTGAACAACTTCAGTCAGTTTTCATGTGCTGGTCTAGTATATTTAATTTATATTAAAAAGAGAACCTTCATACAGTTGTATTCTGAGTCAAATAAAGCTCTAAACATACCTTTTTGCCACTGAGGAATGGACTGAATTTGGTGAAAGGAAGACAGATGACTGGGTCACTTATGAAGGTTTTTTTAATTTAGAAAAAAGTTCTATAATCCATATACAGAAATAACACATTGTAGAGGAGTTGCTCTTTGCTCATTTTAAAAATGCATATAACTTTTTTAAACTGCCATTCTGTCATATAGGCTAAAATGTATATGTCGTCATAACTGCTGTATTTGTTTTTTCTTCTCATACTAATAAAAGACTATTTGTTAATAATACATTCACAGAAGTTTACATCATGAAGTGCTACTTACACCACGTAGTAGCAATTGTTTTATTTAGTAGCTAAAATAAATACTATATTCTGCCTGTTTTAACTATGTTTTTCTTTTGCAGAAATGCAGGAAAAGTGAATTTATGGAATAAAAATCTTTGCATCTGTCCAAGGAAGCAGAATTGAGTCTCTTTTGAAGGTGCCAAGCTGTACATAATATACCAGTGATACTGGTGTATAAAGAGGTCCTCACCACAGAATATAGAAAAAATAAGAGCATGTTCCAGTCTGTAGAGAATCTGAAATTGTAAGGTGAGGCCCCATTTCTAGTTTGGAGGTAATGGTATCTCCAGGTATTTTGGCCATGCCTGAGAGCACGTTTAGTAAATGTTAAATAACAAACATACTGTTTTGGCAGTAGTGATACTGACGCATTTTTAGGATTAACGTATGTGGGATTCAGGACCACAAACACGATTAGGGGCCTGGAGCATCTCTCTTATGAGGAAAGGCTGAGGACCTTGAGTCTTTTTAGTTTGGTGAACAGAATACTGAGGGGGGAATCTGATCAACACCTATAAGTACTTAAAGGGTGAGTGTCAAGAGGAAGGGGACAGTCTTTTTCTTAGTGGTGTCCAGTGAGAGGACAAGAGAAAATGAGCACAAACTCGTACATAAGTTCCATCTAAACTTGAGGAAGAACTTCTTCACTTTTGAGGGTGGCAGAGCACTGGAACAGGCTGCCCAGAGAGTTGGTGGAGTCTCTGTCTCTGGAGGTACTCATGTGATGTGATCCTGTGCAACCTGCTGTAGGTGAACCTGCTTTCTCAGGGGAGTTGGACTTAGATGATCTCCAGAGATCCCTTCCAACCCCATATCATTCTGTGATTTTTGTTCTTGTCATTGTGAACACTCAGTGGTTTGGGCTTATACTTAGTGGAGAGATTTTTTTAATTGGTCATTTGTATTAACACTTTTTTACTAAGTTTTCCAGAAAAAAAACTAAATTTGCTTAAACCATGAATTTTTTTTTCTTCATGTATTATGTAAATGGAGCTTAAGCATATTTTTCTATCCCATAATTAAGCAATATTTTGTAGATTTTTTTAATGTAATTCGTTTTAATGATTTTTTTTTCTAATCGTAGATCAATAAAAGGCTTTGCTGTCATCTGGTTATGCTTGTAAAATAAAAATCACAGTTTGAAAAGATAACTGCTTTTATAAGATAAAGAAGAAAACTTTTTGTTTAGTGATAAGCAAATGCTGTGCTTTGGCTCCTTAGTATCCTATGTGTTTAGAATTAAAATGTGCTTTGGGAGACATTTAGCGGTTTCAGAACATCTGCGCTTTTGAAGACAGGGTCGTGAGGGATATAGGTAGGCACAGAGTGATACTTGCTTTGAATTTATGAGTTGAGGCAATAATCTATACCAGAGAAACACCTGTTCAATTATGGATGCCAGTTGTTTACATATATTGGATGTGAAATAATGTGCTGTATTTTAGAAAACCACTTCCAGTTTTTTATTCGTATACTTTGTGTGAGATTTCCACTAGTAATGCATATTATTTTTATAATACTACAGTATATGTTGCATCACATATTCTGAGTATAAATTTAGCTCATCCTTATGGCCATTCCAGTGCAACAGGGATGCTGAAAGAGAAAAGTGATGGTGTTTGTGGGCTAGAAGTATTGAAGTCATGGGCCAGTGTTCCGTGGCTTTTGAGTTCTGCCAGGTGGTCAGGTAGGAAGCCTTCAGGCAAGGTTTGGCCTGCGGGAGGGTGGCTGGCTTGTTGCTTGTGTCTGGAGGGAACTTGTTTCCTTCTCTAGGAGGATGAGGTGGCAGAGGAGATGTGCTCCAGAAGGGTCAGATGCTTCTTACCTTGGCTATCCCAGTGTGATGATGGTGCGTCTTCGGCCTGTCACTTAAAGCCATTGGATTCTTCTGGCTCAAGTCATGATTTCTGTACGCACAGAGGCCCAAGAGAGATTTGTTCAGGGATGGTACTTTGCTTACCTGCCATGAACTCAGCTGAAAGACCTGTTACCCAGGAGGGATATTAACTGTGCTACAGTATCTGTGATGAAACAGGTTGGTTATGTTGAGTCTTAGAATCTGGGAATAGGTTTACCCATTAGAAAAAATAAACACATGTATACTTTTTTGTTGTTACAACTGTATCCTTTGTGTATACTTTATTTTTCATGTAGATTCTTCAGAACTGGGTTTATGTCTGTTTCAGCTTGGAAAGTACAAGTATATTGTGCCTATTGTCAAAACTAAATAAATACAAGATGAAACTTACTTGAATAAGTTTGAATTTATTTTTGTTAGCTTATGCTTGAATACTCATCTTTTCCTTTATCCCCCTAATGCTGATGTAAGTAAACTCTAGGTACTATACATGTTCCATAAAAGGAGAGAGGAGTTCCTAAGGGTATGCCCCAGACTACCTGAGAGATGACAGAGGTGTCTCTTGATGCCTTACATTTTGAGAAGGGTAAAAATATATATGAGAAGTGTAAGCTTATATTCTAAAATGTTGATCCATTTTCATATAATCCTGAAGCATAACAAGTTTAGTATTGCCAGTTAAAGCTGAAAAGGCACAGTCAGCATACACTAGTAATTTATACAGGTGAGCGGAGCCTAATTCCATCAAAAAAAAAAAAAAAAAAAGCATCTCTAATTTGGTGGGTGGAGAGGGGGAAGAGAGAAAAGGAGATGTCTTATTTTCACTTACGTGCTGCTGCTCATCCTTTCTTGGGGCCCAGAACAACAATGCAACACAGTTCTGTTTAGAAGCAGTTCAGTTAAACAGCCTGTGGCTTGCTATGTTGGCATTCCAACAGTTCTGGTTTCCGCTCCTGTGAGCTTTTTAGTTAAGTTTCAGCCATCTGTTGCACCACGTACGCTTCTGATGATAGTTCAGAAAGGCCAGTCTGTTTATGGAGTAATAAAGTTTTTCATAATATTGAAATACAATTGAGAAAATTTTACTTCTAGTATTTTCAGTATGGTTTTCAGGGGTCAAATATTTGATCAGCTGAAAATATTGGTGATAGTAAGGCACGTTAAAATTTCATTTTTTCAAGTGGCTGTCTGTTGAAACCTAGAGAGATCTCACTTGGCCTCAGCTGTGGAACAAAACAGGTATAGTTTCTTATTTTAAAAGGGGAGATCCTTTAAAAGCTGTGTGGGAAGTTAATACCTAGCTGGCCTTTGTGTTGGAGAGGGTGTAACAATAAAAAATATTTGAGTCTAAGCTGTATCAGGATAAAACAAAGTAAAAATTCCTTGCGGTCATTCTGGAGAAGTACAGTTACATGCAACATTATTTTTCTGTAACTGAGATGCATCTCTTTTTCTTTCTATGTATCCCCAAATAAGGTAGTAGTTGTATTATTTAAAACAACCAAACAACTGGAGAGGTTATGTCTTTGTAGCTCTTTCGTTGCAGATGTTTTATGCAGTGCTGTCTCCACTGGGTGTCGCCGTTTTACCTGTGAATAGCAAGTGACTGCATAGTTTCTTGCAGCCACTTGCACATTTAATCAGTATTTATTGTACAATGTTCTGCTTTTGACAGTAATTCAGGTTTTTAATTGCTTTCCCCTCCCATCCCAGTCTTAATCTGAAGTAGGTAGTGACTGCGAAGAAGCATAAAGTGCAATTGGATGTTGATAGTTGAATAATTGTGCAGTGTTTTGTTTGTGCAAGGCTGTTGCTTTCTGGACAATGCCAGATGCCTTAACACCTTTCAGATGTGAGGAAACTTTGTGAGGTAAATGGATAACTTTTGAAATCTGCTGCTCGGCGCCTCTTAATTGAATGGAGAGAAACTTCTGTTTACAAAGTCGAGCTGTTTACACCAGCTCCTGGTGTTTTTATCTTCAATCCCCTCAAGACATTTAGCGTGGATTATGGTATAATTAGTTGGTAGTAAGTTTTTTATTGCTTCTGAACTGCATGTCAGCATTAACCAAGTTATACTGAGCATACTACTAAAGATAAACAACAGAGAGTTGCCCATGAAACCGCAAAATTAGAAGAATAGCAATAAGTATGTACACATGCATTCCTCTGGGTTTGGAGATGTCATTTCCTGCCCACAGAGTTAATCAGGGGCCAGCTACGACTGCTGCGAGAGCCTAATTATGGTATTTGCAGTTATAATGGTAGTGTTATGATAAGTGTATTGTTTATGCAAATACTTTATTTATTTACTACTTCCCCCATCCCCCACTTTGCTCCCAGATGACAGCAGCATGCAGTCTGGGCTGACAACTTGTTTTCAATGACCAGAAGCACTGGGAAGTGATAAGTAAAGTAATTGGGATGACACTTTGGTTTAAGATTTTACCACGGCTACTGTTTTGATGAAGCTTTAGTTTTCTGCCTTTGTTCAGTAGTCTGTTCTGGCATGGTAGAAAGTAATAGTAATGTACAGTACAATGCCACAGAGAGTTTCAAAGCAGTTAGGAAGACTGTATTATATTATACATTTGGTTGGTGACAGCCATTATTCCATCATCTGCATTTCCCTTATTCTTATTTCCGTCACCTCTCTGAGGAGAATTCCTTTTTCACATGAGCTGAATTCCCTTTTAGTTGCTTTTCTCTGGCTTAATCTACATCATTAGACTGGGCATTTAGTTAAAAGCTCTTAGTACAGTAGCAGCTCCCACTGAGGAACACCTGTGCCTAAGCAGACCTAGAGAGAGAAATAAAACATAAGGGTTTGGAAGTTGCCTTTGAAAATTCTTACTTTCTCATTTCTGATTTTAAGAAAAAAGAAATTAAAAAAAAAAAAAAAGCCCTGTTGATTAGTGCCATTAAGTGCTGACAAGAGCTTTCTTATAAAGCATTTAGTTCTAAATCTAGCATAATTAAAAAACTATCCATAAAAAGAATTCTCTTAGGAGTAGAATAAAAGACTGAAAAAAATCTCAAATTTAACCTGGATTTTAATAGATTTATAACTTGGTCCCTTGGTTGTGTGTAACAGCCCTACCAAATGAGAAGTTGAAACAGTCTGCTTGAAGTGTGGCAGAAACTAAGCATGCGTTGTATGATACAGATGGTCTTCTACTTTTTTGACATCTCTTATGGGCAGGGAAACATTTTTGAAAAACCAGTCATGAAGAAGGAGTTAGTGAACAAATTAAGGAGTTAGTGTGGCAAATTAACAATTCTGTCATGTAGTACTGTTAGGTATTTAAGTAATACAGTGCAGCTGTAGTTTCAGAATCTAAAGGAAAGACAGTTTATTGATAGCAGAAAAAGTAGAATTAAAAAGCAGAGTAAGTATACGAGTAAGGATTAGTACGTGACACACAGAATGCAAATGTGTAATTTGGTGCTATTTGTCTGAGGGCAGATTTGCTGAGACCTCAGGAAGGGGGGACTCAGGCTGCTGAAATACTGACTGCCCTCAGTTCCAGTGAGGACAATTCAGCCTCCCCAACCTCTGTTCTTTGACAACTGATAGCAATTTAGCCTTGTTGGGATTGAGACAGATCTTATTGCAAGACATCAGAGATTGAATTTCATTCAGAGAGTCAGGCAGTAGAAAGACTTTCGATCTGGTGTAAAGGGTAAGTAAATTTGTGTAATTTAAGTGTAGTGATGGAAGTCCAATTGGAGTGATGTCAGGTAAGGACACTGTGCAGTAGCACGTGGACAACTGCAAGAATCAGGTCCAAAATAGGACTTGAAGCTTTTCTCTGTTGTAATGTTAATATGAAATACTAGGAAGCTGACAAGCACTTAATTTTTTAAAATCTTTCATTTTTGTTTCCCCACCCCCCCTGTTTCCTTTATTTCCTGTTGTTTTATTACTGATTTTTAAAAAAATTCCTGTTTTCTATTCCTCAACCGCTCCTTTTCCTCTGTCTCCAGAGTGTTTATAGCACTTATGAAGTTACTAAAACCTTCCAGGGGGATTTCTAAGCATGAACTCAAGATGTTCACTTACCTTGTTAAAAGGACATCGTTTAATATTTCAAATGTAATTACTTACAATATTTAGGCATACTTAAAATTTTGACTTGACGTGTAAAGCCTGCTGGTTCATGCAAAATTTATGACACAGGTTTAAACAGGAAGTCTTTGCTCTTACTGATTTGTAAGTAGGTGATCCGAAAATTGCCTGGCTGCTTGCTGTTTGGATTTATTAACTGCCATTGAAGCTGATGTGCATATCTAAGGTCATCTAAGTAGCCCTGTGGTTTTTCAAAGGTAGCAGTGAACTGCGAAACGGGCTGACCTTACTGGGATTTGGAGGCTTGGAAATTGCAGGCCTGTGGTTTAGGGTCTGGCTAAGTCTGGGATGAGACAAACAGCCTATCTGCAGCTGCTGCTGAGCCCTGGAGTTTCTACACACCTTCCCTCATGCAGTAGAAAACAGGAAAAAGCCATGAGAACTTCCAGCAAGGTATGCAACAAGCTGGGAGAGCTGTGGCTGAGCAGTATGCTGCTTTGGGTACTGCTTTGCTGCAAAGAGCTCTTTTTGTTCATTCATGGGTTTATGTTTGTTTGGTTTTTTTTTTGTTCACCACACTTAATGATGCCAAGAAATTTCATTGACCCAGATTTTCCTCATTATCTTTTAAGATCAAGCTAATAATTTCAGCACCGTGACTCTTGCAGAACATTATACAATCTGTGTGCAGTTCTCCTCTCTGTCAAGATCAGTCTGTGCTGTTGGCTGACTGCTGGATCCTGCTTTTTTTCATCCCTGCAGTACAGCTATAATCTGTTATATTCTGCTGCTGCATATGGTTAGCTCAAATTTCAGGAGAACCTCTTCTGGTCCTTTCTTATTTTCTTCCAGTCCTTGATCTTTGGACATCTTTTTCTTACTGTATTTTCACCTGTTTTTCCCTTTCCTTTGTTTTGTTCTTGTCTCCATTATTTTCTAGTGCCACTTCTCCATTATGTGGAAATCTTTGATTTTAATCCTTTGCTTGGTTGTTTGTGCCTCCAGCTTCCTTTGTATGCCACTTTGATCATCCATCATATGCATTAATCCGGGAGCCATATGTGCAGTTCACGCAGACTGGGAAAGAGCCCGCTGTGAGGCTTGAGCCGTAAGCAGGGCTGCTGGTTGCTTTCTTCTCTGGCAGTTCTTCCGCTGCCTACATCCGTGGATTCCACTGCGCAACCATCCACAGTAAAGACAGCAACAAGTGGGATGCAAAAGCAATGGGATTTTATAATTTAATGCCTAGAAACTTATTTTTACATTTCTCTTTCAGATGTGTTCTTTGCTGTGAAGGGTCACAAAGACGGACTTTAAATAAAATCATTGTGGACCTTACTGAAGGAAAAAGTGTATTACCCCACCGGTTAAACCAGGGCCTGTATCTTCTAATAACTCTTCCAAATTCATTTGTTCTTTAATTAGGAAAGGACATATGATCTAATAACTGGAGGCTCAGTACTGTTCAGGTCGTTAGCTGACCCTTTTTTTTTATGGTTGAATTTTATACATTTTCAAATGATTGTGTATTTGCCCCCCAAAAAAATGAATAACGAACCCAATGTTTTGCCTCTTGGAACAATATGAATAAGAATTAGATGAAGAAAAATATTAATTTGAAATGGTATGGGTTGCAAAACCGGGTGTTTCCAGTTGTGTATTGCCCTTTGTCAAAGGGCACTTGTGTTTGTTTTCTTTTCTGCAAAAATGAACAGGCGAGTGGAAAACAGAATCAGTTTTACTTGCTTTACTACTGGCTCTAGGAACAGAGAATTTGAAATGCTGTTAAAATCTCTGAGGCTGCTCAGTGTCTTTCTGACTCTAAGAAAAAAACCCACAAACTTGCACTCAAAAAACATTTTATTTCATATAGAAGGTACCTCAAAACCTACCCCGTGGTCTGGTGTTGTGTGCTGTGAGAAAACAGCATTTGGTTCTGAAACCGGTGCTCATGGTGCCTTGCAGACACTGGACCTGAGGAGAGCATTTAAAGGAGAGTTGTGGTGAATTCCCACTGGGCAGGCTGGTGGAGTGATGGGGGTGTTATTCAGAGTGTCTCGAAGTCTTTGTATGAGGTTTGAGTAAGCTTAGGGAGACTAGTCAGTGTAAGGGGAGAAGTGTATTTACATTAAGAATTTATGCATCAAAGGCTTCCCAAGAGTTTTCCTTGCAGCTGCCCTAGGGATTTTGCAGTGTGCCCTTGCACTGGTGTGCTTCAAGCTGTTTGTCTCCTAGCACATGGCTTGTAATAGGGATGCAAAAATCTCCCCTCTTTCAGTTTAAAACCATTACTCCTGGTCCTATCACTACATTCCCTGATAAAGAGTCTCTCCCCATCTTTCCTGTTGGCCTCCTTTAGGCACTGGAAGGCTGCTCTGATGTCTGCCCAGAGCCTTCTCTTCTCCAAGAATTTTTGGGCTGGCTCTTCTGAGTCTGAGTGAGTCACATAACTCTACCACAGATGTGCTGCAATGACCCTGCTCCATCAGCAGAGCTAAGGGACTTAGATGAGACTAAATCATATATATATGTTGAATGCATATGTGTGTCTATTCTGTTTCACAGTCATCATATCTCAATAAGAGGGTTGCTGACAGGGAGAACAAAAAAGTTTTTATAAATACATCCACAAAAGGAGAGCCAGGGAGAATCTCCATCCCTTACTGGATGCAGGGGGGAACGTTGCAACCAAGGATGAGGAGAAGGCTGAGATACTTAATGCCGTCTTTGCCTCCATCTTCAATAGTCAGACCAGATACCCCCAGGCTATTGAGCCTGCTGTGCTGGAAGATAAGGATAGAGAGCAGAACAACCCCTTCATAATCCAGGAGGAAGTAGTTAATGATCTACTTCTGCGCCTAGACACTCATCAGTCTATGGGACTGGGTGGGATTCTCCCAAGAGTACTCAGGGAGCTGGCAGGAGAGCTCACCGAGCCTTTCTCCATCATTTATCAACAAGTCTGGTCAGCAGGTACCAGATGACTGGAGGGTGGCTGTGACACCCATCTACAAGAAGGGCCAGAAGGAGGATCCGGGAAACTACTGGAAAGATCATTTTGAATGAGCTCACATGGCAAGTGCAGGGCAGCTAAGGGATCAGGGCCAGCCAGCATGGGTTTATGAAGGAGAGGTTGTGCTTAACCAACCTGATCTCTTTCTATGACTATGTGACCTGTCTTCTGGATGGGGGGAAGGCTGTGGATGTTGTCTACCTGGACTTTGGTAAGGCCTTTGGCGCCATCCCCCACAGCATTCTCCTGGAGAATCTGGTGAATCATGGCATAAACAAGTGTACTCTTCACTGGGTAAAAAGCTGGCTGGATGGCTGTGTCCAGAGAGTTGTGATTAATGGTTGTGATTAATCTTGTTGGCAGCCATTGGTGTCCTTCAGGGCTAGTTTTGAGACCAGTCTTCTTTAATGTCTTTTTGATGATCTGGATGGGGAGATTGAGTGCACCCTCAATAAGTTTGCAGACAACACCAATCTTGGTGGGAATGTTGATCTGCTCTAGTGCCCAAGATTGTAGGGGGGGTTTGTGTGTGTATGGTTGGACTTGATGATCTGAGAAGTCCTTTCCAACCATGAAGATGCTGTGATTCATAGATCAGCATATGACATAAAGGGTAGTAAAGAGTGCAGTTCTCAGGAAGGACATGAGGAATCCAAGCTGCTGTTGTTTACCTTGAGTATTGCAGCCAAAACAGAAGCATACCTTTTGAGATCCCAGTTTGACTGTAGGCTACAGCAGGAAAGTGACATTGAGTGGTGCAGAAAAATGAACATCCATAAATAACAACTAGAGAAGGAAGCTTTTCAGAACGAGGTTTGACAAAGGCTTTTTGAGGGAGCAGATGAAACAAATGTGGTGTGGCAGTTTACTCCTGGCCTGCTTTTGTGTGTGGTTGCAGGCCTGGTAAGAGAATGAATGGTGGTGAAGATGAAAATGTTCCAAGGCAAGGCGGTTACTGCCATTTTAAAAGGCAGATGATAGAGAAGGAAGGAGAAAAAGAGCCAGAGCAAGAGAAGAGGATGGACAGTAAACCTGGTGAATGACAGAAGGACATGCACCTCAAGCAGCAGCAGTTTGAAATAGCGGAGCAGGAGATATGCAATTGAGATCATGAAGATGATCATGAAGACAAAGAAGAGTGAGGCTTTGTTGTCTTGTAGGACTAACAACTTGGGGAAAGGAGAAATTAAGCAAGAGAGAGAGATCATAAATTGTGACGGCAGAAATTGATGCAGAAACCCCAATGGGAGAGGAGGAACAGTGGGAGGAGGAAGGGGCAGTCCTAGAGGGAGCCCGATGGTGTATGAGGTGTCACGCAGCACTGAGAGGACGGATAGGTTCTTTTGGAGATCCTTGGCAGAATGACGACATTGGCAACAGTGAGGAGCAGGGAGTACTTGTCACATGAGGGCCATGCACACAGGGCTGGAAGTAGCAAAAGAGCCAGAGATCCTGAGAACATGGTCCAAAACTGCCAGGGTGCAGTGAGGGCTGGCAGCTCCCTGGGGACGGGAAGGTGCAGGGACACCCCATGGGCCATCAGGGCAGCCCCAGCCCCAGGCATCTGACCCATCTGTAGGGAGGGGAACAGACAGAGGCTGGGATGGGATGTCAGCCCATAGGTGGGTGGGGGTCAAGGTCAGCATCAGGCACAGCCTGGTGATGACTGGGCAGGGCCATGATGATGTGCCCTGCTGTGTGAGAACAGGGAAGATGTGTTATTTGTGGTTGTAAAGATTTTGCTGAATACACAAAGTCAATTAAGTGTCATAAACATCCAGTAGGTTTTGTTGTGCTGTTGCATTTATTGAGGTATACTGCTGTCTTCAAATGTTGTTTAAAAGGAGTACGAATGTGTAAACAATTAGAAATGTGAAATAAAAATATGGTAGTAGGATTTGTAGCTGCAGGAGCTATATAATGATCTTGCCCACCTTATTTATCAAAAGCTGTATCATACCATTGCGTACGACACGTAATGGTTCAGCAGTATAGAAAGAGACAATAGTTTTATGCCTAGTGTTTTCTTTTTGGTAAACAATATTTTGCAATTATGATAGAAAGTATTGCATGTAATCTGAAAATCAGAAGATTGTTTGAGCTTTACTATTGAGTATTAGTCTTATTCTCTAATCATTTCATTAATACATCTCCCAGAATGCTCTTGCTCTTGCAAATTTCCCTAAATGTGGTGCTTGGAAGCTGGTCATGCATTTACATGCAGTGTGAAATTAAGATATTCCTTCGGGCATATTTTTACTCAGAAATGTTCTAACATAATTAATAATGTATAAGTGTAACACGTTTACATTAAAAGCAAGCCATAGACTAGGTCACTTCTAATCTGCACAATAATTCCTAAATGGCAATTAGTATTACAATAACTATGTAAAAATGATGAAGAGGGGGGAGAATATATATGTACTGAATTCTTGGAGGGTAGATAACCTTTTGATTGATGACACGACCCAGTTAAATTCAAATTGCTTACTCTGGCATGGTATTAAAAATTGGTTTTCTGTACTAAAACTCACACTATTGTTGTAAGAGAAGAAGGGGTAATGGATATTAAGTAATGGAAAACTGTAAGAAAATTTTCGTACTTTAGGCAAAGGCATTTTAGGTAATCGTGATCTCTTGGCACTGCAGATTTGACCGCGTCTTTCTGGGTCACTTTGGGCGGCTTTACTGTGTATGTGCAGACCTTGTAAGTGGGACATGCATTTGAAGCATCTGAAAAGTACAAAGGGATTGTTTGCCTTTTAGCAAACATAAAAGACAGGCAGGATTTACCGAGCTCCTAGGCTAGGTACCGGTGTGCGTCCTGTCCCTGGCAGGACACCTGAAGCGTGCTGGCTGGGCAGCTGTGGATGAGGTGGAAGAGGACCACCCTCCTCTGCTCCTTGAAACAGGTCTTCATTGCTACTGGGTCACTGCCTGCCACCTGTTTGCCTTTCTTCTCTGGGACTTGATGCCTTTCCACCATGGTATTTTTCCTCTCGAGTTGGTAACAACTCTGGTGTCACCAGTCCTACCTTTGTGGTTTTACCTTTCTGATCTTGCACGGCCTGTACTCTCCTTTCTCCAAAGTCTTTCTTGTAGCTTGGCAATTTCCTGGGAAGTAACCCTGACTTTTCCTGGGAAGTAAAGCAAGGTGATGCTGCTGTGCTGTGTCAGAGCTGGAGCTCAGGCCACAGAAAGCTGGACCCTCACAGGGAAGTCACACAGCAGAAATGTTAAACACTGAGGTTACATATTACCAGGCATCAAACAAGGAATTTAAATTGAATTAATTATTCTTGAAATTGTAGATGCCATGGTTGATGATTTGGGAATCTTACACAGCTTTAATGTTTTTTAAATATTTTGCAAAAATTGAATTTAATGCTGAATATTTGCTTTGTGGCAGCACTTCTGTTACGACTGTTTCAGGTGTTAATAATGTGTTAAGAGAAATGCAATGTGAAGAGGCAACAAGCACCACTCCTTGCCTTAAATACTCAGCTTACATCTCCTGCAAGTCTTTTTGGAAGGTTTTCGGGATATACAGCCAGCAATTGTCCTTTCTTCTGTTACAGGTAATGGGCCCCATCACGATCGATGTTGTGTTTATGACGAGAGCAACATAGTAGATGGAGTGTACTGCCTCCCAATAGCACACTGGATTGAAGTCTCTGGACATACTGATGAGATGAAACATACAACTGACTTCTATTTTAATATTGCAGGACATCAAGCTATCCATTACTCCAGGTAAAGAAAAGGGCAGGGCTTGGCTGATGTCAAGTATTGGAACAGAAAATCTGTACTGACGTAATGTCAGCAACCTTTGAATTCATAGTGGTGAATAAGTAGTATGTATGTAACTAAAGTTTGACAAAGATTCAGCACCGCTTCTGAGTTCAAGGATACCCACAGCCAGTACAGGTGTGTTGTCACATCACATCTGAAAATGGCTAGTGGTAATTTATGGATAAATTTATGAAGAACTGTTATTTTCAAATGCTTGTTCACATACACATGTAAATATGTTTGTAATGTATTTGATTTGGGATTCTTTTGCTGTAGAACATCTCCTGGGAAACAAAAAGAATATATTCTGGCACCAGAACTTCAGGGTATCACATTATCGTTCATATGCAGCAGCAGCTGCAATTAGTGCCAGCTGTTATTAAATACTACTAAAACTCAGACAAGTCTTAAAGTATTTGTATTTCCGTGGTGTTCACTTGACTCCACAGCCTTATCAGTGAAGCATCCTGGCCTGAATTAGGAGACAGTAAAGCTTAAAGAGAAGAGGGCACTCACCCTTCGGGGCTGCAGATAAAGTACAGGTTGTATTTAGAGCAGCCACCTTAGCAGTGGTGATTTACAAAGTGGAACTGAGGAATTTGACCATTTGTAGCTTTTGCCCATCTCCAGTTATGGTTGTGGCAGCAAGTTTCTTGATTGAAAATGGTTGCATGAATGCTGGCAGCCCTGTTAACATGGCATATGTTACTGGTTACAGAGCAGGTAATGGTCCCAAAGGGATAGGCATTTTGTGAAGAAATCAAACCACCTCATACTTTCATTAGGTTGTAGCATTGGTTTGTGTGAATTTCTCCAGGTTACTGCTTCAGCTATTCTGACCTTACCGTCTTGTCTCCTTGTTCTATTCTTCTGTATTCACTCTCCCACACGGTAGGAAGCAGAATCGTCTTTTTCTCATCAGAGTTGCAGTGTATGAGGGAAAGATTTCGTTCTCTTGGTATCTTTTGAAAGAGTTGATAAACACAGCTAGGCATATGTAGGTATTTGTGTGACTTGATACCTTTTCCCGGAGACCCCCTCAAGCTAGATAATACACCTGACAGACTATTGTTATCTGTATCTTAAGCATCCATTTCCAACACCCTGTCCGAGAAAAGATCTTGTTTATTCTGAAGCACAGACTTGTCAATCCCCAGTAATCTTCACTTGGCAGAGGAAGTTTGTGAGAAAGAAGAACAGCTGTCAGAAAGTGAATATCTAAGCACCAAAGGGTAACTTATCTTCCTTACCAGAGGCAGCAGTGATCTATTTAATACTGCCTTATCTGTGTGACTACATGTTTCTGAGATTAGGTAAAAAGCTGTACTGAAGAATATTTGGAGAAAATTTTCTGAGTTATGTAGTCTGTTCCAGATGAGGATCTCATTTCTTCGTTCCTGACTCATACATAGCCCTTCATTGCAAGGCAACCTTGTATGTGTACCTTTGGTAATTCTTATCTTTTTTCTTTGAGCTATATGAAGTTAGCATTCCCTGTAACAGTTCTGCCACATAATTATTTTTAATACTTTGAAAATATGCAGCCTTAAATGACTTTTTAATTATTAACAGTTGGGGACAGATTCACCATTCTGTTGGTTATAATAAAGCAGCCCAAAAATACTGGCTAATTAAGGGTGGTATTTTTTTCTTTTTGGCAGAGCAGCTGAAGTGAGCTGATGAAAATCCTTATAGCTTGTAATGGATTTATTGATTCAGAAGAATGCTATGGAGATTAATAAAATCAAACAGAAAAAACCGCAACAACCCACAAAAACCATCCCAAAACATATGCAAAGATCCAGTCCCTGTGCCTGCAAGGCTGAAAGCTCAGTGTACGATCAGATCATAGTTATCCAGCTAAGGTTACTTTTTTTTTGCACTGTAATAGAGGCAGCAATATCGTGGAGAGCTTTTTGAGCACAAATTCTGAGTCCTGTCACCAGCTGTAGGGTTTTTACAGAACAGTAGTGGCTGGAGAGAAGTGATTTATCAGTGAAAACTTTTGAGGAGAGCCCCTTCTCTACGTTGCTCCACTTAATAGGATTTCCATGCGTTAATTAGATGCAGGGGCGGGGAAGGAAGGTTTATCTCTGTCAAAAAGGCCTCCCACATGAGCCCTTGGACTGATTTTACTTGTCATCTGTCTAATCACAACAATTAGAAACAGTTGCTCTAAGCTTCGCTAACACCTTGCTGCTTCATAAAACATGTACTTAAACTTTAAATGGGTTGCAACAGGATGAGAAGAACTTGTTTCCAGCTGTTGCCAAAAATCAGTCTGAATCATGCTGTGGCTGACGGCAATGCTCTGAGGAATCAGACTTCTCTTATTTGACATAGATGTATTTACTAATATATCAGTATATATATGTTTAAGTTTATATTTAGAGAACTCAGAACTGTGTTGGTCATTCAGGTTGAAAAGTATATGATGGGTTTTGAAGCATAGCAGAATTTGAATTATTTTTTTCAAGTGTGAAATGGAGCTTGCTCACAGCTATGGAGTCATGACTGATACCTATGTGGCATTAATATTCACTGGTTTTGGGCATCTAATGACACCTATCACTGAAATCTGAAAATAACAGTCCCTTTCTCTTCCGTGTTAGATATTACTGCAATAAGATGCTTTCAAATTGCAAGAGAGTTCACCTAGGACACAGTAATTTTCCAAAGCAAATTAGAGTTATTGTAATCTTTTCTGGAAGAAGATAACTTCAGAAAATTTGTAAATCCAGGGCATGTTAGCTCTGTTTCAGTTCCATCAGTGAAAGGTAGAAATTCCTAATTCATAGATGATATATACCTTATTATTTATATAAACCCCCCTGCAATTCTCAAAAGAAAGGCATTGCATAAGAGCAAGGGAGGGAGTGACACCTGAAATCACATAGCCCTTAAATAATATGTTGGAGACAATGATGCTGGATGGAAGAACTAGGTGTTACAGGAAGAATATAACTGAGAGGAAAAGCCGGGGAAGTAAAGTTTCCTATTTTCAGGCCAATTTTAGGTTGCTGAATCCACGCCTTGTAAGTAGTGAGTTTCCATATTTTTTGCGTACTAATTAGAGTATAATGTATGACCACCACCTCTTCATTTTAGGACATGTACTTTATGCCACCTATGGTGTCTAATTTTTAATAATACAGGTTTCAAATTTACTGTCGTCATAACTGTAATTTTATTCATTGTGTGTGCTTTTTCTGTGTCATATATCCTAAATCTGACAAAGAAAAATAGTTTTTACGTGTTTAGCATGTCAAATGGAACTAAACTGGATTCTGTAAGTGAATTCCTCAGGCAACAATAGCTAATCTCTAATTGAAGTAATGTTACGGGGGCAAAACATTTAAGAGAAGAATACACAATCAGCTCGAACAGAATCAGAATGTGACAGGGCAGTCACTACATGAGAGTAGCCATGGCTCCTGATCACAATTTTTTGAGGTACAGTTTTTATAGTAGATTTTTCCCACTTAAATATTAATATTTCATGTTTATGGAGCAAGTGGGATGTTCCTGTAACTGGATATAAGCCAAGAATTTGAGAAGTTGATGAATGTGTTGCTGTCATCACTGTTTATGCCCCTAATTTTTGTCTTTAAGACAAAATAAAGCAAAAGATAAAATAAACCCTTGTGCTTGGAAATACTGGTGTTGTTCATTTGTTTTTTCATGGCTGCAAATTAAACTTAATTTATGATGTAGTCTTTACATGTGCTTTGTAGCTTGTTGGTAAGATGGTTTTCTTCAGCACTGCTGCTAAGTAATGCCATCTAAGTAATGTAGATTATTACCAAAGTTAAGTGTGGATGATCAGGAGAGTCACATAGAATATCTGGTCCTGATTTGTACTAAAATGTTAACATGGATAGGTGAGTGGATGAGTGATTCAGGGCAAAGTCCAGATGCTTCTTGTTTACCTGTTGGAGGCACTAGAGCACTATTCTGCTGATGAGCACGGAGTTTCCTTTTCTCTGTAGTAATTCTGTGAAGAAAATAAGCATTTACTTGATTGACATGTATATTTACTTGAGGTAGAAAACAAGCTGGTGGAGTATGTTTTTGCGTAAGAAGCACTGAAGAAAAGGAATATTGTAACTTTTGTTAACTTACTTGGGTCATACGAGGCAGTCATTGCTATTTGAATATTAGAACTCTGCTGGGATTGATGGATGTAAAAATACACTTAAAGACATTTGTGGTGGGACTCAGTTTGAAATTAAGACGACTGAATTTGTATGTCTGTATACAATAATTCAACTCACTGGCGACTAGATGTCTACTTTAGAGGAAACTGAAGAATGGGTCTCCAAACTCCACTGAGTATACTGATGAGATCTCTATTGATTTATAATGAGACATTAAATGTCCTGTCTGGTTGCTTGAATGTTGATATCTAGTGTTGTTTGAGAAACTCTGGAGTTTACTGTCTGGCCTGCAGCTGCTGCACTACAGGAACATGATTTCCTGTAGCTTTTTGGTCATATTCTGTGAGCCCCATCCAAATGTTCCGTGTGCTACAGGACATCTCAGATGTCAGTGGGAAACGGTACTTGGGCAGCGCATTGAGCATTGCTGTGCCTGAAGACACCTGTTTGTAGATAAACTAGGTGTCTTCATCTTGATCTCATCCCTAGCCTGTATTAATGAATAATGTCCATCACAGTTCAATATGAAGTCAGAATTAGCTTTGAATTATGCAACTGGAAAAAAAAAACAAGAGAGAGTGCTTTTATTTATTTTTTACTCTATCTTCTCTTCCGACTTACTGGTTTTAATTAACTCACAAAATAAAATACCCTTCTGTTTTAAGTGTAAGTCTGAAGTGATTTTTATATTACTGAATTATAAAAAAAGCTTTAAAGAGGAAGCTGTCACAAAAAAACCCTCTAGGGTGCAGTGAACTATGCTACTGTTGTAGAAAAGTGAACTGATACTCTATGCCTAAATTATGAATTAAGAGAAGAGGTGGTGATGTCTATGGAGATTATCATAATTAACATTAAAAGCTGAGAACTAGCTATCCCCTGTACCTAAAGAATACTTCTGATAACAACATTAGAGAAAAGAACAAGAAATAATGAGCTCCAGAACAGAAGTCTTCGATTGTATTCTAATAAAATAGCGCTAATTTAAAAAGCTTAACATCGATAGGAGTTTCAGTACTTGGGGCTCTAACTATAAAGTTATCTGGCCATTTTATATATTAAGTAATGAAAATATTCTAAATCATGTTTTGTGATATGTTTATTCCATAAACTAGGACATTTGAACGCTCATTTGAATTTTGTTTTATTATACTGAGCTCTAGTTTTAAACTAGTCTAAATGAAATCTGTTGTTTCCTTACCAATGGGAATCATATTTCATAAAATTGTTTAAATATTAATTCTTTTTTTTTGACTCCTTTATATCTTCATTGTTTTTTATATCCTCCTCAGCTGGAGCTGTGGGATGCTCTTGCTAGTCTCTGCTGTGAAGAAAATGTGTTTCAGATCAGTGTAAGAAGTGACTTTTAAGCTTTTTTTAATTTAAGTTATTGAAAAGTGTGAGGGAATAAGAGGGAGAAAATAAACGTTATGAGGTCATAATTTTACCAATTTTTCAAGTCCTTACTTATTTGCATTTATTTAATTTGGATGTATCTCTGTATTGGGTAAGAAATGTGTTTTCCTTCCACATTTGTTGCCCATCCAAGCCAAAAGTTTCTCCTGTCATGAACCCCCTCCCCCCCCGCACTGTCCCTAACAATGGCTAAAAACTTGAAAACCGATTCTGCTTTTCCAAGTTTTGTGATGTTGCACGGGCAGGACGGGATGTGTCTGGCTGGGGTAACCTAAACCTGACTATTGGAGAGGTAGCTGCAAATCCTAGTCCCTTGACCTGTCCCTGAGAATACAGTCAGGATGTGCCAGCAGGGCAGTCCCAGACCAAGGTACTCTGTTAATACTGTGGATGAACTGGGTTGAGGAAACTCAATTTTGATGGTTGGTTGTTTTTTTTTATTGGTCAGTATTGGCAAAGAGCTGTTGTCAGCACAGCTCCTCTTCCCACGTCATGACCTACCACCTGAGCACTCGAAAGGAGCTTGGAATGGGAACTCAAGGATTTCAGTTACTCCTTTCTAATCCCATTTCTTGTGTGTGCCATAATAACAAGCAAAATCTGGCATTGAAATGGGTGATGTAAATTTTGCCAGAGGAAAAAATCGTGCGGTTTTTAGATTAAAGATTTTTACATCTTTTTATCATCCCAGTATTACATCTACCTGCAGTGACCAGGGTGTTAAATCTGATGAATGGCTACTAGCCAGCAAGCTGCCAGGTTTCTTATGTGCTGTAGTAGCTGAGGGACACGAAGTGCTGTCTACATTGGGATGATGCTGTTGATGTAATGGCTGATGAATGGTAAATTATCTCAGTAACTATGAAAAAACTGGGGGAGGGGATGATTTTGGCAGCAAATGGGACTGAAAACTAGCAAACTTGTGAACTATTAATATTGTTATTTCAGTGATTTTTTCAAATGGCGGATGTCATTAATATTCACCAGCTTTTTTGAGTGTTTTCTCCCCTTTCTGTATAGCTACCTTGTATGTTGTCAGCATTATTGATAAATTAATAATTGCAAACTGTTCATATATATAGTCTAAATAGCATAACATTTTGAAAACAGGTTAATGTGGAATTTCACATTGCTTTAGGTTAGAGAGCAATTAAAATTATTCTTGATAGTCCAATAAGGGCAAATTACAGTGACTTCACTTTTGATGAAAACCAATATATTTCTAATGAAACACAGAGTATTTTCACAGTTCAAAAATTACCGAATTCCCCAGAGTAATGCCTAGCACTCATCTGTACTAGAAAGAACTGGCTTCTACAGCACTCTCATTATATCTCGTTTGCCTTTGTTATACTCATCATGAGGCAAAGTAGGGTTGTGAAGTTCCGTCCATTCCTTATCCCTGCAAAGAATGCTGTAAGAAATTGTTTGGATGTTACACATTTGAAAAAGTTGGCTTTTCCTAACTGCATTCTGAATCATACTCAGAAGTAATGTCAAGGCCCTTCAAACCACCACGTGGCTCAGCTGAGAAGGAACCAGTGGGCTTCCCTAAACTTTGAGGGCTAGGGATGTGGTATGGATGTGCAATAGCTTCCTGAGGGTATTGCTCAAATTCCTAAACAATGGTGCCCCTGAAGCAAAAGAGAGCTTTCACTGCAACAAAGCTCGTAATGTACTTCTATCTGAGGAGTTACTGTTGTTCTGTGTGGTGCCACTGCTGGACTGCCAGCGTGTGTGTGGCAGCAGGAGGAGGAGTGGGACCCCAGCAGGAGTCCTGGGCTTGGAACACCAGCACAGAGCTCCGCAGGGTGGCAATATTCCATATATTCCTCTGGAAACCAGCTAATTTCTATGCATGAATTGAGCGTGGCTCAGGGTGCTTCTAGCCAGCTTGGTGAATTTGGAAATGTTGGGTTTTTTTAAAAAAAAATTAAATAATTTTAAAAACTTGGTAGAAAGTCCATAGCTGAGCTGGACCAAATATTGTGACAAGGCAGAGAGAGGGAAAGCTGTAAAGCCAACTGCTGCTTTGTGGAAGGAACTGGCTTTTTTTCATGTTTCAGGAGCTCATGGCTTGCAAAGTGCTTTGGAAGAAAATGTGAAATGAGGGTTCCACTCAAAAGAGTCAGTAATTTAGCCAAGTAATTTTCATACAGGGAGTGGGCAACAGGACACAACAAGCTAAAGGGGAGCTTACCATGTTGTCTAGATAGTCTTGTGAATTTTACCTGGACTTTTTTCTGTTTTTTTTTTTTAACCCTTCTGCCATTCATATGTGAAATTTGGAACAGGATTTGATTGAGAATTGTTTATTTAGAGGGGTGATTTGTTCAGGAATAAGCAATTCATAAATAAAATGGCAGGAAGAGAGACTGGCTGTTGGAGGCAAGATGAACTCCTTTCATCAGCTGGCTGGTAATGAGGGATGTTTGCTTAAAATGACTGCTTAAAATGGATCTTTAAATAGGTGTGTCGCTGCACAAAATTATTTTCTTAAGAAAAGCTTACAGTGCTGTGTCATTCTGTGAGTGAAAAACTAGAAGGAGCATGGGGAACACTCCATGAAAAAACCTTAAGGAGCAAGCATACTTATTTGTTCTGTTTTTCTCTTGAATGTAACAGAAAAATGTTGGTAGTCTAGTAATATGAATTTTATGTGGGGTATTACTGTAAGGGAGTGAAAACTATTGCTGCTTCTAATTTCTCTTTCTGTTTTACTTTGCCTCCTTGTCCCTTGTCTATATTTCTTCTGGGGGTCTTCAGCCCTTTTTCCTGCCTCTTTAATATTCAGACTGTCAGGGAGGGAGTAAAGTTCTGTCTCCATTGGAAAGCAGTTTGCTGGCATTGCCAGCTGTGAACAGAATTGACTGAGATTGTAAAATCTGGGCAATTTAGCTCACAGCTGGGACAACAGCGAAGGGGCAACATCATTCTTTCACCAAAGGTAATTTTCCAGTTGTCTTGCAGATACTTATTTCTTGTTAGCTTTTACATACAGTTATTAGGGGCCCTGTAATCACTGACATTTTAAAATATAGTTTATCTAAAGATAGCAGAATCTCTTTTTCAAAAGCAGAGCTTGTCTATTCAGACTTATCTTATTTAGTGTACCAAGAGGGAGAAAATTCAGATATTTGGTTGTTACCAGAAGAAATTCACTCAGAGAACTCTATAATTTACATCTGGTGAGCATGTTGAACGAGGGACACGTGTTTGTAGCATAGACCCCCTCTGCCTCCACTTCCATGGGATTTTGCAGGCACAAGCCCTAGAGCAGGTTAGCCTGCCCAGCTTGCAGCTGACTTACAGAAAAAAATGCCTCATAACAGAGTTTTCTTTCCCTGAATGTGAAAGGTGACACCATTGGATATTTTATTACCACCAGCTGGTTTGGTGTTTGCTTGCTCACTTTATACTGTATTTCTGGAACAGGTAACCTGTAAGTCAGAAAAATCAGAAATAAGTAACTGCACTGTTGCTTCAGCTCAAAATGGGGAAACTGTAAAAGATACTTAATCTAAAACAGTAGCAAGCTGAAGTTACTACATTACGTTACCTTGAGTAATTTTTATAACTGTTGAGGGATGTAAGTGCAATTTTTCATCTTTAAATGCTCTAGATATTTACAAGTTAATTTTTAAAAAGCTTCTCCATATAAAAATACGGAGAATCCTATTTAAAGGAAAAAAAATATTTCTGAGAGAGGAAACTTGAATATCACTCCAGTTTCTTTGAAGCTTGTCTCAGAAACATAAGTATTTTATTTCCCAAGAGTAAATAGAGATTATCAAATTGCTGTTGTCTTTTCCCATATATAATTTTCTTTCTGCAAGAAAAAAAAACAAAACAAAAAAAACCCCAAAACAGAGAAATGAACTGTTTGTCTTCCCAGGGAACATATTAAAAGGCTGAACTGAAAATCTCTTGTTCCTTCATTTAATGCTTGTACTTTGGGAAATTTAATTTCAGGGAGTCGGGTACATAATCTCTGCTATTGTTCATAAGTTTAATGTACGTCCTCTTGTGAACTATGATAAAAATTGAGTCAAATGTCATAGACGTTGCCAAGTTATAAGGAATATGGATTTTCTCTTTATTGGTTCAATAGACATCATGGTATCTAAGGTTAAATGAAATGTCTCTTTTCTTTGATGTGAAAAACTTAATAGTAGAAAATGTGATTTTAAGCATGCAAGAAGAGGAAGAAGGGAAAGTACACATTTCAGTTTTAATACAGAGACAAGAAAATGGAGAATGCAAATAAGATCAATATTGAAATAGAAGATGGCGCTTCCTTCCTTCTTTCCTTCCTTCTTTCCTTCCTTCTTTCCTTCCTTCTTTCCTTCCTTCTTTCCTTCCTTCTTTCCTTCCTTCTTTCCTTCCTTCTTTCCTTCCTTCTTTCCTTCCTTCTTTCCTTCCTTCTTTCCTTCCTTCTTTCCTTCCTTCTTTCCTTCCTTCTTTCCTTCCTTCTTTCCGTCCGTCCTTCTTTCCGTCCGTCCAACAATTTCTGAAACTTCTCAGACACTAAGTAAGTAAGTTCATTTCTAGTGGTTAAGTCAATTTTGTTGAGGTACTTTAACTTAGAGGAGCCAACAGTGGCATCATTCCCATTGCTAAGCATTAATGTTAGAAATTCTCATTCCTAGTGCCAAGAGATTCATGGCTCATTACTATCTGGCTTAGTTTAGCAGCCTGTTGTTCCCATGTTTCCGAGTATTTGTTCTAATTCAAAACAAATGGGAATGTTGGCAACCTCACGGAGACATTGTAGGAAGTAACCATTGGCAACCATCGTTGCATGAGACAAGAGTCTAAAATTGGAGCGTTTAAGTATTAATCCTCACAAGCCAACAGAGGAGTCCTTTCCAGGTTGTTCAGTACAAGCCTTGGAACCTGATTCTCTTCTCAGGCTGTGTTTTTGCAATTGGCACATCCTTTTCTTCACATAATGTTTATACAAATGAAAGTCTGAGAAGAGTCATTCCCTGCAAAGGCAAATCCCACTTTCTGCTGCATAAGAGTGTGGCATCAGTGTGAATGTGGTGTGTATGGTTGAACAATGAAGTCAGATGAAGTCTTGTAAGGCTAGATCTGGACACCCTGTCCTACCAGGTGTCGGTGTGCATATGAATGATTGCTTTTTATCTTCTCAGTAGAAATATATAGTGAAATATGACATGAAATATTTCACTTGGCATACAAAGAGAATAAAATTTTATCTGCTTTGGTAATGTACATAAAGTCTTGTGTGGCTAAGTTATGTTAGATAATTTCTAGAATAGAGATAAAATAGATTATAAAAAATGTATAAGGTATAATTTCATTGGCTTTAAGCTTTTCAATGGAGTGAGGTGAATGAGAGGAGCAGAACTTATAGTGTGGGTTTTTCCTGATAGATTGAAATGTACTGTGAGCTTAATGAGAGCAATTCCATTGCATTTATTGGAGAATGCCCACTTATCCTAGAGACAGAGTTAGATATCATTTGATCTATTGTGACAGAAGAACAAAGATTTTTACAGTCCCTTTTGCACTTCCATTTCCCAAAGGAAACAAGTCTGGAACATGTTCTAGTCCTGGCATGAAAGAGATCAGCTATATCAGGCTGGTCTATCTCATCTGTCAGAAACGGACCTTTGAGGTAACGGTGCAATCTCTGTTAATGGGGATACACTGCCTTCTTCACAGGAACTTTGTGGTCAGGAAGTATCTCACAAAAAAGAGGATCCCTAAGGTTTCTTGTTTGGAGAACTTCACATCCTCTTGGTATCATGACAGAAATAGGAATAGCAAATTTGGTTTTGCAAATCCACTTAAAATGCAAAATGATGTAACATTCTTTTTTGTTTCTGTCAGGGATTCCCTGATGTAACATGCCCTCATCACAAACTGCAGTGAAAAGCAGAGATACTCGAGCTAACTTGGAATGAATGAGGGCATTTTCCATGGGCTGTGTAGCTTTCATGACACTGGAGTTGGAGCAAAATAAAGTGGCTTGCAAGGAACTCTGTGCTACAACAGCTTGACTGCTTCTGGTGTTTGAGGTAGCCAGCATGCTTAAATGAAGGCTGAGAAAGAGGATATATTACTATTTGCAAAAGACATACAGGAATAAGTGCAAGGGAGGAAGAAGAATTATTGAAATTGAACCTGCTTTAGGATCAAATGGATATTAATAGCTTCTGAATGAATTTAGAGTGTAAATTAGAACAAGGTTTCTGACATGAAAGGAATAATGTCTGAATTCTGGCATGACCTTTCAGTAGGGCAGAGAGGACAAGGAACCTAAATTATTTCAAGATGGATCTTGATAAATTTATATAGGTAGTGATTCCAGAGATGGAAATTAAAGTTTATGATTATAATATCATAGATCATAGGCTCAAAGAGACCTGAAAAAGCATTCAGTCCATTCCCTTGCTCTAACTTAGTCTTAATTACATTTAAATCTTTTCAAGTTTATCCAGCCTGATCTTAAATATGATCTCATCTCAATGATGAGGGTCTACAGGCGTGTTAATCTTCCTTTCAATTACCTCACTATTCCTAGCATTAAAAAGCTTTTCTAATCTCAACTCTCCCTAGCTGCCTCTTGTCCTCTCCACAGCAGAGTGGGAGAACAAGTTCATATTCTGCCCCTTCATAGCTACCTCTTATATGCTCAGAAACTCATATCCTGTGTCACAGAATCACAGAGTAGTTGAGGTTGGAACATCTCAGTATTTTCAATTTGATGTAACTTTTGGTTCTTTCAGATTTTTCTCTAAAAGTGTATCTTTTAGACCTCTGATTGTTTTGGTACTCTCTGTTGGGCTCTCCAGGTGTTTCTCTTCCTTCTTCCCATTCCTCCTGGTGACAGTCTACTAGTACTGAATTAAATAGAAGGATTATTTTGTGACTTGGGCATAGTTCTACTGCTTATTTATCCAAGTATTGTCATTTTTGCTATGTGGGATGTGGTTTACTTCCCAGTTGTCTAGATGTTTTCCTCAAATACATCCCATGCTGTGGCAGGATATAGGATTTCAGAAATGCCCTTGATCTCTGCAGATGTCCTTATGAGATGTTTTCATCAGTTTTTTTCTAATAAAATTCTATTTCTTGTAAGGGAATGTTTGAAGTTGCTATGGAAGCAAACGGACCATAAACAGAAAGCTTTTTAGATCCATCTAAATAAAGTTCTCTTATGGGATTGACTTTACTTTTACTGGCATGGATTCCTCTTATCCTGTATCCTTGGTGTATTCAAAGCCAGGACAATCCATAAAGTAGACATAGCCCACAGGCTTCCCCTGAGTCAGAATGCACCAGAAGGTTATGAATCAGGAGGAGAGTAGTGCTGTGCTTAGGTGTTAACATGATTGCTCCTTGTCTCACAACCTGTATCACCTGCCATAAATGAAGACTGGTGGATGATGAGGTGACAACCAAGCCCTTTTATGCCACCAAGCTGATGCTATGGAAGTCTCTTCCTAAGACAGCAGAACCTATGAGCACTGCACCACTGGAACTGCTTTGTAGCTGAATGTCTGTGTAACCTTCTATTTCAGTTATTGCTTTGGTATTATTCTTACCTGATTTCATTTTAGCGCATTGTCAGCTTAAGGTCAAACCTTAATGGCTTATTTGCCCTGTATATCAGTAAATGAGGTAGTTTAATGCCACATTCATGGATAAATTTGTGAATATGGAATAAACAAGATACTATTAAGCATAACACTCATAATTCAAGGGCTTGAGAAACTTTGAATATTGCTAAGCTGACACAGTATTGTTCTAAAGCGATAAAAGCAGGTGTTTCTTTTTAGTTGCCAAGTCTGCTCCCATGTGAGAGACTAGATAAGTAGTCCAAATTACATCTAAGAGGAAAATTTGCCAGAGCTTAATTACTTTTCATCACAGTGCCAAATGAGAAGAAGAAGAAGAAAAAAACAAACCACCTTGGAAGTACATTGTTGTCTGTCTAATTCTCCTCATTTAAAGCCCTGAGGTAGATTTTTTAACTTCACAATAAAATGCACTCTTTCAGCAGTAAAGCAGAACAAATTTCTAAGTGATGACTTGTGCACCTTCTGTTTGGCATTTAGGTTAAAGTAATCTTTTGTTCAGAAATACAAGTAGTTCTTACAAGGTCTGCAGCTGTGTTGTTTCAGTAGGATATAGTTTTATCATTAATCAACACTTTTCTCTAATGACTTCTGCTAAGGTTATGGCCATTTAATCTGTCTTTATTGATAACCATGATCTTACTAAGCCTGGCTATTAGATCTTGGTATTCTGAGAGTTAGACCACAGTCTCATCAAGCCTTGCTCTCCTGCTCGGGCCAGTAGTGCTTGTCTGTGTGCTGGGCAATTGAGTGCATCAGGCTGTGTTCAGTCAATCCTGCTTAGTCAAGTCTCTCATCACAAAGCCTCCGTCGGCTTCCCTTCTGCAAGGAGACTTTATCAGTAAGTCAGCAGGAGAAGGGATTAAGACCACAGCCATTTACCCATGTGCCCTGTGGAATGTGCAATGAAATGTCAGTGTCATAACCCCTTAATAATATCTGCATTATTATTTCATCGGTAAGGAGGAGTTTTGCTGAGAGATCTCTCAGTCCTTTATTTGAAGAGAGTGTAGTGAAACCAGAATTCTTGTACAAGACCAAACCAGGGAGTCATGTGATTTGATATCTGACTATGTTGCCTGTCTTTTGAAAGAAGATGCAAGAATTAAAAACACAATAAAATAAAATCTGCCATTTTTTTCATCTCGTAGTAGTTGCTTATAGGAGAACTATGTGGAAGTTGAGATTCTTTACCTCTTTTATGTAGATAAGGCCAGTTCATTTGCCACTCACCTCACTGCTTTATCTTTAAGCAGCCATCAATTTCCCTCTTAAATATGCTAAATTCTTAGTCTGAAAAGTATTTTCACAAGAAACAACTGGCATCTCCTATATTTTGAATGTTTTATTTTTCCTGTATCTTTCCTGATACAGTAAAGTACTGAAGAGTTTCCTTCTTTCCTGTAGTGCATAAATTGGAAAACTGATTTTGATCTAACTGATTTTTAGAAGGTTATTTTAAATTTTCTGTTATTTTCAGTTCAGGCTAATATCACTACTTTGACCTCTTTATAAGGCAGCACTTTAACCAAGCATCACTGCAAGCACGTACTGTTTTAATTTGCAAATGCATTTCAGGACCTTAGATAACGATCTGTGTCATGTGTCTAGATTGCTCTGACAAAGGTGCAGGAGCCTTATCTGATTTCTAGCAAGTGCTCCTAGTATTTCCACTCTCACAAGTTCAGGAGAAAAGAACAAGGAAACCCCAGAAGAGATATGCATGTACCTAAGAATAAGCCGCAATATTATTAAATGTTAAAACGATGTCAATGGTAAAAGGAGGAGCACATTTAGGATGATAGTTCTGGGTCATCATAATCCAGTGGTATCACCATATAAAGTGACGAGCCCTGTCACAAGGCAGAGGGAAGAGAAAAGATGAAAGAGCATCTCATCTACAGCTGGTAGGATTTCCTATTTTCTCATTTTGAGTATGCCCAAGGCAATACTTTTGGAAATCCCTGTTGTGTCAAATGACAGAAAAGGAAAGAGAGGTAAGATTTTTTTGCTGCCATCTCTTTGTCTCCCTTTATTTCTCATGAGACATTTAGTCTTTGAGCTAGTTTAAATTTGGTTAAACGTAGCAAGCTTCAATGCAAGCTTTTGGTTCTGACAGATCATTTTTCCATTAAAAATCCACCTGATCAAAAATTTTGAACCAGCTCCTACTCCAGTGCCACTAGGTGAAGAAAGAGGAATACACTGTAATTGGAAGCAGTCTACAGTAGTTACAAAAACATCTCTGAGTTGTACTTCAGGCCTACGTTCCCTGTGGGCTGCTTGCTTGTAGCGGTGTCAGCGTAGTAGCACTACATCAGTACAAAAACCACTCTGTAGGCATGCAGACATCACAAAATGCTGGGGGTAAATTGACTGAATTATATATGTTGCTCTTTGGGGAATCCAGAATAAGTTTTGCTGCAAGTTATGTGTAGCTGTAGTTGCGTGCTACACCTTTAGGACATAAAAGCTTAAGGAAGGACACAGGCGATTTAATCATTATTTTGTTTGTTGGTTTAGCTAAATTACTCTGTCTTGTTATATGTATATATTAGCACTCATCTTGCTGTCATCAGATGCTTAGTGGGGACTAAAGTGCAAATAGCTGAAGTGAATTATAAGATGTAACATCATGCTACATCTCAATCTGGCGCTGAAGGATAAATCCATCACTTTTCATTTAAAATAATATGCTGGACCTTGGTCAAAAATACTACCAATACAAACAGACTGGATGGTTGATGGGTCACTCTGTTGCCAATAACCAATGAAAAATACCTTAGCATTTTTCCTTAATTTGGCAGAGTCCTCTTTCTTGATTAAAGCTGGCAACTGTAGAGATAAAAGGACATCTGAAGTATTGTACCTGATAAATCTTCTGCTGAAATGTGTTCCCCAAAGGCTTGAATCCTACCCTTTTCCGTAAGAACTGTGACTGCTTGGAAGGGCTGGCTGATTTTAAGAGAGATTTTAAGATGCCTGCTCCTACTACGTCGATGATTGAACAAATCTGGAAACAGTACTGGAGTCATCCTGGTTTACAGCTCAGCATTTAAAGAAAATGTGAGTTTGCTGCCCATTTACCTTAAACCATTATCAAGAAAAGTTAAGACAGGAGCTGCTTAAGAAGCAGCTTGACAGTCTGTGTTGTGGAGGAGGAGCTGACAGCCAGATGCAGTGTCTTCCCCTAGGTCACCCTTGCTGTGAATCAGATCCATATAGCTACAGGTGCTGGAGTGGTTTTGTACTACCTGTGGGGGTCTAAGATCCAAAGGTACAGTGTGTCACACTTTAGGAACATATCTGCTGAAAATTACAGCCTGCAGCATTAAAAAAAGCCAATGTATGAGAATTCTAATCTTTCATTGCTTCAATCTCATTTACTCCTTAAGGATGGGAAGACTATTTGCATATGTATTGATTAAATGGAATGCATATGTTGTTTCAGATGCATTCATAGTGAATTGTTATAATTTAATCTAGGCTGTGCAGGGTCCTGGGGGGAAGCAACCAAGTGCAAGACATATCTGCATCATTAAAAATAATTCCAGTGTGATGACAGCTGGAAAATAACCGTATAAGTGATTTCAGGGTGTTCCATATTTATTCCCTAGTAATGATAAATCTTTGTGGGTTTTCTCAGTTTACAAGTCAAAAGGCAGGTTTTTTACACATCAGCTTTCAGTTGGGGCTCTTGAATCAAGTAAATTGAGGAGACACCTGCCTAACATTTGGTCCTTGTTACCACAAATTCAAGCTTCTCACATTCGTTCCTTCATTTAATCCCCAAAAGTCCCTTAAGATAGTAAACATTTTCTCCATATTAGTGGTGGTGAACTGAAGTGTAGGGCAGGCCACTTTTCTTCACAGAAAGTAACTTCAAAGAAAGGGCTTTTAGGTAATCTACAGGTCTTAATCTCTGAAGCTAGATGAATATTTTTGACATTACTCTAGGCCATTTATTTATTGATAAACTGCCTGTGACTAAATTGGCCGTGTTTTCTGGGACCAAGCATGGTTTGTTATCCTTAGTAACACAGGTGGTTAACAGGTGCAATGACAAAGTGATATTTTGATATTAAAACAGAATTTTATGTAGGATTTTGTTAAAACACCATCCTGTTGTGATACTCGGGGTATATGATAGGGGTTAATGGCTGCAAAGTTTATAGATTTATTGATCACATGTAATCCATAGGTTTTTTTTTGAACTATATGTAGGGATCACTTAATCTGTTGCTGGAAAACAACTACATGTGAGCTGGAAAGCAGCACATGCTGCTTTCTGTCGAAGAGCTCAGAGCACTATTACTTGACAGTTGAGAGGGGAAAGAAAAAGAGGTCTCTTTTCCATGCCAAATACTCTTGTGGCTAAAATCTAGCTATTTACTGAAGTGCAGTGGCAATTTAAAGAAGGAAGGCCTCATTGGAAAATAAAAGCTAAAAGTCATTATTAAGGAAAGAGGTGTAAAAATGAAATTAACGCTGTCTTCTTTTGGTTTATATGTACTTTTTCCCGGTTCTTAGTGTAACGAAGCCCTCAGTCGGGCTATCAAAAATCGATGTATAAAATACAGCTGCTAAACTCTTTATCAGTTTCTGTATTTACAAATGTGCTGACCTCTTTGTTCTTTCCTTCTGATGTAAGACAAAGTCAAGGTATGAGCCAGATAAAGCTAAATGAACATATAGTTACTATGCAGTAGGTTATCCCATGATTTTTACATAAATTGGCCAATAGGACTGATCTGCAGTATTGCTTTGTAAAAGCGCTGTTAAGCCTTATCTAGCAAGACCAAGACTTTACAGTCATTTAGAGGTGGATAAATAGGGGGCTTGAAGACCAAGGTCAAGGCTGCATCATGATGCTTTCAAGGACTAAACTCTAGGACCTGATCAGAAGAATAATTTACAAGATTTGACTGTCCTCAATATGTTGTTTTGGTCATTCTCTGAATGCCACCTCTAGTTTGCTTAATTATAGAGAAAGACAGAGATTAAAAACTTGGTAGACCCATCAGATTCTTCAGTAAATGCAACTGCTATTGTGAAATGTGGGAGGTCTTGTCCTGGACAAGACCCTTCAGGCTGCAAAACCAGGATAATATGGTATATATACCAGTGGGCCTTCACATAGCACAGCTGTGATATTTGCCCACTAAATAATCATTGAGGGAAAAATTATAAAGCATTGATTTATATTTAAACAAGACTACTACCCACAATTTTATTCATCTCAGGAACCCTGTAGTCACTCCTGATTCAATCAAATGCTAGGAAATACGCTTTTGCTCTCCTGTCAAGGTAATTTATTGGATTATATGTTTCCCAAAATATCAAGAGAATTACATATGTATGAGTCTCCAGGAAAGCCTTTGAAGAAAGGATACTAATGTTCCTGATCTTGAAAGAATATCCTCATATTGCCACAAGATATTATTTTTCTTTCACTGCTATGGAGTTTTGTGAGCATTACTCATCTCCAGCCATTCATCAGCTTCTGTAGGGCACTTTAACTTACATTCGCCTCCTTGAAATGCTCTAATCATTGCAATGGATTTCTGTGGCAGAAGCCTGATGGATCATTTTCAGGTTAGGGTCAGGTTTGCTGTGGGCCTGGCACTTGGGAAATGGGGCAGTGAAGTAATCATTGCAGTGGACCTTCGCTAATCCCTCTGATCAGTGGGAATGCTGGAGCTGATTATGCTGGATTTGGGCAATTTTGTGAAGCTCCCTTCTTGGGAGCATGTGGGATTATACCATAAACGTAACGGTAATACAAAATTGTGGTTTATTGCATTTCTTTGCTGTGGAGGCCACTGGATGTTGGTATTTCTTAGTAAACAACTTGAATTTAATTGTATAGCTTGAGAAATCCAGAGTTTGTATATTAGAACTTCTTTCTTTCCATGTTTTCTCTCCTTTGGAAAGGTAGTGTTCAGGAGTGTGAGAAAAATGACAAAGGAAATTACTTCAAGGGGTAAATCTTAATTTTTGAAATACTGTTTTAAATCTTGCTTCCTGCTTAGGAACACTTGTATTTTCTATTAGCAATTTCTCACCACGTTCTAGGCCAGGAACTGGATGTGAAACAACAACTAGATCAAGTCTCTTCAAATGATTTCACAGTCGGAGCAACAGGGTTGAAATGGTGATTTACAATGTAATAGATTTATGTAAATTTTCGGGTCTTCTTTCATTATCTGTGATCCAGAAAGTTGGGCCTCAGTTACCATATGCTGAGATAAAGTTAGTTGTCTCGATGAAAGAGGGGCTGTTAAGGCCAAAGTCTGTGTTTGTGTGGCTGGGAGGTAACTCACTGTGGAAGCATCTGAAATACAGGAAACAGTAATAATATGTACATCCTGGATTTGAATTTTTCTTTTTGACAATCAGTAGTAATAGAGCAGGATTTAATAATTGTCAGTTACAGGTCTCAATTAAATGCTAGTAAGCACTTATTACTCTGATAGTGAAATAGAAATAGCTACCTGATGATTTAGTGGCTATTCATACGAGTAAGTGCTCCTGAATAAACATAACAGATTTCTTATTTTTTTCTGAGATTAAAATTGGAAAAGACTATAAGAAATGCTTGGCAGACATTTTATTTTTGAGAATCTTGTTTTTGTTGTAGATAGACTTAATCCTTTTGCATTTAATGTTTGCAAAGTTATACATTCAACTGCAGGGATATTTTGTGTAGTTTGTGGGTGGCATGTTCAACACAGAAATCTAGAAAACAAAAAAATTTTAAAGCAGATCACCAATAAGTTGTGCATGTAAATAAGCCGTTGTAGGTACTGTTAGTTAGATTACATGTGCACATTAAAAATTCTCATTTAAAAGCAAGCATCTTAATATTCATTTTGCATTTATGTCAATATCTGTTCAGACATACAATAGTTTTATGATAATTAACAATGGGAAAACCATAGAAGTCTTGAATTTTGATTCAGATAAGTACCAGAAAATATGGATGTTTCTAATCTAATCATACACATATCTCACTTTTTTTTTTTCCCCTTCCCCCCAAAAAAATTTCTGGCCTTGGGAATCTAAACTGGTATTGTAATTCTATATTTGGTTTCCACTAGACTCCACAAGAACAGAGAAAAATGGGAATAAAATTGCTTATTCAATTTTGAATTTCCTCACACAACTGTAGTTTAAGTTAGGGTATTTTTTGTCTACTTTCCTCATTATAGTGGTAGCTACAAAGCTGGAAGAGTTCTGTTTGTTTGACTTATTACTAAAGTAGTTTAGATCTGAATCATGTGAATATTTTAGGTCTTTTTTTTTGTGTGTGTGTGTGTGTGTGCAAATTGCATGAATCTTCAGATCTTTCTTATTCTGATCTGTGATGTTAGTAAGCTTCTATTGCAAGCTTAATGATGGATGATTTGGAGACCTGTGCTCCTAATTATGCTCTGAATTTTTTCTCAGACTGTCTGGCTCTTTGTGGTAGGTTAGGAACTTGATCGCCAGCATCAAACATTTCCAAACAACTCAACTGTAATGAAATTAGAAGGTGCTTCCTGCAAGACATGAAAAGGCTGTGCTTTTAGCACTCTGCTTATGATGGTGCTAACCAGGGTTGGAGCCAGAACACAGCTGAACTTGGCAGTCTCTTTGTTAAGCTATTTTAATCAATCCCACTGCAATGTTTTCTCAATGCTAGAATTCTGCCAAACATCTGGCTGGGAAGTTGTCCTCGGCAGCTGGAGCATGTGACTGTCAAGCTGAAGCACGAGCTGGGTGTTACAGCTGTGATGAACTTCCAGACCGAGTGGGACATTGTTCAGAATTCCTGGGGCTGCAACCGCTACACCGAACCCATGAGCCCTGAAACCCTCATGAAACTGTATAAAGAGGAAGGTCTTGCTTATGTCTGGATGCCAACCCCGGACATGAGCACTGAAGGTAACGATCAAACCACTCTTGCAGCTAAATTAATAGTAACAAGCCCTTTGAGTTACTAATCTGTCACTTTCATGACTGTTTGTTTTTCTTTTCCTGTGTGAATTTTCCATAAATTGCCAATGCACAAGGTGTAAGTTTTGTGTATGTGTTTTCTCTAACAAATTAGTCCTAATTTTTTGTAGGCAGAGAGGCCATCTAATGTACTTTGTATCTGGCAGTACACATGTATTTGAGTTTAAAGCCAGCTGACATCGATACCTACTTGACTGGTTTTGCTTTCAGCTTGAATTCAGCTGTATAATGGAAATACGCTGTGTAGGTGGGAGACTGTAAGCTTGCACAGCAGGACAGGTTGCCATCCTTGCTGGTTAAAAATGGAGCGACAGTGCTCAGTGCCCATCTCTGCTATTCTCTTCCCCCAGCAAATAGCCTTTCTCTAACTACAGCATCCCATTCTGATGCTGGGATAAATTATCTCAATAGAATCATTTATATAATTATTTGTAATTAATTTAGAATACCCATAGCATTTCATGCCATAACATAAATTATTATTTGTATTTCTCTGTTGGAATGCTGTGTTCAAAATCTTATTTCGAACCACTAGATTAGAAAGTGTGTATGTTATCGAGTGAGTAGCCTACCAGGAGAGCTCTTTCAGTAGAGTGAAATGCTGCTGCCACAAATGGAGAACTGTCATATCAGTAACAGGACATCAGGGAAAACAAAAGACTTTAAAACAGGAATTTGAAAGGGCTTAATTATCAGTGCTCATCTGTGCCATGAGGAAAAGTTAGGCTCAGCTGTTTGCAGCTTCAGTTCCCGAGGCAATAGGGAGAAAGCTTCAGGAAATATGCAGTAGTCATCCCTTTGGGAGTGAGAATGATTGTTTTGTCTTGTTTAACCATATGCTTAGTACACAATGAAATCATTACAGTATTAGGTTGTACAAGAAAATACTCTTCTGCTCTCCCTCCTTCCCTCCCTTATTCTTGACATAATGGCCTTCATTACAGCGTTTGGGAAAGCATCAGTAGATAGGTACCTTCACAAGCCTCTGGTACTAAAAAACATTGCACTTCTGGCGTGCTAACTTTAACACTATCTAAGATGTACTGTTTGATGGCATTTTCTGCCTTATCTCACTCCCTGTGAAAATTAATATGCCACACACGTGCAGTGTTAATTAGAATGTTTATTTAGAGAAGACATAGGGCATTTTACAGATTTTGTGTGATCTGAATCTGTGTTGCCAGAAGAAACAGACGTTAGGGTAGAAGGTCATTTGAAAAAAAAAAAATTAAAAAAAGCCAGTATATGTCAGATTTGCCATTACGATTCATAGTGCACCGGGCTGTACAGACATAATCTCAACCCTGAACCCAGCTTTCTCAAATGCAAATGAATGTGTCTTGTTCTTAACCTTAGGAAGAATACAGATGTTGCCACAAGCTGTCTGCCTCTTGCACGGGCTGTTGGAGAATGGACACACTGTCTATGTTCATTGCAATGCTGGCGTTGGCAGGTCTACAGCTGCTGTCAGTGGCTGGCTGAAGTATGTGGTGGGATGGAGCCTGCGGAAAGTGCAGTACTTTTTGGCTTCACGGAGACCAGCTGTCTACATCGATGAGGAAGCTCTGAATCGTGCTGAAGATGATTTCTACCAGAAATTTGGGCATCTTCGTTCCTCATGCAAAGTACAAGAGTAGAAAAGCAGAATAGGAAAAGGAAGGTGAAGAGAAACTCTTACATTTGAACACCAAGGACTTAGAAATCATGAGTCAGACACTTGCATCTCCTCTTCAGATTACAAGCTTGTCATAAAGGTTGTGAGAATTCTGTCAAATAAGTGCCTTTGAGGATTTTTTATTTGCTTTCTCTAAGATGATATGATTCATGTTTTCAAGCCTTTTGCTACAAATATGAGACCTAGAAACTCTGCAAAGGGAACTAAGATTTTCTTTTAACTACTTGCCTACTAGGAACTAGGGTTTTAGGGTAGGCACTGAATAAGATGTGAGGTGAAATAGAGTTGGCAGCATTTTAGTTGCAAGAAAGAGAAGGCATTCTCAGAAAAACAGGTACAAACGTTGACTCTATTAGGGCTCAGATTAGGATGGAGTTGATCATTGTCAAAGCTGCTCAGTTATTTCATGTGGAGGGGAGGGTACATTATTGAAGTGTTTTCTGTGAATTTTGTAGACAAGAGGTTTTAATGAGAAAAAACAGAAGGAAACTCATTTTTCAACTCATTTTCTTCAAAAAAAAGCTAATGTCTAATGCAGTGAACTAAAATTTGGCCACTTTGCCTGTCTAGTTACTGTTAAATATTATTAGTTACAGCTATATTCTTCACTGACATTGGGATTATGCTGGGATGTGGCACAAGGAAAGAAAACAGCTCGACTTATTGCAGTCTTACTCTGTTGCACAGGGAAGGGCTATTATTACATTATCCTAGGCTGTGAGATGTCGAAGTCAAAGATACAAATTTGCTCTTCTGGCCTATGCATGCTATACAGTGGGCTCCCAAGGTTCCAATTCAGTCTAAGCAGCAACCACTGGGCTAAAACAGGACCTCCAGGAACTGCATTGATAAGCTTTTGCGCACGATTGACCCCACCGCCTCTTATCTGTTGACCTACATTAATTTCTTCACTATAGCAAAAGTCTCTGTTTGTGCAAGCAGTGTGTGAATCTTCACTGATGGCGGATTTAGCTGCTTGTAGCTAATGCTGGGCAATCTCTGGGGTGAATCAACGGAGTACATTCCTCCGTAGGAGCAAAGAGCAACTCTGAGGAGGATTTCTCAGGAATTTAGCCTCAGTAGGCTAACATTGGCTTTGTGGATGATCCTTGATGTTTTCCAATGCCGCGCAGTCCCTTAGCTAAACTAAGCCGTGGCACCAACAGCTTCCAGCCCTACTCAGGTAAAACCAATTTGCTGTAGGTTAAGTTGAAAAGAGAAGGGAGAGAGCATTTCCTAAGGAACAGAGAACTAAGGATGCATAAGCATTAAGAAACCTAATTTCTATAGGTTTGTCTTTTAGTGAAATCTCTTTTTCTTTCCAGCCAGCTTGTTCCTTTAAAGACCCAGTCAGTGCCAGACTAGTTTGCCTGATATATATTGATTATCTGAATACTTAATGGAGAAACTATTAGATACAAACTGTTTATGGAGAACATCCAGAAGAGTACAACACATTTTATTTATCCTGTACTTCAATCATCTTCAAAAGGAAAAATATTTATTTAAGTTATTCTGTATGTGTGGTTTTGATTATGACTTTGTTTCTGATGTTTTGCTTTGAAATAACACTACCTGTTTAGGAAAGCGGATGAGGAAAGTTCTTTATTAAATAAAGGCAGTGACAATTCCAGCAGTCCACTTTGTCATAAGTCTTTGGCTCTCAGTCTCATGAATAGCAAAACAGGTCACGGCTGATATTTCTATATAGGGCTGGGACCAACCACTTTAATGGTAACAGCCCATTTCTTGCCTGTTGTGCTGTGTCAGTCTTGATGGGCTGTTGAGAAGGAATCATAGAATCATAGAATGGTTAGAGTTGGAAGGGACCTTAAAGATCATTGAGTTCCAACCCCCCTGCCATGGCCAGGGACATCTCCCACTAGACCAGGTTGCTCAAAGCCCCATCCAGCCTGGCCTTAAACACTTCCAGGGATAGGGCAAGGAAATCTCAGAAAAAAAGCACAGCAAAGAAGTGTGGGTGATATGGCACCTCTGGTGCCTCCAAAGACCAAAAAAGAGGGTTGTTTCTCCAAGCCTGATGCAGAGGGAATGCCAGCACTGCTGTCTGGCTATTGGGCTCTCACAGGACTGTGCAGAGCTAAAGCTGAGCACCCAGCAAAACTCAGGAGTTACCCTGTTTTGACTAGGTTTAGGGTAAAAATCATGAGAAGGAGGATGGCATAAGAAGTAGAGCATAGAATTCACTGAAGTTTTATATTCCTGTTGAGATATATTTGAAACCCCAAGCTTTAAATGTGTTTCTAAGCATCCCTCACAGACAGTCCTTTCCATCAGTTGCAACTTGTAATATATATTGGGACAAGTACATGTTGGCTTAGCCCTTGTTTCACAGCTAGCTATATTTGGTTATTAGGGCTGTTGGGACTGAACAGCACGTAACATGGCACAAACAAGTGAGTGTATGACTAAGTATAGCCAGATCCAGAGAGGTGATTCTACTGCTTTACTCTGCTCTGGTGAGACCCCACCTGGAGTACTGTGTGCAAGTCTGGAGCCCTCAATATAGGAAGGATATGGACCTGATGGAGCGGGTCCAGAGGAGGGCCACGAAGATGATAAGGGGGATGGAGCACCTCTGCTACAAGGACAGGCTGAGGGAGCTGGGGTTGTTCAGGCTGGAGAAGAGGAGGCTCCGAGGAGACCTAATCACAGCCTTCCAGTACCTGAAGGGGGCTACAGGAAGGCTGGGGAGTGTCTGTTTACAAAGGCTGGCAGTGATAGGATGAGGGGCAATGGCTTTACGTTGGAGAAGAGCAGATTTAGATTGGGTATTAGAAACAAATTCTATACTACGAGAGAACTGGAACAGGTTGTTCAGGGAGGTGGTTGAGGCCACTCCCTCAGGGTGAGGTTTGATGAGGCCCTGGGCAACCTGGTCTAGTTGGCAGTGTTGGACTAGATGACCTTTGGAGGTCCCTTCCAGCCTGGATGATTCTATGATTCTATGCTCTATCAGCTATCTCCTCATTCTGAATTTATTGGCAATGGAAGCAGACTGGTGCTTCATTTGTAGGGCAGGAATTCAAATGCTACAGAAGCCCCACATTTAAGGAAACCCTACCAAGGGACAGTTAATTCACTGTGTATTGTCATTTCATTTTGCTTGTGCGCTGAACTGCTGAAGGAATATATCATACATGGATTGCATTAGCCGGTGAACTGCATGAAAACAACTAGCCAGCTTCATGTTCACAAAGAATGCAAAGAGATCCTGTGGCTTTGTCCCTTTGTACTTATTTGTAGCATATTTTTCTCTCATTGCCAACTTCCTGCCTTCCTCACTAAAGGCCACCCTGTCAAGTAACACCCATTCAAAGCTCTCTCTGTTGAATGCAACTAGGAATTTAAGTCCTAAAGAGATCATTGCAGAAGGCTGCAGCAATAGAAAAAGCAGTCATATAAAAATATTCAATTTCTCCAACTGTATAATTGCATGATAAATCTGCATCTAGAGATTATCTCTTAGAATTCCAATCTGTAATATGTTCTTGCGCTGATTGGATCATTAGCTCTTTCCACAGACTAGCCTCTTGATGCAATTTGGATGAAAGGATGAAGACAGTCTGTTGTGTATATACTTGGCGTTTCCTTGCTACTTTAGTCATAAAATTGCTACAAAATTTAGAGAAGAACAACTACTATAGAAAGAATTGGAAATGGATAAATGACAACTATAGAAAGAATTGGAAATGGATAAATGACAACGATTATTTCAGAGTAGGCCCAAGAAGCCAGGCTACTAAACGCACAGTAATGGAAACCAGGTACAAATATTTTGACAACTCATCATTGAAAAGTGTCAGCTGGGGAAGATGGTTTTCTGCTGGTATGAGCATTGATATTCTCTACCCTCTTAAAGCAGGTTTTTACCTCCATTAAATGAAAGAAGAAAGCAGAATTTGCTACATGGAATGGGACCATTTATTACTTTAGGTACTTAATAGTATCTCAATGTCATTATTAGACCAAACATTAGTATACATATTTTTCCCAGGGCTATGTACATAAAGTAGCTAAGCAATCCTAGTTCTTAAAAGTGATTGAGTAACAAACAGCAGCTTGAGGGGTGGGTTGGGCTTTGAGTGTTACGGTTTTGTATTTTTCCTTTTGAAATCAGAAGAGTACTGATGATAATCTTCTGCGTGGCATTTTTAGGGAGGCAACACAGCCTGGTGAAAGGAGACTGGACTAATTGGCCTGACTGATGACTATCTCCTTTCCTCCCTTCTTACTTGTTATTTCACACTTGGAACTTTGGAACTGGTCTGCTCTAGTTGCTTGGGTGCTAGGTTTTCAGTCTTCCCTTTCTGTTTGTATAGCATCAAGCAGAGAGAAGCTCTGGATGTGGCTGGGGCTGCAGGTTTTGTTCTCCAGAGTAATTGAAAATCTCACAATTGGCAAGTGAGTTGTATGTGCTGCACAAAAATGTGTGCAAAAGAGTGTCTCTGCTCTGCGCTGGAATTAATATTTGAGACTGACAGCCAAGCCGTTGTGGGCAAAGATAAAAGAGAAAGAGCTAGAAAAGAAAAAGCTCTAGGCTGTGCAGGAGCAGCTAATAAAACCCCAATTTTGAAACAAGAAGGCAAAAAAGTCAGACTTACTCCATTACCTACTATGATGACATTTTAAAGTTCTAATTTATAAAACCCACTGACTTTACTGGTTTGTAATTGAAAAAAAAAAAGTAATTGAAGTAGTCAAAGACATTTGCTGCAACTGGATTACCCTACTGCTTCTTTCATTCTTCATCATTAAATTGCAGTGAGAGATTTCAAACTAATGATAGAGCTAAAAAAACCCAAACAAACTAATATGATTCTTTAAAACAAAATACACTGGAACTGTGTAACAGGAAACTATGAAAAAGTATTTAGAAGCATAATAACTACTGCAAAAGCATATATTTGGCAAGCAAGCCCTACCTTCTTGAAGGATAATGAACATCAGGTAGCCCTTAGCTAAAATGGATTGGATTAATGTAGCAGAGGACATGATATAGATGACTGTCTCCAACTCTAACTGTTTATATTCTCGGGGTAAATCAACACCTCTGCAGTAATTGCCTTAAAAGTATTCTGCTGGAAGAATTTTCCACATATACACAGCTTAAAGGGAAAGAGGGTGCACTGAAGGAGCAGACTTTGAAATGGTGGAAATATAAAAGAATTAATCCTTTTTCTGTTGCTCAGTGACACAACGATGTCACCAACAGCAAAACCAAACCATATGACATCATAGCTAAACTTTTTATTAAATTAACAGAATAAAGCAACTTTTTTTAAGGGTAATGACACTACCGTACGTTAGCATAATTGCATAGTTGTGATATAAGCAGCCAAAACACATGCTGTTGGTCATTCAGTTATGTTAACAGTGAACCTAAAGGTTTGTTCTTTGTTAATCAGATGTTCTCCTCTTGCTCCCTGTTTTGCATCCCAAGGTACTTCATTCCAGTCCTGGCTAGCTTATAAACTGTTTTGTCACTAAGAATTACCATATTTGTAAAGGTAAGTAATGCATATTTTATTAAACCTTTTTTTATGTATCAAGGCTTATCTGGGGGTAAGGAAATAAGAAGTGTTACATCCTGTAAAACAAGGATGGTGACACTGTGGACCTTAATCCTTCAACCCTTTTGTTTAAACACGTCTTATTTGGGAGATTGAATTTATAAAGATTCCAGGGTAAAGCCTGTAATGAGATGATTATTTCAATGCTGATGTTGTTATATTAACATCAAGGAAAATAGAAGTCCTGTTTATTCATGAACTGGGAGAATATTAAATGATATCTCATTCTTGTTTTAGATGGTGTGAGGGAAAAAACCTGCCAAGAAAAAATTTCTAATGCTGGGCAGGTTTCTATGCCCTTACTTAATGTCATTATACCAAAATTTGTTTTGTGGTAATGCAGTTTCAGCGTGGAAATAATTAATAGTCAGGCCATCATCCAAGGGTAGCAGCCATGCTTAAGTTGGGCAGGCAGCCCAAATCACTGCAACAAATCAAATGCTGAAAATTAATCCAATCTCCAAAAATTCAATAAAATACATAAACACGGGGGTTAAGAAACGAATATAAAGATTGTATTTGGAGAAAGGCAAAAATATATAAAACATAATCCTAGCTAAATGTCAAAGGGGAAAAATATTTTGGAGTGAGATAGCAAACACCACAACTCATTTGAAAACATAATCAATGTTAGATTAACAGTATAGTCAGTATTTAAAGTACACTAACCAGTTAAGGGGATGCCACCAGTCTACTTAGACTTAAAATACAGTCACGATATGTAGCTGTATAAAGAAAGAAACATGGAAGGGTAAGCTCTCAAGAGCACAAACCAGTTTTATGCCTTCTCTTGGGCAACTAACTCATGGAGCGTACTCAAGCAGGTGAAACTTTATGAGCACAAAAGTGTTCACTGGTGCATTGTGGTTTGGCAGTCAAATAAATCCCTTGGATGGAGATGTGTTGTTCTGAAATAGGATCAATACGGCTATGCTTCTGAAGAACTAATGGGAAGGGCACCTCTTAAAATATGCTTAAATGATAGCTCTGGATGGAATTCTAAACAAATAGGTGTCTTGATGGAGTCTTTCTCTTCACATGTGTCTTGCTGAAACAGGAGAGCCTCTTAGAGGTCTTTTGCCCTGCAATACCTGTGCTTAGAGCCAGAGCATCAGAATGGGAAATTGTGGGTAGCAGTGGCCCTGATGCCGGTTAGTTAATTGTTAAATGACATCGTTCAGACCATTGCCAAGTTTTTCAGGGTTAGCCAAATTCAGAGGAAAGTTGCCATGTGGAAATCTGGCATGAGAGAGCTAGAACTCATCTTGCAGACCCAAGATGGCCTTATTGGATCCAATCAGGAGAAGAGTACTGGAAAATAAGAGACAGGTCTTGTGTCCAGTGCTGCCTCTGACTCTGCAGGTGAAATGGGTTAATTTCTTAATTTAATCTCTTTACCTGAGTTACTCTGTTTCTTAGCATGACATGAAAGATAACCTCAGTCCTCTATCAGTTATTGGATGGCACTGCTGCTGTTCTCAGTGCCTCCATCCACAGTGGCTGTGTGGGTGCCTGTGAACACTTGGTCAGACATGGTAGCAGTGCATTGCAATTCCATGTTAATGAGGTCTGGATAATTAACTTAAATTTCACAGGGAGTTACTTGTCGCTGTCCCCAGCACGTGTGTGCATATGCAGTTTGATAGCACCCACAGGCCACAGTCTAGCAGCAAGAACCAGGACTCAGATCTGGCTCTCTTCCCAACTGGGATATCTTACTCACCTGCAAATAAAGATGCATGAACAGATGCCATTGTCTTCTCAGACCTTCAGACTTACTGTAGTTTTCTTGGTGCCTTATATGGCACCTTACATCCAAGTGCCCTCTCCCAAGAATAACAAAAGCAATCGTGATAGGGTATTTCAGCACCACTGAAAATCTCATTTGTGGTGTGGTTTTAGGTTTGTTTTTGTTCTTTAATTTAACTTAATTTAGATACACAGCTATGGGAGACTAAAATAGAAAAACGCTGCTCTGAATTTTTGGCATCTTCCACTTTTCCTAAATGGTAAAATAAATGCATTATTCTGCAGTAATTTTCATGCAAACATGATTACAAGTCATTTTCCAAGGCAAATAACTAGATATACAAGACCACCAGGCAAAGACTTAGAAGCAGGAGTAGGAAAACATGTGAAGTGCAGAAGGGAGCAGTCTGCTGAGATGGACACAGATGCCCAGATGCTGGCATGCACAACATCTGCTGAGATGAGGCAGAGCAAGTCACCATGTGTCTTGTCTTCCAGTGGTCTCATCTCACATGGAAAGAAGCAGAGGAGAAAGTGAGCACTTGTGACACAGGCTGAGGAAAGGGAAGGGGGGCAGCCCAGGCAGAGCTGTGTAAGAAAAGAGCAGCTAGGAACCTGAGCAAAGGCTTAGAGATGAGGCGTGAGCAGGGCTTGCTCCCTGGGGGCAGCGGTGCAACTACCACAGTATGATCATCACTCTAATTTCAGTGCACTTGGAAATATCTCATTTAGCAGTTAGCAGACACAAGTGCAGGGACGGAGGAAATGCAGCAAGTGAGGCACAAAAACATCTCAGCACCCAGCGATCACCAAAAGCACACAATATCCACAGGAACAGCAAAGCCTGGCAAGCTATTTTAAAAAACTGCCAAGATCGTTATTTTTGAGAGGAAAAAATTTGATTAGGTCTCTCTTGATTGCTGGGAACATGACTTGAGTACACTTTGGAAAATGCTGAGCTCTAGCATTTATGTATTTCTGCTTATGGAACTGAAATCAATAACTTAATTTTAGCTGTAAACACAGTTTTATTTTGCTTTCCTGAATAGCAGTAATTTCAAGGTGTCTTTAGTGGCACCCTGATTTATAAAGAAAAAAAAAAAAAACAAACCCCAAAAAATCATATCAGAAATTGATATAAGTGATATATACCTAGGGCAACTTCTGTGCTTTTAACGATGATCATCCTGGTTTATCTGGGCATTACTGAGCTTAGAATGTGCAGTTGTCTTCTTTTCACTCAATTACTGTTTTATATTCCAGAGTAAAATATGCTTGGGTAGTACAGAAAATATAAAAAATAGCTGTTTGAAACTGTTTCTGAACCTGTTATGTTTTTGTGCTGCTGTAAAGATCCAGGGTTCTCTGTGTCAAAATTTGTGTTTAAAACCAAACACCTGTAATGAAAAAAATTGGTGAGAAATGCAGTAGTTACCAAATGTTTATCCTGCTATTATCTGCTCTTCATTTGACAAGGTAGGAGAGAAAATCATTTGGAAAAAGTTGGTAAAGCTAACCAGAAGGCATGCTTACACACATTGCCATACCTTTCTTCCCTTTTTTTAACAGTGGGTTCAGGCAGACAATCTGCTGATTCTCCTTCTGTGCTCTGAAAATCTCTGCTCAGGAGATATCTTTAGTTAGAAACTGATCTAACAAAGCACTTACTGCTTGTGGAGATTTAAGTACGAGAATAGTCCCGGGGATTTCAAGTTGAAAACTTTGTGCTTGGTGCTTAAGTGCTTTGCTGCATTCTCCACCTTGATTTCTGATGAGACAAGTTCTAAATTGGTGTCCTGCTGCAACCAAAATGCCCCTAGCAAGTGCCATGAGTTGTGAGCCCTGAGAAAAGGGTAAGGACACTCACTTGTTACGTGACTCTGTCATTGCAACAAGCTGTGCAAGGTGGTAAATTGAAATCACTTCGTTTTTCAAGGGAATGGGTGATAGTAGGTGTTGAAACTTCATTACAAATACAATATTGGAAAACTGTGTTGTGCGTGTTGGCATCTGAGCATCTGTGTTCATGTGCCGCAAACCTGCCTGGAAAAGACATAAAATTAAGAGAAGGCTTACCAAAGGTCATAGTTTTCAGGACTGCAAATAAAAAGAACGAATGCATATATGTCAGATACATAATGGCAGGAAACAAATGAGCTCTGCAGCATCTTTGGGAGAGCCTGCTGGTTTTAGCAGCATTTCTGTGGTGCTGCGCATGGATGTGATTTTATCTCGTCTATACATATTTACTCCTGTACTTTTCCACTTGCTGTCTGCCCCTATTTCTCTCCCATTTGAAACAAACTCAAAATACTACAGAAATTTTCAGGAAAATTCTTTGACTTGTGGGATTTTTATTCCCCATGGGCTTATGCTTTCTTGGTAACTGTTTGTTCCAGACTTGCCAAATGCCAGAGAATTTCTCTGCCTACTTCAGTGCCACAGCTCCTTCTTTTCACCTGTTCCTTCATATTCATGAACCTGGCAGGGAGAAGCACAAAACCATGTAATGGTCCTGCAAGGCTCTGGGTCACCTCCAAGAGATGTGCAGAAATCAGAGTAGAGAGGAAGTTAGAAATCTGCCTGCTGAAGAATCTGAAAACTACAGTTTAGCATGATTTTTCCATCAATTCTTGTAGACACAAGTTGACCCAATGCCCGGGGTTTTTATCCACATCAGTTGCTAGTCAGGAAACCCTTATGTGTTTCCTTCTCCTTCAGTGGGGAGAGCTAGTCTTGAAGAACACTTTGTAACTTGCGGTGGTTGTGAATGGTCTTGGGTGTCTTGAGCACACAGATAAAGTTGTATGCCTCAGACACCACCCTTCGAAGCTGCATACTAGATACAAGTGCCACAACAGTTTCCTATGAATGGATCTCTGATCTCTGTATCCAGCTCCCTGTTTTGGCACAGATGTGTTGAAGCTGTGGACTGATTACCATTTGTTATTTTTCTCCACCACTAATGGCCCATAATGTAATTCCTTCAGACAGTGTTCACGGCTGTTACCAGCAGCAGTTCTGCGATGCACAGAACCCCCCATCTGCACAGGAATGGATTCCCCCAGTTGCTTACCAGTGGGGGGCAGATGTAAGTCAGTACTTGACAGAAGTGAGCTCAAGGCTATTCTGCTGTTTGATTTCATAAAATACTGACTCAGATTTTTTAACAACAAAAATGCTAAGACCAGCACGCCTCTTTACTAGGGGTGTGTTGGCGTTTTATAACCTAGTGACATCTGAGATGGGTTTTGAAGTGCCACACTGTACTGAGTTTGCTCTGTACTCTGATAACCCATCCTGGAGGGTAAGCGGCAGAAGTCTGAGGACCTCTATTTGGTGGTGGAGCTTCAACAGGGAAGTGGGTGGCTAAACAGAACAGTCAACAAGAATTGATCACCTACAAGTTGAGTTTGCTTTGATTTATACTTGGTGTCTCCTGGGGATCTGTAAGAATATTTCTTTTCTGATTTCTGAGGTGATCCCTATGCCTACTGTTACGGTTTGAGAAAACCCATAACAATTTATTGTCATGCAGACAATTATTTTATCACCCGATGATCCCTCCCCACCCAGGAAAGGGGAATAGGGAAACACAGAGAAACAGAAGGGTTGAAATGTAAATAGATTTAATAGAATAAGATTAAATAATCAACAATACCACTAAAGAACCAGTATTAATCCTGACACTGAGACCTTGAATCTCACAGAGCCTGGCTGGCCATAAAGTAAATATTTTCATGAATTCAGACACTAGAGTCTTCTAAAAGTGCAATTTTTCCAGCATTCGAAGAAAAGTTAGGGCCTCTCAACCCAGGACAAATATCTGGTTTGCTCAGCTCAAAAACACGAGTTGCATGGCAGTGATATCCTGGGAGCAAAGCCTAAGACTTAGTCTCGGCTTTGGTATTTCTAAAGCAAGGTGGAAAATGAGTTCTCCCATCAGCTGTAGCCACACAGAGCAGTTCACTTACAGAGCTGCTACACAAGGACACATGAGGGGTTCACCCAGCCCAACACCCTGACTTGGCCAGTGGCTACAAGCAGAAGCCAAGGGCAGAGTTAGAGCAGGAAAACAGAGGGTAATATGCTGCCCCAGCCTCTGACCATTTGTACCTCAAGCAATTTCCAGAGCTGGTGTAATTTCTCTGTTTTATAATCTGTAATATATATCTGTTCAAATGCTTGCTCTGCCTCCTGTGGGCATAAGCGTCAAACATTCGCAGTGGCCTCTGGCAAGAAACTCAAGTCTGCTACACACTGGAGGAAAAAACACATTTTTTTGCTTTTTTTGAGTGCATTTCATAGCCCCTAATTTCTGTACTGGAAGAGTCAGGGTGTAATTAATCTCTTATTTGCCGCCTCCATCAGAGAAGTGTGTGCTCTGTTAAGCACACATATAACAGAATATTAAGCACTTGATGAAGTCCAGTGGGAATAAACAAAACCTTAACCCAAATGTAAACACAAGCTCATCTTCAAATGCTTTGCTGAGCATGAGGGCTCCAACAGCATTGCTGCAGAGCTAAACTCATTTTGTTCTGTTTTTAAGTGGAACTGCCTGCTCTGAGCCTTTGTTTAGGTGTAGACATTTAAAAGGTCACTTCTAAACCTCTGCTTTCCTTGAGACAAACTTTTTCCCTCTAGCATTGTTTGTTATCTTCTGCTTCAAAAACCTTCTGGTTTATTAAGGTATTAAATAAAGGAGGCATTCATTCTTTTAACTCTTCCTTTCCTGTGATTTCCCTTTATTCACAGACCCTGGCCAGAGGCCACCAGCATGAAAACACAAAGAGCGAAGTGAGCACTTGCACTCATCTGGCCATCTCACAGAGGCCTGAAGATGCCAAAATCCTGCAGCACCAAATCGCACTTCTGAGTGACTGAAAAAGCCAAGAGAAAGCAATCATTACGTTAGCTCTCATGTGTGGCTCCTCTGGTGTTTGCACTAGTGTAATTCAAGTGAATTGTTTTGTTTATAAAAATCCTGATGCATAGATAGAAGGCCTAGAAGTAATGGAGCATAACTTAAGGGAATGAGAGTCTTCATGTATGTGCCCAACCCTATTTTTATTCAATGCCTCCTAAAGTCTTTGTCCCAGTGTGTATCCCTTTCCCTAGAGCTTTATTTCTGGGTATGTGACCTGCAGCTGCAGAGCAGGCAGCAAGAAGTTTCTTAATAAGCTTTTTTCATTACCAGCTAAAAACTGAATCAAACCACATAAGTTTTAGGGACCAGCTAAGGCTATATTGTTAAGAGTCTCAGTCCCTGTGTTCCACTTGCATGCTGACTGAGAAGTCACCTGGACATACCGTATAGAACATCAGAGGGCAGAAGCAAACCTGATGTCTGGCCCTCGGTTGAGAGAACTTCAGGTAAGCACCTCTGCCTGCCTGCGACACAGGGCATAGCAATGTCCCCAGAGGGACACCTCTCCTTTGTAATGAAGTTTTTTACTCACCTTCATCTTTCGGGAGGGTGGGGAGGGGGTGACAGCTGTAGCACTCATCATGAGCCACCACATATGGTTGGACTTGATGATCTCAAAGGTTCCTTCCAACCATGAAGGTTCTGTGAAGATTCTGTGATTATCCAGGGCTTAAAACACTGGCCTAGAAAATGGGACCCTAAGCTCAATCCATTTATTAGCCCAAAACATTTCAAGCCCGAGTCTCCCAGGATGTGGTCCTAGATGCTGAGCTGTATAACACATGAAGGCACTTTATGTTAAAGAGGCTCAACAGGCCAGAAGCATTCTAGACAGTGAGAAGGACACCAACCCAGACCTTGTCAACCATGAGTGTCCTGGTCCCCAAATCCCAACATCAACATCTCTGTTGTGCTTTCCCTCTCTCTGGCCCAATGGACCTTTAAATCCATGATGCACACTGGCACAGCTCTGGCATGATGGAGGCGGGTGGGGAAGTGCATGCCTTGATCCCACCATACTGCAGCCTAGCCTACAGCTTACTGGTAAAGCAACTTGCAGATTTTATGCTCGTTTCCAAAGCAAGAATTCTTGTGAGTAGTCTATTATGCCAAATACATCACAATAATCTCTGCTATTTCCGAAGAAATGAGAGAAGTGGTGGCATATGCTCACATTAGCATTTAAGATACACACAGCCAGGAAGTGTGATTTGTGCTCTGAAGCCTAAATTCTCTGGTGTCTATAGAGTTGTAAAAAAATGCCTGGTGGCTGATATGTACAAGGTGTGGAAGTGCTCTGTGTTGGCACCGCTGATGCCCCAGGACAGAGGAAGACTATAGGTTTATAATGTAAAGAATTAGGGTTTGCTGTTGTGTTTTTCTTCTTTTTCTCAAATGACCCAACTATTTAAATAAAAATTTAAGGGGGAAAACTAAAATCTTCATTTGCAGGGCAGTCATAGAAAACACCAGTTTACTGGCAGTTTTCTCAAAATGATAACTTTGCAGGAAAGAAGGAAAGGGGCACATGGCTTTGCAGCCACTCCCACACTCTTCATCTACTACCCTCAAACAGCTTGTGCCACAGTGGGAAAATTCTGAATCAGGCTAAAGTCCCTCAGGAAATATATTAATGAAAAACAGGACACACAAAATCATGACCTGAAAGTGGATGTCAAGGTGAGGGATGAGTTTTCTCAGCTGCTGTGGGAGTTTGTTGCAATCTGGGACAGCTCAGTTGTGCACAGATGGCCTGTGCCCTCCTGGTGGGAAGCGCCTGTATGCCAAAGGAGCAGATTTGAGGGCAGAGACCAGCCCCTCACCTCAGAGATATGAACGATCTTTAAATACCTTGGGACCAAGCTGGTGAACATCCACTGCAGTGGTGTTGTGGGCGTTGGCACAGCAAAGTCAGTGAAGGGAGCCCCTTGCTCACCATGATGTGCCCATGTGTCAGATCACAGGGATTAGCATTAAGAGAGTTCATAGAGATGCCAGCTGTTGTAGTCTGGCACAAAGCTGGAGATGGATGAACATTTAAAAAACCCCACATGAGCCTTCTTATATGAGCAACGATGTGAGAGTTGTCACAAGATGTGTTTGGGATGTCGTGATGAAATGCTGGCCAGACTGCTGCCAGAGCATTCTGGAGCAATGGAGAGCCCAGACATCCTGCCTGCCCACCAAGCCAACCCACTGCCTCTCTGGGCAGACTGGCAAAGAGAACCAGGAAGAAAAATTGCTATTTAATTTTATAAAAATGGGATAGATGGAAAAAACATCTTGAAAAGGAAATGAAGGTAAGGCAAAGCATACTGGGAGAAGAAACTATGCAAACACTCGTGTGTGTGTGTGTGGTTTAGCAGCTCTGTCAAAATGTTCCCAACATCCCCAGGAATGTCAGGAAAAAAAGGCTCTAGCTTTACAGATCCTAGTGATTTTGAGATCCTAGTAAAATGTCTGTCACTCATATTCATCGAGGTCTGCTGCCCACATGTGGGAGCAAACACAAAATGCTGAGTTTGGTGTTTGTTTGGTTTTGGGACTTTTTTTTTTGTTTGTTTGGTTGGTTTTTTAATTTTGTTATGTGTCCTGCTGACTGAAAAATATACATTATATAGGGAAAATATAGAGATCCTCAGAAGGTCCTTTTTTTCAGTTCTACCTTCTGTCATGAGTACAGTTTGCCTTTGCTGTGAGCTTGTTCTTCTATACTGTATCATAATGTGTTTACATTTGGCAAAGAGCAGCCATTTGCCCTGCAAGTAGCTAAATTTCCTTAAATAGCACATTTCCTATTCTCTGAACAGGTTGCTCAGAGAAGTTGTGGATACCTCATACCTGGAGGTGTTTAAGGCCAGACTGGATGGGGCTTTGAGCAACCTGCTCTAGTGGGAGGTGTCCCTGCCCATGGCAGTGGGGTTGGAACTCGATGATCTTCAAGGTCCCTTCCAACTCTAACCATTCTATGATTCTATATTGTCTTTCACTTCCCCCCAAGATATTCTTGAGGGAATAATGCATTCTCATGTTGTAATGTTTCACATTATAACATCTTTAAGTTACTGTGAAAGGGAGGAAGGATGAACCTCCCCTACAGTTTACTGCATATTTCACATAATTTCTGTGATTAACTCTCTAATGGGGGGACCTTGATAAGAGAGCCCAGGGAGCTCGAATAACATTTTGCAGGGAAAACACTTCACTGTGGAAAGGGCAAGTCCCTGAGAGACCCACCTAAAAGTGCTTTTGTCTTGATCTCACTTGACAGAGCAGACTGCATCAGGACTACATGTCTCCAGGGCACCATGTGGTGCAAGAGAAGGTTTCCTCCAGCCTCACTTATACTCTCTCCCTGGAAATTTCAGGTCACTGACCTCAGCAACACAATATTTATTTACTCTATTCTTTTTACCTTTCTTAAACTGGGTAAAAACTTGTACCTGTGGAAAACCAGATTCTTTTGTATGATTTGGAACACAAGCAATTTTTAAAAAAAAAAAATTTTTTTTTTTTGCTCTGTCTACAGAGCAGCCAGAGCAACAAGCTCTGCTTGTTGCTGGGCAGGGTATCCGTAAAGCAGGTGGTGATACTGGGAATGCAAGTGCTGAGTGTATCTCAGGTGCTTGCAGAAAAATTCAAGCAAGCCCCTTGTAATCCAAAATACTCTGTTTCACTTGATATTTGCCATGCTTGAATTGGTCATTCCTGGGCATACTGCCCTTTATCTGTATCATTTCATAGTCGGTTCATGGAATAATGTTGAGCTGGCTGACTGGAAATCTTTGCTGTAATATGTACACAAAGGGCAAATCCATAAACCCTGCAGGGGAGCAGATATTCACACAATCCATTGCTTCTGCTATGGCAAGAACTGACGACGTAAAAAAATTGCTTACTGCTGGGATCAGGGAATTCATACCCTACCACAGGTGGTTGCTTTGCTCAGGATCATAAAGCATGATAAAGTATACATGGAAGCATAATAATATCCTGCTTTGTAGCACAGGTTAAATGTTTCATTGGTCTCATAGGACTTAGCACTGTTTTGGATGAGCAACAGCTGGCCTGTAGGAAATAGGAATGCACGCATGTGAAATAGATAATGAAAAGGGAGAAGTAAAGGATAAAGCTAAAAGCAACACTTTGCCAAAAGTATCACGGATTTAAGTGTTGATCTACACATTGGCACCTTTTCATTACTGACTAATGACAGCAAAACTCAGAAGAACTGTCATAACAGTATTTGTATTTGTCTTCCAAATTATCCTGATTTCATCTCTGTCTCCCCTCCTTTCTTCTTTATTCAGGTGTTCCCTTGCCATGTATTTATTGAATTTTTAAGTTGCTGTGGTTCCTATTGGTCTTTGAGAAAAAAAAAA